>OY019131.1:73155984-73293484 GCA_955652365.1 Eristalinus aeneus
GTATTGTGTGAGCTGCTGGGGAAGTGATGTCTAGTCTCTATGGATGATATTATAATATTTTACGTTTCTTCATTAGCACTTGTTAATTTTAGAGTCAGTATTCGAGAAGCTAAGAAAGGCTTCGTTTGAAATCCAATTGAAAAAAATCAGAATTATTTCGAAGAGAAGTTTCGTTGAAAGGATGTCTGGTAACCGCCAATGGAGTTACGCTTTGACCAGAAAAGTTTAGTGCGATAAAAAACTATTCAATCCCGAAAAAATAAAATCTTTTCTTGGATTGTTAGGCTTCAATAAAAAATTTATAAAGGATTTCGCTAAGTTAATTTAACCCATGACAAAGTGTCTTCGTAAATGAAAAAGTATACGCTTCTATAATGAATACAAACTTTGTTGCGAAACCTGCAAAAACATTATCTGCAATGATCCATTTCTCCAATACCCAGATTTTTCGAAGTCTTTCAAGATAACTAATACTGATATGCGAGTAGAACTCTATCAAAATTGGAAGAAAACTATAGTACTATAGGAGAAGGAGCTTTTGGCAGCAGTTAAGGCTACCAATTACATCCGTCCATATCTTTTAGGCCGTAAATTTCAAGAAACGTCTCTTACTTACATAGCCTTTTCTTTAAAAGTAAGCAATATGGACTCGTGTACTAGGGAGTATATGCTCTTTATATGCTTGACATATATATCGTATACTCCGTGGTGCACCTTTTTTTGTGATTTTTTCTTTTGTTATTTTTTTTGGATTTTGTGTTTTTTATAATTTTTATTTATTTATTTAATTTTTTTTTATAATTTTTTTTCCTAATGTACCGTATTTCTACCTTAAACTATGTAAGTTGGCCCTAATGAGCCAACTACCCTGGTCCTGTGTGAGAAGTTGGCGGCATCGAAGGCTGATTCTGATGCAGTCACCAGAAGAAAAGCCGTTCTTTGTCAGAGACTGCTCTATCGCGGGCGACGCCCGGCTCGTATTGAAGTCGCCTTTCCACTGTTCGGCGTGCGACATGGAAGATAATAGGGCAGCTTTCCCTATCTTGTATCAGGCCTTTTGTGTCCAAATAGAGGAAGGTCGGTTAAAGCCGTTAAGACGCACCTTCTCATGGTACATTTCATTAGGGTAGTAAGCCCCGTGACCCCGAATCAATTTAACAATAAAATTATCTATTCTGATCAGGTTTGCCACATTGTACAAAACCTTGTTGGGATAGAATTTTTTGTACGGGATTCGGGTGTACAATATAAACGGAGACAGGCCTGAAGACACGGTCTCTCAAACACCCTCATCTTTTCCATCTGAGAAGGACGTTGAACCACACAGGACAACCATACACAACAATTGGCCGTATGAAGGCCATGTAGCAGATCACTTTCACTCGTGTCTCTTGATGCTCTGGACAACGCGGTTCTGAAAGGAATAGTTTCGCTTTTCCGGTAGTTGATTTTTGACTTCCAGTGGTCGGAATATTGTTGAATCAAGTCGATATCACGTTGCAGCAGGCCATTTATGACCTCAATCTTTGCACCTGATCTGTACGCGATTAGATCATCGGCAAACGCAATTAAGTTTGGCATGAAACCTATTAGGTCACTAGTGAATATCGTGAATAGAATCGGCGAACCAACCGCCCCTTGTTGCAACCCAATTATTATAATAGTTCTACGTTTCTTCAGGAACACTTGTTAATTTTAGAGTCAGTATTCGAGAAGCTAAGAAAGGCTTAGTTTGAAATCCAATTGAAAAAAAATCAGAATTATTTCGAAGAAAAGTTTCGTTGAAAGGATGTCTGGTAACCGCCAATGGAGTTATGCCTAGACCAGAAAAGTTTAGTGCGATAAAAAACTATTCAATCCCGAAAAAATAAAATCTTTTCTGGGATTGTTAGGCTTCTATAAAAAATTTATAAAGGATTTCGCTAAGTTAATTTAACACATGACAAAGTGTCTTCGTAAAGGAAAAAGTATACGCTTCTATAATGAATACCAACTTTGTTGCGAAACCTGCAAAAACATTATCTGCAATGATCCGATTCTCCAATACCCAGATTTTTCGAAGCCTTTCAAGATAACTAATACTGATATGCGAGTAGAACTCTATCAAAATCCGAAGAAAACTATAGTACTATAGGAGAAGGAGCTTTTGGCAGCAGTTAAGGCTACCAATTACTTCCGTCTATATCTTTTCGGCCGTAAATTTCAAGAAATGTCTCTTACTTACATAGCGTTTTTTGTACAAAACCTTGTTGGGATAGAATTTTTTGTACGGGATTCGGGTGTACCATATAAACGGAGTCTTCGGACAGGCCTGAAGACACTGTCTCTCGAACACCCTCATCATTTCCATCTGGGAAGGACGTTGAACCACACAGGACAACCATACACAACAATTGGCATTATGAGGGCCATGTAGCAGATCACTTTCACTCGTGTTTCTTGATGCTCTGGACAACGCGGTTCTGAAAGGAATAGTTTCACACTTCCGATAGTTGATTTTTAATTTCCAGTCGTCGGAATATTGTTGAATCAAGTCGATATCACGTTGCAGCAGGCCATTTATGACCTCAATCTTTGCACCTGATCTGTACGCGATTAGATCATCGGCAAACGCAATTAAGTTTGGCATGGAACCTATTAGGTCACTAGCGAATATCGTGAATAGAATCGGCGAACCAACCGCCCCTTGTTGCAACCCATTTTTTATGTGAAAAACAGTGGCTCGTTTGTTTTTGCTCGACCCAATATTTCAGAGCCTTGATGACTATTTTCCCAACGACTTTGCTTGTGCACGGAAGAAGACTTATCGACCGAAGATTTGTTGGAATGTAGGTATCTTTGTCCCGTTTCGGGATGGGTTGTACCACTGCTGTCTTGGTAATATGAATTACCCAACGCTTTGTTAAACAAGGTTGTGTACACATCCACCGCCTCAAAGGGGAGATGGCGCAGAACAATATTCGGTGTCCCATCAATTCCCACGAACTTCTTCTTCTTTAGTGAGTTGAAGATACCCTGAGTTCATCTCTCGAAATAAGGATGGAGTTACTTCAGTCATCGGCGATGACATTGTTTGCCAGTAAATCGTCATGGGATCTGGTAAAGCCAGGATTCTCGGATCGCTATTGACTTATATCATTCCGTAGATTAAGATTCCAGGTCGTGGTTCGGACGACGCGCCACGTTGACCGTGTACACTTTCTGGAACACAGCACCAATTGCTTTGACCTTTTCCTGGGGATCCTCAACTACAAAGAAGTTGTTGTCAAGCACAGCCGCATCTGGATCGATGCCAACTGACGTCAGTAGGCTTGCGTTGTCTGTTGTTCAGTCCAGTTGAACGATTTGAATGTCGTTATGATCTTTCCTCCGGAAAATGTTATTTACTTGCGGGAACATGCTCGGGTTATTGGATCTTATAGCTCGAATCTTATTGCCCCAGTGTAAGCTAACAGCTATACTGTAATTTTGGCGGATCGACTGCTGGAGTACTTTGATCTGCGACTTCAGCGAACGGACCTCCGCAGTTTGAGGATCGGAAAACCGCCTGTGTAGGAGTTTTAACCTTGACAGGTGTCTACTCTTTTGCACGTGAAGTGCATCGATGGCAGCATTTCGATAGATGTCGGCCACGTCGGTTTGCACCACTTTTGGGATTGTCCTGTCCATTGTATGTTTAATGGCGTCATCCATCCGTCTGAGGTACCCGTCAACCTCTTCGTTCGTAAGGTTTCTGCTCATAGGAGGATTGGTCGCACTCAAATTTATTTCTCTGGCAAGGGGTCTGGTGAAATTATAGTTATAAGGATGCGATTGGACATATTCCTCCAGATCCTTCAGCTCATTCGGAAGCTGTATAACCGCAGTGAGAACACAGTGGTCACTATCGTACTCCATCGTAGTTAGACAGTTTCTGTGTCCTTCCACGTTAAGTACCGTTAGTCGTCTGTCAAAAAGCATCACATCGAGATAAGACCCGCTTCGGGGAAAAGATGGTCTATCGGATGCAAGCAAATCTAGCCTGAACTCGATATTGTTTTGATCCATCCAACCTAAGAGAGCGTTTTCCCTTTCATTTGGGGCATTGTTACCCCATTCACCGTGCTTAGCGTTCAAATCTCCGGCTAGAATATAATAGTTTTCTTCCGAGCTTAAACGAAGGCTTGTGAAAGGAGCTTCGAGCTCAGAAAGGAAATTAGAGTTTTGAGCATCTGCTGCATAGGCAGCAATCACAAACAACCTCTTTCCACCTTGGAGAGGGATGCGCGCGATGGCTGCCTCCAGCACACCAAATTTTCGTACTTCATAGCTATACACAACCTTATGACTTATGTTTTTTCTAATCAGGAGAGCCACCCCGCCACCTCGAGAAGATTGGGGTCGGTCTCCTCTAATAACGTGGTATTTTTTACACCTGAGATTGCGCGTCGGTTAAGCTTGGCTTCGTTAGCCATCAGCAAATCAGAATTGTGGGTTTGAAGTAAATTGGAAAGCGTTAGTTTTTGTTCGATCCTAATCAGCGAATTTACATTCGCTGCTAGGATCTTAAGTGATCTAGTCTAGCGTAAGCCCATTATATCTGCTCGCGTTGGTTCACAGGCAGCTGCGAGTAGATTAAGTCTACTCGAGCCGACTGCGCAAGAAAGCTGGTGTGTAAGTCAACCATTTGTTTCTGCAAAGCTAGCATTTGTGTTTGCAACAACTGGATGCTGGACATAACATCACTTATTGAGGGTTCTGCCTCTGGTAGCCTCTTTACTGGGACTGGGGCCATCTTCGACGCTGTCTGACGCCACTGGGGCGTAGGAGATGTTCCGCGTAACAGTGGTAGCCAAAGCACGGGCCTCTGGCCTGGCTTCTACCTTCTTTGTGTTCCTTGCCAACTTCATTCTCTGCTGGAGTTTCTTGGCTCTTGGACATGCCGGTTAGTTGCGGGGTGTGCATTTCCTTCGCATAGTACGCATTTGAAGAGAGACTTATCCTTGACTTCATCCGCGCTTAAAGGGCATTCCCCTTTGTTGTGGCTGAATGTTCAACGTGCACAGCGGAACTTCATATGGCAGTTCGCCGCCACGTCCCCCAGCCTTCTACAATTCGCACATTGAAGTACGTAATTGGATCTGTTTAATTTCTCCCATACAACACTTAGACCACCTACGTAATGGTTTTTTCCGTAGGCTATCGATTATCGTGTTATTTGTGACTTGGACCGTTTGACTAAGGGGAGTCTTATATTTAATGTAGTAAGTGTTAATCGGTAGGGCCAACTCCCATAGTTTTTAAAGTTTTGATGTCTCCATGCCAAAGACATTTATGGGGGGGGGGGGGGGGGCTTCGCTTGTTCGCTCCTGCTGTTGCTGCTGCTGCTGCTGTTGGTTCTTCTTTTGTTGGTGCTGCTGTTGCTGATGTTGTGTTTGTTGCTGCTGTTGTTGCGCGACCTTGGATGTCTTGGTAGTCCTCCTGGCTGTACTTTGCTGTTGTTGCTTTTGTTGATGTTGCAGGCGTTGTGCCACCTTGGAGGTTGACGGCAGTGGTTCATTTTTCTGCTGTTGCTTCTGCCTCTGTGCTCTCAGCTGCTGTCTTTTTTGCTGCAGCTGTTGTAATTCTTTCTTCTTCTTCATGCCGCTTCTGCTGCTTGCTGGGCTAGCGGCACGCTCGCTATCGTCCCTCGTTTGATGGCCTGATGTCCCACCATCCAACGGTGTCTTAAAGTCACCCGATTTGCTGAGTTCGGGTCGCTCGTCACTCTCCATTAGTTTGTTTTACTCACACTTAATGTCTTTAATTAATAAAAAAAAAATTTTCTTTTGGTACCCGTGGGATATGAACCCGGACCCTTCGATTCGCGTTAGTTACACTGCCACTAGGCTATTGGCCTTATTAAAAATCGGTATCAACGTACACACTAGAATCGCACTGCACTGGATTTTCCGAAGTCGGTGCACGTCTATATGGCCGACCTGCGCCCAACGACTGAGGATGATGTTTGTGGAGGAGTAAAATTTGTCTGATCGATTGAATGAAAAACTAATTTACAAGACAAGAAAGCGGTACAAGACAAGAAAGCGGTCACTCGACGAACCTCTAAACACTGGGAGGGAATCCAACGCGGGCGGTCGGCTATTGTTTTGCAACGGACGAATTACCATCTGCAATTTTTGGCCGACTTATATATCCTTAGCTTTAGATTTTAGGTTAGAAATAGGTTTTAAGGCAATAAACTAACGAAATATATAAAAAAAGAATACAAAAAACAAAAAGAAAAACATAAAAATATTTTGATGAATTATATAATGGCATAGAGGCACATGTGCGTAGGTAGCTTAGGATAGTAGTAGCATATTTTAGTTTTAGTTCTAGTTCTTAGTTTTAGTTTTAGTTGTAGCTGTAGTTTTAGATATAAGGTTTTTAGTAAAATTGTCAAGTTCTTAAGATTTTTCCATTTCTTAATAAATAATATGTCTAAGAATGAAATAATATTCTTATATAAAATAACTAAATAAAAACGACATGAAATTAACTTAATCTTAGAGAGACTGCAAAAAGCCAGTAAGATTATGATTAAATAAAGTTCTGTGAAGTTACTTTTAGCATATTTGTCTTAAATTTAAGTGTAAGTTTATAAATTAATAAAATTCAATAAAAAACGAACATACGGACATGCTTTGAAACAGCGAAGCTGTGAAATGTTTGTTTCATTACCGAACCTCGTGTATCTAGTGACAAAATATAGCAAAATAACAACAAAGCGAATCAAAAAGAAACATAATCAATACTTTAATAATAATAATTGTTGGCGCGACAGTCCACAGGGGGACCAGGGCCTAGCTTGCTCATCAACTATTCTTGTTGTGCGCGAGTTATATACAACATGTACACATTATGTGTACATACTTAATTATAAACATGAGATTTGCACTATTGTAAAATTAAAGTAAAGTTGAGAAGTACATATCCAAATATGCACACATAAAAAGTACTGTTGTCTAAACTAGGCGTTGTTCCTAAGCTTGGCTTGGGCAGACAGTTGGTTTTTGGCGATCTACATTACAACATCATAAATACTTTTAAGTGACTACTGCGAACCTCACACCAAGAGTATATTGGTATTAAGTGAATTTATGCAAGGAGGACCCGGCACACAACAGCACGTGGAGAATATTAATTCATTGGCCCAGGAAGAACCATCACATTTATTTAACTGCGAAATAATCATCTCACATCATAACCCCAGAAACGAAATTTTCAACTTTAACAAACATCAACTATTGCAAACATTAGCAGCCAACTTTAATCAACTTTAACCAACATTTTAAGAAACGGTGGAACGATAATCAAATTTGTAAGAATCGTCGTCGTCATCAAAGACAGAACCAACATCAATCATGAGTTAATACTAGTTGCTTAATCCTTTTTCCTCTTACCCTATTACGTGTTGAATTTATATGTAAAAAAAATTTAAAAACAGGTCGTATTTGTTTAAGCCTTACAATAGATATAGTGACAGTGAAGAAGACAGAAGCATTTACTCAGATATGGAAAATAACAACGGAGTTTCTAGGATAGATCAAGTTGGTACTAGTAATGATAGTACTGGTGTTAATGGAACTATAGGTATTAACAGTCTAGGAAGTAAATTAAGAAGCAATGAATGCAATATTAACAACAATGAGACAAACATGGAACACTTAGGTGCAATAAATAACATTATAAATACACTTAAAATTCCGGACGCGATTAAAGATTTACCACAATTCTCTGGCAATCGAAGATTACTCCACGATTTCGTAAATAATGTTGAAGAAATTTTGAGCCTTATGGGTACAGTTAGCAACACGCCGTATGCACGAATTATTTTGAGAGCCATAAGAAATAAAATTACGGGACAGGCAAATGAGGTTTTGAATATGTTCGGAACACCATTAGATTGGGAACAAATTAAGGCATATCGTATAGTCCTTTTTTCCCACAAGAGGAGCGTAATCTTTACACAGAAATGTGTTTAAATACATTTCTTATTGGTGTAAGAGAACCACTAGGTTCGACAATTAGAGCCATGAGACCAAGCACTCTCCCAGAAGCGTTTGATTTCTGCATTAAAGAGCAAAACTCATACTATATGAGATATGCGGTACCTGCAAATAATCCGCCAACGAGAGCCTCTTTCACATCACAAACTAATTCTACTTTCAAGCAAAATAATAATTCTTTCGGTACAAGGTCATATGCTTTTCCTAAAAGAGGAACTCAAGTGTTAGTCCCAAACAGTAACATTTTGGTTCGAGGACCAAATAACTTTATTTCACGGCAAAACAAGAACATGGTCAGTCCAAACACTAATGGATCTGAACCAATTCGGATCCAGAAAGCATTTCCAGCACATTCAACACATCTTTCTCAACCGGATCCTATCCCGATGGATATTTCCAGCGGCAATACTCGCAATACAAGAACCCAACAATCTAACACTAGAAACACATCTTACAGTAGGCAAAACAGTAATTTATTCAACAATAATAACACAACACCGAATCGTAACTATGTTTTTATAGAGGTACATAATATACATACAGACGGATCCTCGTATCAAACTCCAACAACCGACATATATCAAACCTATTGCACTGATCAAAACCCAGAAATACACTACCCTGAATTAGATCGATATATCCCAGATGAAATACAAAATACAATTGAGGATAACAATCAAAATTATAATAATAATGAAATAGACGACGCAATTTTTCACCTATTTGCCTCGAACAACAGATCGGATTTCTTGACGTAAGTACGCACAGCTCGAACGTATTACCATATATTAATATAATATCTTTGTCAAAACGGCCACTCAAGTTTCTTATTGACACGGGAGCATCGGCAAATTTTATTAACCCCGAGCTCTTGAATCCAAAATTCCATGAAAACATAGAACCGATTTATATAACAACATGTCTAAATAAACATAAACTTAACAAACAAGTTACACTCTCCGCATTCACGGAATTGAACACAGATGAGAAATACAAATTTTTCGTTTTCAAATTTCACTCCTATTTCGACGGCTTAATAGGTTTAGAAATGTTGAAACAATTAGGTGCAAACGTAAATCTTAAAACTAAACTTTTAGAAACAAGCAAGGCCTCTATTCCACTTAATTTTAAACCTAACTACATGTCGAAAGTCTTCAACGAGTGCCGTGTCATCCTCCGACGCATGCAGACGTGTCGTCGCTGCATGCACTCAAATCAAAAAAAGTTCAGTTTATTCCTCGCGCCGAAAAACACAAACAACAATTAACGCGGTCCGCCCAACACCTCCGCGAGTGTAACAACAAAAAAAAAAATAAAAAAATAAAAAAAAAAATAAAAAAAAAAACGAAAACCTAATTTAAAGTGCAGTGTAGTGCAGTGAAGTGCATTGGTAGAGCACACGCTGTCCGCTCCCCCCTCTCCCACTCCTTCACAAAACACTGTTGGGCATTCTCGGTCGCAACTCCCGTTTGATCTACCAGACGGGCTGGGGCGATGTCCGAGTCTGCCTAACATCTGACATAGCGGATTCGGAAGTGTAAATATTTGTTAGTGGACCAATTCAAGTCAATGTACGGGCATAACACTTACATTGATTTGTTTTGCGAAGCTAAACGCAGAATTTACACTTCTGAACTCTGCTCACTTTCACCAACTGCATTGTCGGAGTTGGTTTTCACATGCCTAAGACTGATATGAGGGGGCAATTTCGTGTTGACGTGAGCAACATTCGCGGACTGAGAACTAATCTCTTTGCCGTTTACGTCCACCTCTCCCGCCATAAACCAGCTGTCTTGGCGCTGAGTGAAACACAGGTGGGTGAGAATACCGATTTATCGGATTTGAACCTGCCTGGATATAGCTTGGTGCCCTTATTCTTTTTACACCGCGGTCTCGCCATTTATGTGCGTAGTGACGTTGCTTACCAAATTCAACCACAATATGGCCACTGTTCCAATCCGGAATTTAATTTTCTGTGGTTAAAACTCTTTGTCCGTAAGCATTTAATCCACTACTGCTTTGTTTATAGAAGTCCAAACATGGACAGCAACTCAACTTATAACGAGTTTGATGCGCTGTCCGACTCCATTACAAGAATTGTATCCCTGTATCCTCACACTGAAATCGCTATTGCGGGCGATTTCAATGTACACAATTCTACTTGGCTTCGACATTCAGGCCAGACAACACCCGAAGGAAGGTATGTTGAAATCTTCGCTGAGGTAAATAATTTAACCCAGCTTGTGAATGAGCCAACACGAATACCTGACATTGCAGATCATACCGCTAACACCTTGGATCTGTTTCTCACCTCTCATCCGGAAAAATATTCAATTGATATATTGTCGCCTCTAGGCTCGTCCGACCACTGTGTCGTGTCAGCCAAATTCTCGTACTCCTCCCACACAGTTAGAGAACAAATTCCGAAAAGAACAGTATGGCTCTACGAGAAAGCCAACTGGAGCGGACTTAACAACTTCTTTAGGAATTTTAACTGGTCACTATGCTTCCTCGATAGTGACGTGGATGCCGCTACTGATGCGATCACAAACATTATTTCGCTGGGCATGAGGTCCTTCATTCCTCACAGAGTGAAGAGCATCAAGCCTAAGGCAAACGCGTGGTTTGACTTGAGCTGCAAAGAGGCTATCAGGATGAGAGAGTTGAGTTTCCGGGATTATAAAGCCAACCCATCTGAGGAAGCCCGGAAAAAGTTCAAACGGATCCGTAATGTCTGTAATGCATTAATAAGACGTGTTAAATTCTCCTTTGACCAAAAGTTGAAGCAAAAAGTTCTACAATGCCCTAAGGGTAGCAGAAGCTTTTGGTCTTTCGTAAAAAACATAAGGAATTCAGCCTCGTCTTCGATCCCAACGCTCATTTGCAATGACATTCCAGCTGTCAGCTCTTTGGACAAAGCTAATCTGCTTGCTGCACACTTTGCAGCTAGCTTAACGCTGCCAGATAGCACTTTGTCCCCGCCTGTACTTGAGAGCGTAAATTTCTCCATGGGGCAAATCCATTTTCGCACTCGTACAGTAGCAAGAGTACTTAAAGATCTAACCATACACAAATCCGCTGGCCCGGATGGTATACCCCCTGTTCTTCTGAAGAGGTGTTCTTCTACGCTGGCAAAACCACTGCGTAAGCTTTTCCATCTGTCCTACTCTTCAGGGCTCTTTCCGAGTAAGTGGAAAACTGCATTTGTCCAGCCCGTCCCTAAAAAGGGCGAAAGTTCGTCACCCACCTCCTACCGACCCATAGCACTAACGTCCCTTCTCTCCAAGGTCATGGAAACGCTGATCAACCGTCAGCTTATGAAATATCTTGAGTCCCGGAAGCTTCTTAATGACCGGCAGTACGGCTTCCGAAGCAACCGTTCCACTGGTGATCTGATGGCATATCTCACTGAAAAGTGGAACCAATCTTTGCACAATTTAGGAGAAAGCAAGATTGTTGCACTTGATATTTCAAAGGCATTTGACAGGGTCTGGCATCAGGCTCTTTTGTCGAAAATGCGTGCTTTTGGGATCGATGAGTCTCTTCTTCAATGGATTAGAAATTACCTTTCGAATCGTTCAATACAAGTCGTTTTGGATGGATTCAAGTCTGATATCCACTATATTAATGCTGGTGTTCCCCAGGGCTCTGTTTTGTCTCCGACACTCTTTCTCATTTTTATAAATGATCTCTTGTCTGTTACTTCTAATCCTATTCATTCCTTCGCTGATGACAGTACCCTCAGCTTTTCATATTCGTTCCTTGGCTCACGTCCCTCCACTTCGGCCTTAGACTCGGAACGGCAGCGTATGTTAAGCACATTAAATTCCGACCTTGACAGCATAATCGATTGGGGAAATAAGAATAGAGTGGAATTTAATGCTTCCAAAACACAGTGCTGTCTACTGTCGTTAAAGCGATCACAAAATAATCAGCCGTTATCCATGGACGGCACTTGTGTTGTTGAAACCGAAAGACTTTCCATCCTCGGTATGTGTATCAACCCAACAATTAGTTGGAACGATCACATATTTGAGGTCGCCAAAAATGCTGCGAAATGTCTAGGCTTCCTTAAACGATGCAAGAAGTACTTCACCACTTCTGATCTGGCTACAATATACAAGGCCTACATACGCCCAAAACTTGAGTATAACGCTCCTATTTGGTCAGGTGCTCCTAAGACCTCCCTGCACCTGCTGGATAGAATTCAAAAACGAGCGATAAAACTTATAGGTGACAGTAATATTGCGAAGTCGATTGACTCGTTAGAACACCGACGTAATGTCGCGTCGTTGTCACTCTTTTATCGCTATTTTAACAAGAAATGCTCAGATGAATTAGCCAGTTGCATTCCTCCCCTTCAAGAATTCACCCGCAATACACGCCTCGCTAGGAATGCCCACCAATTCACCCTCAAGCCCTCTTTCGGACGTACAGTCAAATTCAGAGACTCGTTCTTTAGCCGCACTACACGAATCTGGAATGCTCTTCCCAGCTCGATTTTTCCTCCTCATTACAATCCACAGGCATTTAAAACCAATGTGCATCGGTATCTCCTCTCCCTCTCTTCCTCTATACCTTCGGCCCGTGCTGTGACTTGATCCGGTCACTTAAGGGTACTCGCAACCCCTTTTGCACGCGTCAATTATAAAAAAAAAAAAAAAAAAAAAAAAACGTGAAGCCCAACTCGAAAATCACAGCAAATCTTTTGGTCGATATCGAAAATGGAGATAACTATATTAAACCCACCCTAATAAATAGATTTCTAAAAATAACTGAAGGTATCTATGCATGTCGTAACTGGTATAGTTATGTAGAAGTAATCAATCTGTCAGATATGGAGCAGAAATTCCTTTTAGAACAACCACTTAAAGTGGAACTCTATAGCGGTTTCAGCGAAGTAAATAACATTTCTATAAAATATGCTCCAGATCAAGTAGAACAGGTTTTGAGTTCCGAAAAAACTGATCTTTTGAGAGTAGATCACTTGAATAAAGAAGAAAAAGAAGCTCTTTTCAAGCTCTGTAAGAATTTTGATGACATATTTTTTAGAGAAGGCACTGCACTTTCCTTCACAAGCGAAATAAAACACCGTATTAGAACGACTGATGACATACCAGTATACACAAAGTCATACAGATACCCAGAAATTCACAAAGCCGAGATTAAGTCACAAATTCAGGAACTTTTAATACAAGGGATTATTAGACCAAGCTACTCTCCTTGGAGTAGCCCGATATGGATTGTCCCAAAAAAATTAGATGCGACCAACAAGCAAAAATGGCGGTTTGTAGTGGACTATCGAAAGCTTAATGAAAAAACAATTAGCGATCGATATCCACTTCCTAATATAAGTGACATTTTGGACAAATTAGGTAGATGTGTGTATTTTACTACATTGGATCTAGCCTTTGGATTTCACCAAATTGAAATTGATCCTAGAGATATAGATAAAACAGCTTTCACGGTGGACAATGGCCACTACGAATTTATACGAATGCCATTTGGCCTAAAAAACGCTCCATACACATTTCAAAGGGTCATTGACAACATTTTAAGAGGTTTGCAGGGTAAAATATGCCTAGTTTACATGGACGACATCATTGTATTTTAAACCTCCCTGCAAGAACACTTAGAAAGTCTGAAGAAAGTTTTCACTAGAATACGACAAGCAAACCTGAAAGTCCAACTAAATAAGTCTGAGTTTTTGTGCAAAGAAGTTTCGTTTCTTGGGCATATTGTGACATCACAAGGCGTTAAACCGAACCCCCAGAAGATTAGTGCAATAAAACAATTTCCTTTTCCTCGTACTCTGAAACAAATTAAATCTTTTCTTGGGTTATTAGGTTACTATCGCAAATTTATTCCAGATTTCGCTAAAATAACTAAGCCTTTTAGAGTGTCTGAAGAAAGGAAGGGTGATTAAAATGGATGAAAGATACGTTAACTGTTTTGAGCATTGCAAGGACATTTTGAGCAATGACCCCCTCTTACAATTCCCAGATTTTACTAAGCCATTTAATTTAACGACAGATGCTAGCAATTTTGCCATAGGCGCAGTTTTAAGCCAGGGTCCCATTGGTTCCGATAAACCTGTTTCCTATGCATCACATACTTTGTCAAAGTCTGAAACTAAATTCAGTACCATCGAAAAGGAGCCGCTTTCTATTGTCTGGGCAACTAAACATTTTAGACCTTATCTGTACGGTCGTAAGTTTCACATAATCACAGATCACACGCCGCTTACTTGGCTATTTTCCTTAAAAGACACCAATTCGAAGTTAATAAGATGGCGGTTGAAATTAGAAGAATTTGATTATGATATACATTATAAAAAGGGTAAAGCAAATACTAACGCCGATGCATTGAGCCGAATAGAAGTGAATGTTAACGAATCCTTGCAGAACACCGTAGCCGATTTAGAAAGAAGTTGCAATCTATCAACTATTCACTCTGCTACAGAAAACCTAGATGATGGCATCCCTATCTCAGAGCGCCCCTTAAATGATTTCACCGATCAAATTATTTTTGAAAAAACAAATTCCGTTGTTACACCTTCAATGACTTACTTTATCCTTATTGGTACTAAGCGTCGTAAAATCTTTAGACAACCAAACCTGCATGATGAAGAAATAATAACATCCCTACTTAAAGAGCACCTTAGTCCCAAAAAACTTACGTCAATATTTACAGATGATGATACGTTTAGAATTGTTCAAACTGTATTTGCAAAGTTCTTCTCCAATAAAAAAAATATTCAAGATAATTCGCTGCAAAGTAAAGCGAAATAACTTAGTGGGTAACGATAAACAGGACGAAGTAATAATCGAATACCATTTAAACACCATCCACCGGGGTATTAACGAAACTTTTCAACATCTTCGTAGAACCTACTATTTCCCTAAAATTAAAGAAAAAATAACAAAAATTATAAACAGATGTGAAATTTGTCAACTTCTAAAATATGATAGGCACCCTCCAAAAGTGAAATATGAATTAACAGAAACACCTATTCAACCATTACACACTTTACACATAGACGTATACGCAATCCACAATCAACAAATACTTACAATCATTGATAAATTTTCTAAGTTTGCATCTGCTTATATCTTACATGCCCGAAATAGTTTAAATATTATTCAGTCCTTAAGAGAATTCTTCGCACACCATGGTACTCCAAACAAAATAGTTTGCGATTCGGCAGCAGAATTTAATTCAAATATTTTTAAGGATTTTTGTGACCGGTATGAAATAAACCTACATATTACAACTCCCCAAAATTCTACTGGCAATTCACCAGTAGAAAGGTTTCATTCTACCCTAACAGAAATATATAGGGTTATATATGATAAAGACAAAAGAAAAATATGTAGGGATATACTAAATGAAGCACTTACCACCTATAATACGAGTATTCATTCTGTTACTAATCTAACGCCCATAGAATTGCTCACAGGTAGAACACCTAAGTTCAATCAGAGTATAAAATATGAATCAGAACACGACTATCTAAACAAATTGAAAGATTTCCAAACCAAATTGAATGGAAAAATTAGAGAAAAAATAGATAAACATAACAGGACAACAATAGAAAAAATTAATGTAAATAGAGAAACACCACCAATATTTCAGGAAAATGACACAATATACGAATTCAATAATAGACGCAATAAACTTACACCTAGGGCAAAGAAGCTTAAAGTTAAATCAAACTATAAAATTTACCTAATATTAAAACGCCGTGGTGTAAACCTGAATCTGAGGGCGGAGGAGTTATATACAACATATACACATTATATGTACATACTTAATTATAAACATGAGATTTGCACTATTGTAAAATTAAAGTAAAGTTGAGAAGTACATATCCAAATATGCACACATAATAAGTACTGTTGTCTAAACTAGGCGTTGTTCCTAAGCTTGGCTTGGGCAGACAGTTGGTTTTTGGCGATCTACATTATAACATCATTATATTTTTTTGTAATAAAGACACACATGTTGAACTCTTGTGTTTCATTTAAAAAAAATTAATAAAGACATAACTCGCGCTACTGTTTTTTTATGAGTAGAAGAGGCCTACAGTTTTTTTTGCCGACTCCGAACGGCGAAGTGTGATAGGCTTTCTCAGACGGTTTGAAAATAAAACAAGAAACAGTGAATAACATTACATTCAGGCATACATACTGTACACGTGCAGATAAGGGTGTTTCCCAAAGAGACGCAATAAGTGTAAAAAAAATTGTTTGGCTTGATATCGAGAGTTTCTGTTAAGTTTTGTTATCATAAGCTTCAGTTTCCATATGCCTTCAGCAATTCATAAGAGAATTATGAGAGTCTATTCTTTTATAATAAAACACACAAATTGGCATACCAGGATTAGATTAGAAAAAAACTAAGAAGTTTTTCATATTGTAAAGACATTTTTTAATTTCAAAGCAGTACTGAAGCAGGAGATTGTTCACCCTTAATAGAACAAGAACCGCTACTTTTAAGCATTCCTTTGAAAAGTGATATATTTGATACTGACGTTACAATGAATTTAAATCACTCTACCGCCGATGATTTTACCACACTAAGAACACCGGAGGCATGGCCTATTCTCGCCCGGTAGCACTGTTGATTGCACTCAACAAGGCGAGCTGCCAAGATTATCCTCTTAGTGCACAGGTCAAGTTGACATACAGCCCCATCGCGGCGCCCCCGGATAGCCATCACAACACCCATTGTGTGGTGGACCAATGTAAGTAGCGAGTCCCTCTTATATAATGGGTCTGGCCTACCAGCCTCTGGGTTGTGCGTGAAGGTAACTTCCTCACCACGTAAAAAATAAGTAGTTCAGAAAAACCGATATACCTCGGATAAGGACGGATCAACTATTGACAACCCCAGCAAACGTTTTAAGGACAACGATTTTCGATTTTGTACGTGGAAGGTGAGGTGCCTTAATAGCCCACCTGTAGTAGAACAACTTGCGGAGGGCTTGACTGCTACAAAGCAGACATTACCGCCATCCAGGAAGTGCAAGAGGATGGGCCCGGTAAGAAAACGATAAACAACTGCGACATCTACTGCAGCGATTGCTATTGCAGAGAGAGAAGGCAGCGCGGATTTGTTGTTCGAGCCAGACTTAAGCAAAAAGTCTTGAGATACGACCCCGCCAGCGAACGCCACATGACATTCCGGATCAAGGTTGAATACGGGAACATC
The DNA here is from genome assembly GCA_955652365.1 of Eristalinus aeneus. Lineage (NCBI taxonomy): Eukaryota > Metazoa > Arthropoda > Insecta > Diptera > Syrphidae > Eristalinus > Eristalinus aeneus. The sequence goes on from OY019131.1 coordinate 73,173,228, forward strand.
AACTTTATTTGCGCTCACGCCCTAACAGAGAAGAAGGATGGCAACACCAAGAATGACTTTTATGATCTTCTAGATCGTAGAACATACGATCAATGCTATGACACCAAGATCGTTCTAGCAGTTTTCCACGCTCAGCTGGGAAAGCAGATCATCTTTGCTGGAGTCATCGGTAAAGACATCCTGCACGACAACACATCCCAAAACGGAATCTGGTTTTTGGACTTCCTCGGAGCGTAACCTCTCTGTGGCTAGCACGCAGTTCCCACACCGGGACATTCACAAAGGGGCCTGGCGATCTCCTGATCAATCAACCGTCAACCAGATTGATCACGTTGTGATCGATGTCAGACACTCCTGTAGTATTCTCGAGGTCCGAACCTTCCGAGGTGCAAAAATCGACTCGGATCTTCACTTTATTGTAGCCAAGGTAAGAGCCCGGATATCGAAAGATCAACAGAGTCGAGACAGGCCAAAATGGTTTGACGTCGGAAAGGTTCAATCGTAACTGATCGCTGGGAACTTTGCTGACTGAGTCTTCCTGAAAGTCGCTCACCATTCGTGGCTGCCTGCACTGACCAACGGAGAAGACTGGAAACGTCAAGAAGTCAGGCAAGCGCATGCAGCCAAACAAGAAGCCTACAAGGCAACACTGCATCGAACAACGAATGCTGTTCGTGAGCTCTACGAACAGAGAAGAAGGGATGTGCACCGGCTTCTCAGAAGGAAATAGAAGGAGCATGAGACTCGCACGGTCAAGGAAATGGAAAGGTGTTATGGCAGGAATGAAGTCTAAAAGCTTTACCGAAAGGAAACAATTAGCCGGAGTATACAAGGTTCGGGCCGAAGCCTGCCTGAGTCAAAATGAACAACTTGTGATATAGTCGCAGAATGTGCCGAGAATATGGAAAGGTCATTTCTGCAGACTCCTTAACGGCGTCGACGGCCCCAATTCCGCTGTTAGGCAGAATGTTCTCCTGAATTTGCACGATGATAGATCGTTACATTACGGCATGTCCTGGAAAAGACCAAAGAAGAGCAAAGCGGCACTCATTGTCAATTTTAAGGCCGCATATGACAGTGTTTATAGAGACGAACTATACAATGCCATGTCTAGGTTTGGCATTCCTACCAAACTCATCAAATTGTGTATGGATGGTAATGGAGAACGCTTGCTGCTCCGTTAAGGTCGGTAACGGACTCACCGAGACCTTAAATTTCAAGAAAGTTTATAGACAAGGCAATGCACTGTCGTGTAAATTCTTTAACATCATCTTCGAGAAGTCTCAAAATGCAAAACCAGAGGCACGATCTTCCAGAAGTCAGTTCAATTGCTTGCTTACGCTGAGGACACTAACGTGATTGGATGAGCAGACCGAGCCATTAATGAGGCGTTTGCTCAGTCGCTCACAGATATTCGCAACGGGAGGACGTGTTTCGGCTATAGTGAGTGGTTTCCATAGCAACCGAATAAACAAGCTTCGGATTTTCAAATAACAATAAAACCATATCAAACAATAAGATTCGGAAATTTCCCAGAAATGGGAACCGAAATGAAAAACATGGTTGATGAAGTGGAGTGTGTAGATATGGAGGAATCTTCCTCCAACAAAAGCTTGAAGCCAAACGGGCTCAGCAGCAGCAACAACAACAGCAGCAGCAACAACAACAACTGCAACAGCAGAAGCAGCAGCAGCAGACACACCATCAGCAGCAGCAGAAGCAGCAGCTTAAAAAGGAAAAACCGAAGAAGAATCGACGGGTGCCCCCGATCAATATCAGCGGGATGGAAACTGCTGATACTATTCAGGTATGTGAGTTGTCCGTGGGGGACGACTTCTTTCTTAAAAACAAGGGAAATGAAAAGCAAGCAGTCCACTGCTTAACAGAGGACAGCTTTAAAAAAGTAAAAAATTCGTTGACGACAGCTGGGGTGGAGTTTACCACCTTCACCCTGAGGAGCGAGAAGGTCCAAACGGTCCTTCTCAAAGGTTTGGCTGCGTCGACTGAGCCGGAGAGCGTCCTGAAGGCTCTATAAAAATTGAAAGTAGAGGGCGTGGAGTTTGTGGCGGTACGTCGCTTCTATACTGTCCCCTCTAGAACGCCGCCCATTCGTCTGCTTCCCCTCTTCCTGGTCCAGGTCTCTCCGGGGAGCAGACTTGAACGTCTGAGGGGCATTAAGCTCCTCAATAAACAGGAGGTCTCCTGGGAGAGGCTCAAAAGGACAAGACAGATGCTTCTCTGCGCAAGATGCCAGTCCTTTGGCCATGCGGCGGCGAACTGCAACAAGCAGCCTCGTTGCAGCAAATGCGCGGAGTGGTATCTGTCTGCGCAGTGTCCCCTTGGAGAGGGGAAAGTTGAGGACAGGGAGCGCCTGAAATGCGCGCACTGTGGGGAGAAGGGACATCCCTCAAGCTACAGGTGCTGTCCGCGGGTAAAGCAACTACATAAGGAGTTGCTTAAAAATTATTCTAACAAGAAAACAAAAGTGGTGGATCCGAGGCCGATCCAGAGGATTCCAGCCACAACTGTTACGCCGGTCGTTTCTTACGCCAATATGGTGTCAGGTAGGCGACCGGCACAACAGACATTGCCGAAAGTAACGCCGGCACAGGTGGAGGCCCCAAATATGGGATAAGCCGAACTGTTCGGTATGGTGGCATCGATGATGGCCCGTATGGAGCAGTTCCAAAAAGACCTAGCGCGAATGGAGCGAGTCCTTTCGTCGAGACCCGCTGGGTTAAGTGCGTATCCAATATAATGGTTGAGCTTGCTTCACCTTTTGGAGTCCCATAAGCCTGATGTGTTGATGGTTAGCGAAACCAAGCTAAACCGGAAGCACGTACTCAGGTACAAGGACTACACAGTCATTAGAAGAGACCGCCCTCGCTGCACACAGGCGGGCGGTGTCGCTCTCTTCATTAAAAAAGGCTTACGCCATAAAATCGTGAATTGTGGTGAGGTGCGAACCTTCGGTGTACTGGAGGCCTCGATTCCGTACATACCTCTCCAAGGTGGAAGGAAACTGTACGTAGTGGCGGTCTATGCTTCAGATGCACCTCAGTCCGCAAATTTTATCTCAGAGCTCGGGACTCTCTTCCGAAAGCTTCGGCTTCTTGGAGGAGAACTATTTTGTCATCGCCGGAGACTTGAACAAATTCAAGGGGAAATTCACTCCGATAGACCGTCATTTCCCAGAAGTGGGTCTTATTTGGATTTGATGCTTATCGACAGACGACTGACGTTACGAGACGTACGATTCGGGCCGTGCGTTTCCGGGTATGTTTCCCCAAATCAACCGAATCTTCCGAAGGAGGGGTCATAACGACTTAAAGGCTGTTCGACTTGACAGGACAGCCGACAATGAAAACATACTGACTTCGGTTGGCATAGATCCGGATGAGGCCGTGCTAGACAATGAGTTCTTCATTGTTGAGGATGCCCAAGAGAAGGTGGAGGCAATAGGAGCTGTTTTTCAGGAAGTGTACACGGTCAACTAGTCTTGTAGGCCCAACCACGACCTGGAAAACAGAGCCCTGCTGAACCACTTCTACTTTCGGAATGAAATACAGCAGTGGCGTTCCGAGAATCTTGGTTTTACCAGATTCAATGAAGAAAATCAGGCAACCAATGCCGTCGCCCGAGATGGCTCCAATGCCATACTTATTTCGAAAGAGGAAATCAAAGACATCTTCAACAGTTTGAAAAACAAAAAGTCGACTGGTATAGACGGGATACCGAATAAAGTGCTGCGCCATCTCCCTGACGAGGCGGTGGAGATATACACAATCCTGTTCAACAATGCACTGAGTAATGCACATTACCCAGCGCATTGGAAGACGGCGGTAGTGCAACCCCTCCCCAAAATGGACAAAGATTCCTCGCTTCCGAAAAATCTTCGGTCGATAAGTCTCCTCCCTTGCATAAGTAAGGTTTTCGAGAAGATGGTCAATAGAGTCCTGATCCAGTGGACTGAGGACAACAAAATTATACCGAACAACCAGTTTGGATTTAGGGCGAGGCATGATACCGTACATGCCGCGTCAAAATTGGTTTCGGACATTCAGTGGAACAACCACAAAGCCCAGTGCACCGGGGCCTGTCTCGTTGACTTGGAAAAGGCATTCGACACCGTATGGTTAGATGGCCTCTTTCTCAAGTTGACGAGGATGGGTATAAGCAAACCGCTGCTTTACACGATCTTCAACATGGTAACAGGTAGGAGTTTTGTTGTCAAAAGTGGCAACAAGATTTCTAAAAACGTTTTCCACATAAAAATTGGGCTCCAACGCACCCTGTTGGTAAACTCACCAATCCTTTTCGCTATTTTCACCAGCGAACTGATTGGCTCCATGCGCAACTTGATCGCGTTCGCCGACGATTGGGTCGCATACCGGACGGCACCAAAGATAGAAGTCATTAACACGCTCCTGCAGCGTGACTTCAAAAAAATCCAGCAATTTTGGGACGACTGGAAGTTGAAAATAAACTTTCAGAAGTGTGAAACAATCCTCTTCCGGACTCCGTTATACAGGGCCTCAAGGGATACGAAGAAGAATTGGCGCAAGTTCGGCATATTGGACCCGCGGGGTCAGCCACTAGCCGTGAAGAGTGTAGTGCGATATCTTGGCATTATGTTGGACCAGTATCTGTATGGAGGTATCCATGTAGATACAGCTCTGAAGAAAGCTAAGAAAGGCTTCGCTATGGCAAGGGGGTTGTTTTACAACAGCCAACTTGACTCCAAAGTGAAGCGAATCTGCTACACGGCTCTCCGGTGTGGTTCAATGTGAGTCCTTCCTAAATGGAAAAGATGAGAGTCTTCGAGAGACAATGTCTTCGCGCATGTCTTAAGAAGTACAGAACCCCGGAATCCGACTACAAGAAGTTCTATCTTAATAAGGTCTTGTATAACGAAGCGAACGTGAACAGGGTTGATAATTTTATTATTAAGCTGATTCGGAGGCATGTTGCACGAGCCGTGACCTCTGAGAACGATCTCATATTTGGGGCCTACTACCCAAATGACGAGTACCACAAGAGCGCTCGCCGAAGGGGTTTCATTCCACCGGAAGCGTTCTTGTATCTTGACCGCATTGGACTGATCCAGGATGAGGTGGCATGTCCACTTATTTACCACGTGGTGAGAAGGACAGTGGACAGGCGACTGGTGTACGACGCCAACGTCGCAGATGTTAATCGGGATGCTCTCCGGTTCAGATTATCCGTCTCCATCCGTGATAGGATGGACACGGATAAGGACCGGGGGTTCTATTGGTGGTTAGAGCCACATCAGGAAACCCAGCTTTCGTCAGCCTAGTGAGGTTTACGTTGGTCCCACACGGCCAACTCACATCTAGTATAAGTTAGGTTATGTTAGTTATTAAGAATAAATTAAAAAAAAAAACAAAAAAAAACAAAAACAACAAAAACTAAAAAAAAAAACAATAAAATTAAAAAATGTAAAAAAAAAATGTTAGCCGTATTAATATTTAAGTTAGACTAAGTTAAATTAAGTTAGATTAAGCTTTTATTAAAACAGAACTAGACAACTAAGTTTTTGAACAATTTTCTTAGTTTTACATAAATGAATAATAGTTTAAATAAATTTAATTAATAAAAAAAGTACTGACGCTGAAAGGCAACAACATGAATAAATTACTAGTTAAGCTTAGAGCGCCCGCATAGGGCCAGTAAGTAGTTTTATAAAACATAATTTGTACCTAGGTTAAGTATTTTGTTCCTAGCTTTAAGATAGCATTAGTTAAACAAAATAAAATGCATTTTTAAACTATAATAAACTAATGAGGCTTTTGCTAGAATTGAAGCGGAAGCAGCTAAAATGGGTCTGTTGGTAAATGAGAGCAAAACAAAGTACATGCTGTCATCAAGAAAGGACACGCATCATCGACGTCTTGGACGGAGCATTACACTAGGGAGCAGAAACCTCGAGGTTGTCAAGAAGTTTTTCTACCTCGGCTCAGCGGTAAATAGGACAACAACATCTGTACCGAAATCAAACGCCGCTCTCCCTAATCGCTGTTTCTTTGGGCTCACGAGGCCATTGAGTAATAAAACGTCTCGAAGGACTTAGCTCGTTTGATCATACAAGTCCTACGTTACCAAAGGCGGATAAAGAAGCCCTTAGTCTTTTCGAGAGATGTTTGCAATGATGGTATCTGGAGGAGAAGATTTAACGACGAACTCTATGGGCTGTACAGCGTCATGCGCCTGGTCAAGCGTGTTCGGATACAACGCTTAAAATGGCTGAGCCATGTAAAGCGTATGGACACCACTGCTCTGACACAAAAAATCTACCATAGAAGTACCCCAACGATGCTACCGAAACTTAGAAACGAGATATGCCGACATGGCAGATGAAACAGCAGGAGCAAATTTTCAAGCGCAAGTCTCGGAACCTCCATAGGTTATCTAGCGATCAACAATAATGGTTACCATATGTTGCCTTACATTGCAATTAAAAACATAGCCGATATACGCTTACAATTTTGTGTAGATACGGAAAGTAGTAAATCTTGTATAAATCTTAATATCATAGAAAACCAAAACATAAAAATTGTCAAACCAGTAGAAGAAAAATATTATATTCGATAAGCATTACCATAATAAAAAAAGTATACGTGAGTGGATTAGATGAGTTAATAAGATGACTGGGAAGCAATTATAATTTCTTGTTTTTAGTTCTATCGGTATTCCGAAGGACTTGGAGGGACAGAAAAGATAAAAAATTAAGGTGTTAGAATAGATCTTAAGAACTATCAGAAACGGAGAATGTTTAGATTTCCTTAAGCTATTACCCAAATCTAATACACTATAGAAGGATTTTGAATTTGCTATCTACCAGTGGATATAAAAAGTGAAAATATTTGTATCAAACACACCTTAGCAAAAGAACACATAATAATTTCTAAAAGGATTTACAACGCCCAAAATTGGTACTCCTATGTGGAAGTAATTAACCACTAGGATACTCCCCAAACATTTACTTTTGAACAACTTATTAAAGTAGACAGATTTGACCAATCAGAATATATCGAAATTAATAATATATAGTGTTGGGGAAATTTTAGTCCAATAATGATTTATGACTTAATTAGTCATTAGTTGCTGGATTCAAGCGACTAATGACTAATTTATTTATTAATCATAAAAATAATGACTAAATTATTCGCAGAAATTACTCATGACTAAGTCAACCATCATTCATAAGTTATTCAACTAAGTTAATCATTAGTCATTATTCACTAAATAAGACAATTTATTCAGCCCATATCTTTGTTCATAAAAAATAATAAGAAAAGTATTGAGTTATTCGAAATCTTTGTTTTTTTTCGGTGATTTCTTTCCACATAGTTTTTGCAGTTGAAATTTGGGCGCGTAAATATAATAATAATAATAATTGTTGGGGGTACAGTCCAAAAGGGGACCAGGGCCTAGCTTGCCCATCAACTACTCTTGTTGTGCGCACTACTGTTTTCTCACGAGTATAAGGGACCTACAGTTTTTTGCCGACTTCGAACAGCGAGTTTTAAGAAGCTTTCTTAGACAGTTATACTCTTTAAGTATTGTCAGCAGTCGAAAAAGGTGGTGCCGTGAAAAATTTGAAACATTGGTTTTGAGCTGGGAGTCGAACCTAGACTCTTCGGCGTGTTAGCGTCGCACTCTACCAACTACTCCACGGCGACCACGTAAATATATCTGTGTAAAATAATACCACCATATTCGACTTTGTCAGTAATATGCTAATTACTTTTTCCTATGGTCAGGCATTTATTTAACAAAATCTACTACATCAGTCATATAATCCACAAAGAAGACATTAAAAAATTCATCGTGTCATTAAAAAAGGTCTCAGTACCGGAAATGCAAATATATGCATAAATTCCGACACGCTCGCCATTTGTGGTTATTCATGAGACAGAGTTAGTCATGACTACATATGAATCATGACTAACCGTCAATCATGTTTGTGAATACCAAAATTCATGAATAATCGTTAGTCATGAGTAAATCCGGCAAATAAATTAATCATGACTAACGTTTAGTCATAGTCCTTTTGTCATTAGTCATTATGTTATTTTATGCACAACTCTGATAATATATCAAATAGTTGCACAAACGAGAAACTTTTGAATATATGTGAATTGCTTCGTACAGATCAGAACGAGCAATTAACCCCTTTTGCAAAAAGGATCAGGACCTATTCTTCCAAGAGGGAAGTTTTTCTTTTCTAATAATATTAAACATGAAATCAACATTACAGATAATAATAAATAATTAGGCAGCGCTACAGTCCACAGGGGGGCCAGGGCCCAGCTTGCTCATCGACTACTCGTATTGTGCGAGCTACTGTCCTCTCACGAGTAGAAGGGAATTACAGTTTCTTGCCGTCTCTGAACGGCGAAATTTGAGAAGCTTTCTCAGACATTTATTACTCCTTGAGCGTTGTTCATTCGGGAATCGAACCTGGACACTTGAGATTATATAACGATTTACTCTAAGTCATATAAGTACACATTCGTTCAAAAAACTGAAATACAACAGCAATTTAACGATATTCGGAACAGGGTTTTATCCGACATAGCTATTCCCCATGGTCTTCTTCCAATTTGATTCATTCCAAAAAAACAAAAAAATAAATAATAATAACGGCAAAATAAGATGCGAAAAGTTATCTGCAACTGAAAGCTGACTATTGCCGGTAGGTACCCAAAGTCAAGCATCTCTGAGATCTAAGACAAACTAGGGAAATCCACGTATTTCAGTACGCTTGACCTTGCTTCAGGATTTCACCAAATTGACGTAAGTGAAAAAAATAAAACCCGAAACGGATTGTTCAGTTGAAAACGGCCATTATGAGTTCATACACGTGCCCTTCAGCTTGAAGAACTCCCCATCAACGTTCCAAAGGGTAACAGATAACGTATTGTGTGAGCTGCAGGGGAAGGGATGTCTAGTCTATATGGGTGATATTGCAATATGTTCTTCGTTTATTCAGGAACACTTGTTAATTTTAGAGTCAGTATTCGAGAAACTAAGAAAGGTTAAGTTTGAAATCCAATTGAAACAAAAAGCAGAATTATTTCGAAGAGAAGTTTCGTTTAAAAGAAACAGAACCGAACAATCTAGATACTTTATCCATTCAAAATAACGTTGACTAAAAAGCGCAGCACACACTATTCATTCTGGCAACTTAAATACGGACGACGATATTCCGATATGGAAACGTCCTTATAATGAATCCGCAATTCCAAATCATTTTAAAACCGAAAAGTAATAATATAAAACCAGACATGAAATTCAAAATATTATTTAGAAGAAAAACCGGTTCTCAAACAATACATATATACGTATACGACTCGCATACTTTTAAAAATTCTGTATGTAGTCTTTAACGGAAATAGATATAAGATAACACGGTGCATTTCTATTTCAACTGATATTACGGAACGGGATGAACAAGAAACATTAGTCCGAGATTATCATAAAAGCCCTAACCATTATTATTATTTATTATTTGTTATTTATTATTTATTATTTATTATTTATTATTTATTATTTATTATTTATTATTTATTATTTATTATTTATTATTTATTATTTATTATTTATTATTTATTATTTATTATTTATTATTTATTATTTATTATTTATTATTTATTATTTATTATTTATTATTTATTATTTATTATTTATTATTTATTATTTATTATTTATTATTTATTATTTATTATTTATTATTTATTATTTATTATTTATTATTTATTATTTATTATTTATTATTTATTATTTATTATTTATTATTTATTATTTATTATTTATTATTTATTATTTATTATTTATTATTTATTATTTATTATTTATTATTTATTATTTATTATTTATTATTTATTATTTATTATTTATTATTTATTATTTATTATTTATTATTTATTATTTATTATTTATTATTTATTATTTATTATTTATTATTTATTATTTATTATTTATTATTTATTATTTATTATTTATTATTTATTATTTATTATTTATTATTTATTATTTATTATTTATTATTTATTATTTATTATTTATTATTTATTATTTATTATTTATTATTTATTATTTATTATTTATTATTTATTATTTATTATTTATTATTTATTATTTATTATTTATTATTTATTATTTATTATTTATTATTTATTATTTATTATTTATTATTTATTATTTATTATTTATTATTTATTATTTATTATTTATTATTTATTATTTATTATTTATTATTTATTATTTATTATTTATTATTTATTATTTATTATTTATTATTTATTATTTATTATTTATTATTTATTATTTATTATTTATTATTTATTATTTATTATTTATTATTTATTATTTATTATTTATTATTTATTATTTATTATTTATTATTTATTATTTATTATTTATTATTTATTATTTATTATTTATTATTTATTATTTATTATTTATTATTTATTATTTATTATTTATTATTTATTATTTATTATTTATTATTTATTATTTATTATTTATTATTTATTATTTATTATTTATTATTTATTATTTATTATTTATTATTTATTATTTATTATTTATTATTTATTATTTATTATTTATTATTTATTATTTATTATTTATTATTTATTATTTATTATTTATTATTTATTATTTATTATTTATTATTTATTATTTATTATTTATTATTTATTATTTATTATTTATTATTTATTATTTATTATTTATTATTTATTATTTATTATTTATTATTTATTATTTATTATTTATTATTTATTATTTATTATTTATTATTTATTATTTATTATTTATTATTTATTATTTATTATTTATTATTTATTATTTATTATTTATTATTTATTATTTATTATTTATTATTTATTATTTATTATTTATTATTTATTATTTATTATTTATTATTTATTATTTATTATTTATTATTTATTATTTATTATTTATTATTTATTATTTATTATTTATTATTTATTATTTATTATTTATTATTTATTATTTATTATTTATTATTTATTATTTATTATTTATTATTTATTATTTATTATTTATTATTTATTATTTATTATTTATTATTTATTATTTATTATTTATTATTTATTATTTATTATTTATTATTTATTATTTATTATTTATTATTTATTATTTATTATTTATTATTTATTATTTATTATTTATTATTTATTATTTATTATTTATTATTTATTATTTATTATTTATTATTTATTATTTATTATTTATTATTTATTATTTATTATTTATTATTTATTATTTATTATTTATTATTTATTATTTATTATTTATTATTTATTATTTATTATTTATTATTTATTATTTATTATTTATTATTTATTATTTATTATTTATTATTTATTATTTATTATTTATTATTTATTATTTATTATTTATTATTTATTATTTATTATTTATTATTTATTATTTATTATTTATTATTTATTATTTATTATTTATTATTTATTATTTATTATTTATTATTTATTATTTATTATTTATTATTTATTATTTATTATTTATTATTTATTATTTATTATTTATTATTTATTATTTATTATTTATTATTTATTATTTATTATTTATTATTTATTATTTATTATTTATTATTTATTATTTATTATTTATTATTTATTATTTATTATTTATTATTTATTATTTATTATTTATTATTTATTATTTATTATTTATTATTTATTATTTATTATTTATTATTTATTATTTATTATTTATTATTTATTATTTATTATTTATTATTTATTATTTATTATTTATTATTTATTATTTATTATTTATTATTTATTATTTATTATTTATTATTTATTATTTATTATTTATTATTTATTATTTATTATTTATTATTTATTATTTATTATTTATTATTTATTATTTATTATTTATTATTTATTATTTATTATTTATTATTTATTATTTATTATTTATTATTTATTATTTATTATTTATTATTTATTATTTATTATTTATTATTTATTATTTATTATTTATTATTTATTATTTATTATTTATTATTTATTATTTATTATTTATTATTTATTATTTATTATTTATTATTTATTATTTATTATTTATTATTTATTATTTATTATTTATTATTTATTATTTATTATTTATTATTTATTATTTATTATTTATTATTTATTATTTATTATTTATTATTTATTATTTATTATTTATTATTTATTATTTATTATTTATTATTTATTATTTATTATTTATTATTTATTATTTATTATTTATTATTTATTATTTATTATTTATTATTTATTATTTATTATTTATTATTTATTATTTATTATTTATTATTTATTATTTATTATTTATTATTTATTATTTATTATTTATTATTTATTATTTATTATTTATTATTTATTATTTATTATTTATTATTTATTATTTATTATTTATTATTTATTATTTATTATTTATTATTTATTATTTATTATTTATTATTTATTATTTATTATTTATTATTTATTATTTATTATTTATTATTTATTATTTATTATTTATTATTTATTATTTATTATTTATTATTTATTATTTATTATTTATTATTTATTATTTATTATTTATTATTTATTATTTATTATTTATTATTTATTATTTATTATTTATTATTTATTATTTATTATTTATTATTTATTATTTATTATTTATTATTTATTATTTATTATTTATTATTTATTATTTATTATTTATTATTTATTATTTATTATTTATTATTTATTATTTATTATTTATTATTTATTATTTATTATTTATTATTTATTATTTATTATTTATTATTTATTATTTATTATTTATTATTTATTATTTATTATTTATTATTTATTATTTATTATTTATTATTTATTATTTATTATTTATTATTTATTATTTATTATTTATTATTTATTATTTATTATTTATTATTTATTATTTATTATTTATTATTTATTATTTATTATTTATTATTTATTATTTATTATTTATTATTTATTATTTATTATTTATTATTTATTATTTATTATTTATTATTTATTATTTATTATTTATTATTTATTATTTATTATTTATTATTTATTATTTATTATTTATTATTTATTATTTATTATTTATTATTTATTATTTATTATTTATTATTTATTATTTATTATTTATTATTTATTATTTATTATTTATTATTTATTATTTATTATTTATTATTTATTATTTATTATTTATTATTTATTATTTATTATTTATTATTTATTATTTATTATTTATTATTTATTATTTATTATTTATTATTTATTATTTATTATTTATTATTTATTATTTATTATTTATTATTTATTATTTATTATTTATTATTTATTATTTATTATTTATTATTTATTATTTATTATTTATTATTTATTATTTATTATTTATTATTTATTATTTATTATTTATTATTTATTATTTATTATTTATTATTTATTATTTATTATTTATTATTTATTATTTATTATTTATTATTTATTATTTATTATTTATTATTTATTATTTATTATTTATTATTTATTATTTATTATTTATTATTTATTATTTATTATTTATTATTTATTATTTATTATTTATTATTTATTATTTATTATTTATTATTTATTATTTATTATTTATTATTTATTATTTATTATTTATTATTTATTATTTATTATTTATTATTTATTATTTATTATTTATTATTTATTATTTATTATTTATTATTTATTATTTATTATTTATTATTTATTATTTATTATTTATTATTTATTATTTATTATTTATTATTTATTATTTATTATTTATTATTTATTATTTATTATTTATTATTTATTATTTATTATTTATTATTTATTATTTATTATTTATTATTTATTATTTATTATTTATTATTTATTATTTATTATTTATTATTTATTATTTATTATTTATTATTTATTATTTATTATTTATTATTTATTATTTATTATTTATTATTTATTATTTATTATTTATTATTTATTATTTATTATTTATTATTTATTATTTATTATTTATTATTTATTATTTATTATTTATTATTTATTATTTATTATTTATTATTTATTATTTATTATTTATTATTTATTATTTATTATTTATTATTTATTATTTATTATTTATTATTTATTATTTATTATTTATTATTTATTATTTATTATTTATTATTTATTATTTATTATTTATTATTTATTATTTATTATTTATTATTTATTATTTATTATTTATTATTTATTATTTATTATTTATTATTTATTATTTATTATTTATTATTTATTATTTATTATTTATTATTTATTATTTATTATTTATTATTTATTATTTATTATTTATTATTTATTATTTATTATTTATTATTTATTATTTATTATTTATTATTTATTATTTATTATTTATTATTTATTATTTATTATTTATTATTTATTATTTATTATTTATTATTTATTATTTATTATTTATTATTTATTATTTATTATTTATTATTTATTATTTATTATTTATTATTTATTATTTATTATTTATTATTTATTATTTATTATTTATTATTTATTATTTATTATTTATTATTTATTATTTATTATTTATTATTTATTATTTATTATTTATTATTTATTATTTATTATTTATTATTTATTATTTATTATTTATTATTTATTATTTATTATTTATTATTTATTATTTATTATTTATTATTTATTATTTATTATTTATTATTTATTATTTATTATTTATTATTTATTATTTATTATTTATTATTTATTATTTATTATTTATTATTTATTATTTATTATTTATTATTTATTATTTATTATTTATTATTTATTATTTATTATTTATTATTTATTATTTATTATTTATTATTTATTATTTATTATTTATTATTTATTATTTATTATTTATTATTTATTATTTATTATTTATTATTTATTATTTATTATTTATTATTTATTATTTATTATTTATTATTTATTATTTATTATTTATTATTTATTATTTATTATTTATTATTTATTATTTATTATTTATTATTTATTATTTATTATTTATTATTTATTATTTATTATTTATTATTTATTATTTATTATTTATTATTTATTATTTATTATTTATTATTTATTATTTATTATTTATTATTTATTATTTATTATTTATTATTTATTATTTATTATTTATTATTTATTATTTATTATTTATTATTTATTATTTATTATTTATTATTTATTATTTATTATTTATTATTTATTATTTATTATTTATTATTTATTATTTATTATTTATTATTTATTATTTATTATTTATTATTTATTATTTATTATTTATTATTTATTATTTATTATTTATTATTTATTATTTATTATTTATTATTTATTATTTATTATTTATTATTTATTATTTATTATTTATTATTTATTATTTATTATTTATTATTTATTATTTATTATTTATTATTTATTATTTATTATTTATTATTTATTATTTATTATTTATTATTTATTATTTATTATTTATTATTTATTATTTATTATTTATTATTTATTATTTATTATTTATTATTTATTATTTATTATTTATTATTTATTATTTATTATTTATTATTTATTATTTATTATTTATTATTTATTATTTATTATTTATTATTTATTATTTATTATTTATTATTTATTATTTATTATTTATTATTTATTATTTATTATTTATTATTTATTATTTATTATTTATTATTTATTATTTATTATTTATTATTTATTATTTATTATTTATTATTTATTATTTATTATTTATTATTTATTATTTATTATTTATTATTTATTATTTATTATTTATTATTTATTATTTATTATTTATTATTTATTATTTATTATTTATTATTTATTATTTATTATTTATTATTTATTATTTATTATTTATTATTTATTATTTATTATTTATTATTTATTATTTATTATTTATTATTTATTATTTATTATTTATTATTTATTATTTATTATTTATTATTTATTATTTATTATTTATTATTTATTATTTATTATTTATTATTTATTATTTATTATTTATTATTTATTATTTATTATTTATTATTTATTATTTATTATTTATTATTTATTATTTATTATTTATTATTTATTATTTATTATTTATTATTTATTATTTATTATTTATTATTTATTATTTATTATTTATTATTTATTAGCTTGCTCATCAGCTACTCCTGTTGTATGCGTTATTATTTTCTCGCGAGTAGAAGGGACCTACAATTGTAGGCCGGCTGCAAACAGCGAGGTTTGAGAAACATTCTTGGGCAGTAATAACTTTTTGAATGTTGTCAGCAGTTCGAAGGAGATGGTGCCGTGAAAAATTCCAGATGTTCAGCCGGGAATTTGTTGTACTCTGCTCATTTCCCCACGGCTGCCACAATTTATTATTTACTACTCGTATTCGTTTATCTTCGATATTTGTTTTTATTTCAAATAAAGGTTTTTCCCATAATTTTCCCTTAAATGTTATTTAAATCGTTGATTTAGAAATTATTACACAAAACACGACTGTTTCTTCAGTAGTAAGGTCTTGTTAAGCATATCTCTGCGCAAGCACTGTTGTAATAATTGCTTGGGGCGACAATCCACAGAGGGACCAGGGCCTAGCTTGCTCATCAACTAATCAACTAACAACTAATGTTCTCTCAAGAGTAGAAAGGACCTTCAGTTTTATGCTGACTACGAAAAGCGAAATTTGAGAAGCTTTCTTGGACAGTTATTACTCTTTGAGTGTTGAGTCAGCATCTCGAAAGAGGTGATGCCGTGGAAAATTCGAAAAATTGGTGATGAACTGGGAATCGAAGCCTTCGGCGTGTGAGCGTCGCACTACCCACTACGCCACGGCGGCCACTTTTATTAACTTATAGACATTTTATAAAAAACACTTTGTTATTCTGGAGTTGAACCCGGAATCTCTGAGTCAACACCACTGTTGCCTATTATTCGTCTACTACTCCGTTTGTACTTGAGTGGTTTTTTGGCACACTAATACAACAGTGTTATTGTTGTGAAGCCGAAACCCATCCATACCTCTTAGAGGTTTGTGAACGACTGGCCGCTGTTGAAGAGTCGTGAGGTATTCTAAATGCCAGCGATTCCAAAATCCCTGAACCATTTGTTGGAGACGCTGCCAGTGGGGTAGGCGATTATGTGCAACTTCGAGATATCTTGGCTCTGAAAAAACTGTGTCCGGTTCACCTATGAAGAAATGGACGGGTGTTAAAACATTTATTTCTTCATCAGATAAATCACAAATCGGACCAGAATTAAAAATGACTTCAATTTGAATTAAAACAGTATACAATTCTTCAAAGACAAGAAAACTGTCTCCAACAACTCTTCGAATATGTACTTTCACCGACTTCCCGCCGTCCTCCCACAAGCGAGGGTGGGATAAAATGCCATGTAAATATGTTCCTTCGCGAGTGCAAATGCAACTTCCTCGTTGTGTGTTACAGACATGAGCAATATGTTCATCTCATTAAGGCAAGGATGGGCTCCTCGAAAGTTGGTCCCGTTGTCACTGTAAACATTGGAACATTTACCTCTCCGTAAGATGAACCGCCGAAATGCCGGCGAAGATACATCAGAGATCATTTACCAACTTTAAATAAATTGCCATCGTACACATACATACAAACAAAGCCAAATATGCCTTTGACAACTTCGGATTACGCCTATGAGAGTTATTGGGTGATATCTCATTATTAGGAAATTTTGCTTTTTATAAAACCCACGCACACTTCATAATTGTCTTTTTGATTCTTGGCAACACAAAGCTTTTCTTAGTTTTTAAAGTTTTTACTTACCCGATTCGGCAACAAATGGCGACCGAGCCTTCGAAATTGGGAGTTAAGTAACCAATACAAGAAAGGGTTCCAAAAACTATTGCTAAGTGCAATCCAGGTAACGATAAAATCTAAAAAGGGCGGGAGCTGTAAATGGACACATATTTGGAATCAAAACGCAATAAAGCTTATTAAGTATTAACAAAAAGATGAATTGCACGAAGTAATTCTAATTGAAAAGTATATTTTTCAATAATATTCTTACCTTGGAACCGGTGCACGCAGTTACAATTTCCTGTATTGTCCACGGTGTTACCATAACAATAAACCCTAATGATATAGCAGCCATTGATTTGGACGTTGAGCCAACATTTGATTGCCTTTCTTGTATAGGCACTATCTACAAATAAGATAAAGGTTGAAAAACTGAATAATTCAGACAAAGGGATGCAGGGTTATTCGTAGGGCTTTGTAAAGCAAAACACTTAATTAATATAATTTACCTTTTTGGTTATTGTGTTTGCAGGGCCACCAAAACCCATACTCATAGCCAAACTCAAATTCATGACAGGTGTGTTTGGTAGGGTTGTCGATGACATCAAGGGATTATGAGAATGGCTCGCAAGTGTTGGAAGAGATGGATCGTTAAGTCTAAAACGACTCAAATGAAAGCTGGAACCGTAGCAATACATGAGGACCATTGTAGTGGGAAAATAAAGTGCACAAGTTGCTAGAATTCTATATGATGGCTTACTGTAGAAAGGTTCACATGCCATTAGTCCAGTATTATTAAAGTAATACCCTGTGTTAATTGTTTTTTTGTTTAAATTAAAATTAAAATTGTTTGATTAAAATAAGGAACTTACCTTTGGGTAACACCATTAGACCAAACACTGTGAGATTTATAATCCATGTTAGACTCAGGATTGCTACACAGCCCTGTAATATTGAAAAGTTATGCTTCCTTAATTTAGTATATACATACGTATGTTTTTTAATAAAATATTTCCTAAAATACAGTACACAGAGTTTAGCGGATTTTATAAATATATACCAGATTGCCCAAAATTCTAGATGTTTACGTTTACAAAATAGTCAGAAGGCGTTAAATGCAGCAAAACGAGGGGGCATTTTCATTCTTCAGTAAATCAATATATACTTTTGACTACTTGACATTTATTGGCCACGTTCAAAATTCGCAAATAAAGGCAAAAATAATTACTTATTATTTTCATAAAAATCATAAAAAAAGAGCTCAATGAGTTTTGCGGCATGTAATACACACGAAAATGTTTTTATTTTAATGAATTCCTTATGTTCTTGGTTATTCTTGTGTACCATATGATTTAGTTTTTTCGTACTACTAAAACTAACATTTACATATTGTTTACTATATGTTCATCATTATGTTAAACTTTGTTAAAAAAAATTATACAAATTTTTGTGGTCACTATAAATGAAATAGCAATTTGTTTGGAGTCAGTGGAGGGAACTGCGAACTGCCAAACGAATGATCTTTCGCCATGTGCAGAACAGTCCTTTCGCGAAATACATACATATGTATGTCATCTTTAAAAATTTGGAGAACTTCTATCTATATCGAAGGTGTTACGCTTTTCTCCCTTTATTGATAGTGCTGGTTCTTTACAATACCATAAAACTCTCTAGTGGGCGTAATCCGAAGTTGTCAAAAGCATATTTGGCTTTGTTTGTGTGTATGTACAATGGCAATTAATTTAAAGTTGGTAAGTGATCTCTGATGTATTTTTTCCATCTTATGGAGAGGTAAATGTTCCAATGTTTACAGTGGCAACGGGACCAACTTTCGAGGAGCCCGTCCTCGCCTTAATGAAATGAACACATTGCTCACGTCTGTAACACACAACGAGAAAGTTGCATCTGCACTCGCGAAAGAACATATTTACATTGCATTTTATCCCACCAGGAGGGCGGGAAGTCGGTGAAAGTACATATTCGAAGAGTTGTTGGAGACAGTTTACTTGTCTGTGAAGAATTGTATACTGTTTTATTTCAAATTGAAGTCATTTTTAATTCTTGTCCGATTTGTGATTTATCTGATGAAGAAATAAATGTTTTAACACCCGTCCATTTCTTCATAGGTGAACCGCACACAGTTTTTCCAGAGCCAAGATATCTCGAAGTTGCACATAATCGCCTACCCCATTGGCAGCATCTCCAACAAATGGTTCAAGAATTTTGGAAACGCTGACATTTAGAATAGCTCACGACTCTTCAACAGCGGGCAGTCGTTCACAAACCTCTAAGAGGGTTTCAACTTCACAACAATAACACTGTTCTACTAGTGTGCAAAAAAAAAACACCCAAGTACAAGTGGAGTAGTAGACGAGTGGTAGGCGACAGATGTGGGATTTGGTTTTACGTGACCACCTGCCTTTACGGCTTATATCATGGGGAACCAAGAGTCGTAAGTAACGCAAGACTAGACGCCTTAGTTGCCCAAGTACCAAACTGAGATCATGCTTGAGGGGCAATCACCCCAACTTGGTTTGATGCGAAGCCTTTCTAAAACCTCTTTCGCTCTCTGGGTCGCAGCGCCCGGTTGAGAATGCAACTCCACACTGAGAAGGGATAGTCCCCTAACCGTCTTGCCTAGTTGTGCTTAAATAATGAACTAGACAAGTCAACACAGTACACTATCCTCGACACTACCCGCGATGTTAGGTGGTAAACCACAGCCACCACGATACTCCCACAAGGGGGCCTACCGCAGTCGTTCATAGACCTCCGCGGAATACGCGCGTATATCGACTTCCCTGCATATACCCTTGTGCACCAAGTGCAAATAAAACTAATCAGTTTGTGCGTAAGCGTTAGCTCTGGTAGTAGAGCACCACAGTGGTGGAAAAAAAGATTTTTTTTTTTATGTCTAATTAAATAAAGTAAATACACTTAGTGTGAGAAAGAGTGAGGGACATGGAAAGTGACGAGCGACCCAGCTCAGTAAATCGGGTGATTTCAAAACACCGGTGGCTGGGACGTCAGGCCACCAAACAAATGACGGTAGCATCCGCGTGGCTAGCCCCACTAGCCGTATTACCGATACATTTTATATTAAATACAAATCACCCCAATTACACACCGTTCATTGCTTACCAATAAACAGGTTTAATTTCATAAAAGAGAGTTTGGCGGCATCGAACGCTGACTTCTACACATATACCCCCAGAGGAGAGAGGCCACAAACCTTGCTCCTCAAAGGTATAAATCCCAGTACTGACCTGAAGGTCCTCCTCAACAAGCTGCGCTTAGTTGAGGGCGACGAGGTCCAATTCGTAGGGGTTAAGTCTTTTAACACTGCGGCAGCGAGAGCGAAGAAGAAGGCACTTTCTTTCTTCTTAATTCAGGTATCCCAGTACTGACCTGAAGGTCCTTCTCAACAAGCTGCGCTTAGTTGAGGGCGACGAGGTCCAATTCGTAGGGGTTAAGTCTTTTAACACTGCGGCAGCGAGAGCGAAGAAGAAGGCACTTTCTTTCTTCTTAATTCAGGTATCCCACGGAACCAAAATTGACAGCCTACTTAACATCCGTTTCCGCGGATAAGGCGCTCCTCAAATATGTACTCTGCGGAGGAAATGGACACCCCGCAACCTATTTGGGGTGCCCACGAATCAAAGAACTTCGGCAGAGAGTAAACGAGATAAGAAACGAAAAAAAATAGCAGCCAGGTCTGTGGCCCGTGATGTAGCTACTACCGTTACGCCGGCCATATCCTACGCCATTGTGTCATTCAGGGAACCAGCACAACGCACAGTGCCTAAGGTTGCCCCAGCTCCAATGGCCAGGCAATCCGAGGCAGAGCTCTCAACAGAAACAGATGGTCAAACTACATACCAGTTTCCTTACGCTGACGGCTAAATATCCTCTTCTCTCAGCTGCCTGTTATCAAACGAGCACAGATATAATGGGCTCACGCGAGGTAAGAACCCTTAAGATCCTAGCGGTGAATTTAAATTCGATGATAAGGATCGAACGAAAACTAGCCAAGAGTCCGACCGCAATCCACGCGGGTTGGTGGAGTAGCTCTTGCGTGTGCTAGAAGCATCCATATCATGCATTTTTCTCTAAGGGGAAAGAAATTACTTGTGATTGCTGCCTATGCATCAGAACCTCAAAACCCTAACTTTATTTCGGAGTTCGAGGCTGTTTTTACTTCCCTCCGCTTAAACTCGCAAGAAAATTATCATATGTTGGCCGATGATTTGAACGCCAAACGTGGTGAATGGGGTAATAATGTTCCACAAACGAGAGAGGAAACGCTCTCTTAAAAAGGATGGAACAGAATAATATTGAGTTCAGGCTAGATTTACTTGCAACTGATAGACCAGCTTTTCCTAGAAGCGGGTCCTATATGGATGTAATGCTAATTTACAGACGACTTACGCTACCTTATGTCCTACAACACACGAACTGTCTTACTACGGTCGCGTATGATAGTTACCACTGTAATCACGCAGCGGTAATACAGGTAAGCTGGAGGAGGAATATATGCAAGTGCATAGTTACGATGACCGAGGCCACACGAAGAAATCTGATACCCCACATGCGCAATCAATTCACCTGCACGCGCAGTCGAGGCACTGCACGCGCAAATTAAACTTTTGCAGTTAATCAAAATTTATGTATCGTATTTTGTTTACAATACTCGTTTTTAATTCAGCATTTTATATGTATAAAAAGGCAGACGAAATTATTGTAAATTTAGAATGTAAGATAGAGGACGAGCTATCACAGCTCCTAACATAAATTTTTTTGAATAAAAAGGATAAAGTTTTCTTAACTGGCGCCAGAGCAGGGACTTGACGTTTGGAACTATTTTATCTCAATTCTTAGCAAAACTGTTGACACGACAACTTAACCCGTGAGATCTAGGTATATGTGTCGCGCTCCGTGAAAGCGAGATAATACTTAAACCCCGCAAAACCGCCGATACGACAACTTAACCCATGAGATCTAAGTACACGCGTTGCGCCGTTTTCGTGAAAAGAAACTCTCACTTTAACCATAAGAACAAAGTGACGTCGCTATTGATTCACTTCCCCATTAGAACAAGTGAACAGTGCGAGACTAAAAAGGGGAAAAACTGTGTAGTGAAATAGTGAACCATGCCCTAGTAGGAAGGACGGCACCAACCAAAAGGGACTCCACATCAATGCACAAGTACAACGCAGGACTCTTAACGCTGTGAGTACCTAATTTACCTTCTCTAAGAAAACGTTCAACGCGAATATATACTACGTATAAAATACATATTCCTAAGAAATGGAAGAGCAATTGAGGGCATCCATTTTAGAATTAACCGGTGCACTAAACGCGACTATTGAGAGAATCAAAGCTCTCGAGATAAAAGTAAACACGTTTGAAAACCGTACACCAATAGAAAGACGAATCTGTCACATTACCAAGAAAAGATCATTACCGAAAAAGATCTCGCTGATATTCAAAAATTACCAGACACTGTAAGAGATCTACAAATTTTTGACGGAAACCCTGTCAACTTCGTGCCTTGGGTGCATTCCGCCGAAACAATTTTAAAAAATTATGAAATTGTAAAAATCTAGGAGGCAATCCTCCGTAGTATTCGGCAGAAAATAAAAGGCAACGCTGACACAGCACTCATCTCTTATAATATATTTGATGACGATTGGGCATCAATTGAAAAATGTTTATCTCTACACCATGCAGATAAACGAGATATATGCACACTGGAACACCAGCTGAATATGCTCCTACAAAGCAGTTCCACAATTGACGAGTTTTACGCACTTGTTAATCATCAATTATCATTAATAATAAATAAGCTCAAAACAGAAGATTATTCTATAGAGACAACCAATGCACTAATCACAAACTAAAGAAATCGAGCTCTGGATGTATTTATAAGAGGAGTGAATGGCGAACTGAGTAAGATTTTGCTCATACAAAAGCCACAAAATCTCCCAGAGGCTTACACCCTGTGCCTTGAGTACCAAAACCTAGAGAATGAGAAACATCATAGTGCATGAGAAAGAAAGCAATAGTTCATTTACTACGCCGTACAATACAATGTCAACTCCTAAGCCACTTCCGCAACAACCGCCAAAGCCGACTTCGAGACCAGTGCCAAGAAGTTTGACGTTTCAACAAAGGAATGAAGCTTTAAATATACAACACAGAAACATATACAATATACAACACCAAGGACATATAATCTGCCTCCCAGACCAACACAACCAAAACCTGCAGAGCCCATATATATGTCGACAGATCAGTACAAACGTAGCAATTCGATTATATGAATAGACCAAATTTCATAACGCCGAATAGACCACCATGATTATCTAACATTCAGAAGTAAAGTTTATGACAGATGCCTCTCTAGTATTCCCTATATAGAATATCGGACACGAGATGGCAAGGTACTGAAATTCTTAATAGATACTGGTGCCAACAAAAATTTTGTCAAAGTTGAAATTGCACAAAACTCAAGGCCAACGAACAAGCCTTTTAAGATTCAATCTGCAGCAGGAGAAATCACCATTATTAAAAAAATTGCCAGAAAATTCTTTGCCTGTGTAGGAAATGACACAATACTACAATTTTT
This sequence comes from Eristalinus aeneus, assembly GCA_955652365.1. Lineage (NCBI taxonomy): Eukaryota > Metazoa > Arthropoda > Insecta > Diptera > Syrphidae > Eristalinus > Eristalinus aeneus. The sequence goes on from OY019131.1 coordinate 73,197,758, forward strand.
CGTTTTACCAGGTCTAAAAACCTTTGATGGCATAATAGGTGAAAGAATTAGGAGCAGTCATCAATCGTGAAAATAATACAATGACCATAAGACTTAACATCCGCATACCATTGAAACAAAAGCAGTCAGCACAAAAGTAGTCAACGTAAGTATAAGGGATGGCCATTTAAACGCCGACACTAAAATCAAAGTCAGAAATCTAATTGAAAAACATAAAGTCATCTTTGGACCAATAAATGATGAGGAAATTATTGATACTAAATTAAGGGCAGAAATTCGCACAACGACAAACGCACCTGTCTGTGTTAAAACTTACCCATATCCAGCTAATATGAGAGAAGAAGTCAACAAGCAAATCTCAAAACTGCTTGCGGGCGGGATTATACAGCCGTCAAAAAGCCCCTATAATGCTCCCATTTGGGTTGTTCCCAAAAGAGTGGATGCTTCAGGAATCAGGAAATATTGAATAGTTATCGATCTTAAGAAACTTAATTCGATTACTGTACCCGATACCTACCCAATTCTCGATATTTCCAGCACAATATCCAGTTTGGGGAAAGCGAAACTTTTTACAACCCTAGATTTGACGTCCGGTTTCCATCAAATTAAAATGCATGAAAAATACATACACAAAACCGTATTTTCCACTTTAAATGGAAAATTCGAATTTACAAGAATGCCTTTTTGTATTAAAAATGGACCAGCAATATTTCAACGAATGATAGACGACGTTTTACAAGACTTCATCGGTAAAATCTGTTACGTTTACATAGATGATGTAATAGTATTCGGAGCAACCACAGAAGAAATGTTACGTAACCTGGACACAATTTTCCAAAGACTAAAAGAAGTAAATTTAAGGGTAAACCTTTACAAAGCCGAGTTCTTTAAAACGGAAACAGAATTCTTAGGATTTCTCATCACCAGCAACGGAATAAAGCCAGATCTTAAGAAAGTGGCTGCAATTCAAAATATAAAAGCACTTGAGAACCTGAAAAAACTAAGAGGATTTCTGGGACTACCATCCTGTTATCGAAGTTTTATTAGGGATTTCGCGAAGATAGTGAAACCTTTAACCAATCTTACAAGAGGCCCGAAATCACAAACTAAAGCAAATCAATCGAAGAATATAAGGATTCAGCTAACCGAAAAGAAAAAAGGAGCATTTCATAATCTCAAAACCTTGCTAGCATCATCAGAAATACTTACCTTTCCCGACTTCGACAAGCACTTTATACTGACCACAGATGCATCCAATCACGCTATTGGAGCAGTGCTAAGTCAAGGAGAAATTGGAAAAGACAAACCAATTACATACATATCCCGCTCATTAAACAAAACGGAAGAAAACTATGCGACCAACGAAAGAGAAATGCTGACCATAGTTTGGGCGTTGGATAATCTTTTTGGTGCAAGAAAAATCAAGATATTGACGGATCATCAGCCATTAACTTTTGCACTTAGCTCACGCAACACAAATTCAAAGTTAAAGAGATGGAAGGCGAGGATTGAGGAATATAACTATGAGCTCTTATATAAACCTGGAAAGACGAACGTAGTAGCCGATCCCCTATCCCGATTGAAGAGAGAACTAAACACTTTAACTAAAACCACTGATACAGCAGACACCATGCATAGTGCCGACGAAGATGGAACAGATCTAATTCCTCATTGTGAAGTTCCAATCAACGTTTTTAAGAATCAGATAATTATCGGCCAAGGTAAATTCAACGCCTATGAACAACCTCATCCAGCATATAACAGACACTACATCGGAATAACAAATCCAACAAGGGAACATCTCATCAACATTCTTAAGGCTAAATTGAATCCCAATATAATAAATGGCATAAAAATTCCCGAACGATACATCCAGGACGTGTACAAGGAGAACTTTGCCGCATTCCAGATAAGAATAACACAGAGGACAGTATAAGTCTTTGAATACCATACTCCTATCATAACCATTAAAACAAGTTAATAATAATAATTGTTGGCGTTACAGTCCAAAGGGGGACCAGGGCCTAGCTTGCTCATCAACTACTCGTGTTGTGCGCGCTACTGTTCTCTCACTAGTAGAAGGGACCTACCGTTTTTTGCCGACTCCGAACGGTGAAATTTGAGAAGCTTTCTTAGACAGTTATTACTCTTTGAGTGTTGTCAGCAGCTCGAAAGAGGTGGTGCCGTGAAACATTCGAAAAATTGGTGTTGAGGTGGGAATCGAACCGACACCCTTCGGCGTGTGAGCGTCGCACTCTACCCACTACGCCACGGCAACCACATTAAAACAAGTTCCGGCAAAATAATAGTAGGAAAGTACGAAGGAATTCTTACGAAAATGAAATCTTTACTACAAGAGAATGTTAACCAGACTAATATCATCAGTCATACATCTGGTAACTCAAATCGGAAACAAATTGGAAAGCTTCAAACAAAGCCAGCATCGAAGACCAAGATCCACTAATTGGCTGGTTTCAGCATGGAAATGGATAGCTGGGAGTCCCGACGTAACTGATTGGGACAACATTCTTCGAACTCACAACGAATTCATAAGTAATAATAACAGACAGTTTAAAATTAACACAAAATTAATGGAAATGGCAGATGCACTTTCTGGAAGTTATAATAAAATACTTGACTTTATAAATAGAGACAACATAGAACAAGCCGCACAAGTCATATTCAATAAATTAACAATATTAAATAACCAAGTTAACGAAATCATATTAGCTGCTCAATTAGCCAAAAGTGGAGTTTTTAACAAAAATCTTTTAGACAAGAATGAAATAAATGAAATTCTTACTCGACTCGAATCTCTTCCATATGACAACGAGATAGAAGCTATTGAATACTCTGAACCAACTATGGTCATAAAAGATTCAACTATGCTGAATATATTATCAATACCGATAACCAGTGGAATGGAATACAACCACATCCTCATGCGTCCAACAATTATACAAGAACGCCAAATATATCTTGATTTCCAAGAACTACTAGTTAGCAGTGAAAAACAGTTTGGAATCACTTCAGCATACAGATCTACGAGAAAGACTGTAATATGTAAAAGCAATCAATTACATCTATACCACTGTATAACACAGCTAATAAAAGGAATCAACGCAAGATGTGATTACCATCAAAACAACGGTTCAATCATTGAAATCATGGGCGATAACACAGTCTACTTAACCAACTTCAATGGAACACTTTACCATCAAAATTCTTCAAGACGAATAGAAGGAAGTTTAATGATACAATATGTTAACGAAACCATCAAAATAGACGGCACCACTTACACAAGCAAGGAAGCAGAAGCTTATCAAATTATTCCACCAAAACCTCAGAGTAATCTTATTCTTAAAAATTTTAAAACTAATTTTAGAATATGTGCATAACCTCCATTTAAGGAATCTTAAGTCTTTAAAGAAATTAAGCTTGAATAGTAACATCTCTTTATTTACAGAACTAAGCATTGTTACCATTATTTTACTCATCATTGGTATATTTCTAATCGCAAGAAAATGCCGAAGCAATGAACTTAAGATAGCCGTTCTGCCTGAACATACTCATCCCAAGGTCAGCCCACCAGAAGTTAAATCCGAAAGTCGTTTTGACTTCAACCAATCCGACTCAACCTATGAGATTTACGGGACATAGATTTTTTAGAAGGGAGGTGTTACGATGACCAAAGCCACACGAAGAAATCTGATACCCCACATGCGCAATCAATTTACCTGCACGCGCAGTCGATGCACTGCACGCGCAAATTAAACTTTTGCAATTAATCAAAATTTATGTATCATATTTTGTTTACAATACTCGTTGTTAATTCAGCAATTTATAAATATAAAAAGGCAGATCAAATTATTGTGAGTTTAGAATGCAAGTTAGAGTACGAGCTATCACAGCTCCTAACATAAATTTGTTTGCATAAAGAAGATAACGTTTTCTTAACTGCATCCTTATAATTACAATAAGGTGCACTGGCTACGTTTCTCTAGAGCCTTAACCAGCGAAATAAGTTTGAGTGTGATTAACCCTGTGACAAACAGAAACCTAACAAACGAAAAGGTTAACTTGTATCTCACACAAATGGACGAAGTCATGATACAAACAATGGACAAAATAATCCCGGAGGTAGAACAAACCGATTGTAGCTACATTAATCGGAATTCTATCATCGATGCACTTCACGTCCAAAAAAATAGACTTCTGCCAAGGCTTGAACTCCTGCACTAGAGCACCACTGACCCACATAGTGCAGAAATTTGCTCTCTGAATTCACAGAAAAAAGTACTCCAACAGTAAATAAAACATAATTATCTATTAGCTGTAAGCTTGCATTGGGGTTATAAGATTCGGGCTGTACGATCCAATAACCCGAGCATGTTTCCGCAAGTACGTAATATCTTCCTGAGGAAAGACCATAATTATACGAGTATTCGGAACGTTCAACTTGAATGAACAACAGCCAACGCGAACCTGTTGAGGACTGTTCGAATCGATCCAGATATGGTAGTGCTTGACAACATTTTTTTTCGAAATTGAGGATCACCAGGAAAAGTTTAAAGCAATTGGTGCTGTTTTCCAGAGAGTGTACACGGTCATCGAGACTCGAAGTCCGAATCACGAGAGCAAGTTCGGCCACTGGAACGCCCATTGATCATGAAAAGTGTAGGTACAAATCTGGGCATCTGGTTGGACCGGTTTGTATATGGTGGTATTCATGTAGAACTCTGAGCAAGGCTAAAATCGCCTTCGCTATGGCAAGAGGGCTGGCTGTTTTGCAGCAGTCAACTTGACACCAGACTAATCTGCTACATATCCCTCATTTGGCCAGTTATGGTATATGGTTGTTCTGTGTGGTTCAACGTGAGTTCTTCCCAAATAGAAAAGTTGACTTTGTTCGAGAGGCGGTGCCTACGGGCCTGTCTTCGTTTATATCGAATACCACAATCTCAATACATTTGTACAACGAGGCAAACCTTAAAACGGTAGATAATTTTATTATTAAATTTTTTCGGAGTCACACAGCTCGAGCCATGGCCTCGTCTTAACGGCTTCACTCCGCCTGAAGCTTTCCTTTATCTTGTTGCGAAGGGCCCGATACAAGGTAAGGAAGGCTGCACCATCTTTCTTCCATGTCGCACGCCGAACAGTAGTAAGGCAACTCCAATACGAGCCGGACGTCGTCTGACAAGAATCTCCTACGGTTCAGTGGAGCGTCTTTTGCCCGCGATAGAGCAGTTTCTGCCAAAGAACGGCATTTCTATTGGTGTTTGCACCAGAAACAGCTTTCGATGCCGCACGCTTCTAAAGGTAAGAAAAGGGATAGTTGAGTCACTAGGGACAACTCACAGAGATCAATGTTGTTTAAGTTGTTATAAAAAATAAACAAAAAATAAAAAATTAAAAAAAAAACAAATAAATTTAAATAAAAACAAAAATAATAGAAGATGAAATTAAACAAATACAAAAACTTACCGAAAGGGAAAACCAAGTGCACTTGGATGTATAAAATATATTTGTAAGGCATATTAATAACGCAAAGAAAATTCCACAATTCCAAGTTTTTTTTATATTTTTCTTAGATTAAGTTGATTGACTACTAGATTTAAAATAATATAAAAAGCCGATAGACATGAAATTAATACCCTAGATTGGCTTAGAATACTCGCTAAGAGTCAGTAAGTAAGAATTATGATCAGGAGATTATATTTCTAAGCTAGTTTTAAGTACCTTTATCTAGGATGTTAGAAAATGAATTTAAAAAAATAAAAAATGCAATTAAAAATATTTAGCAGCAGCCAAAAATCCACACATCAAAAACATATTTGAAACTAGGTGATGTGGTCGTCATAAGAGAATCCAATTTATTCTCGTGGATTATTTAAGTTCCTCGTACAATTAACATTAGCATTAACATATTGTATATTATAACTTTATTATTATGTTAAACTTTGTTTAAAAAATCAAGTTCCTTGCAGTCACTATACATAAAATAACAATTTGTCTAGAGTCAAAAACAACCATCGTCAAGGCTAACATCAGACCATCCAAGCGATGCTCCTTTACAACAACAACATCAAGCGGCATGAAGCCGCGCTTCATCAACCCACGCCTCATCAGCCCATCAGGAAAGTCAACACCAAGCCAGCACTCCTGCATCGTAACCACCCAGCAAGGATATACAACCACATGGACCCACGCATATGCGGGAGTGCAATGCGCTCTGGCGCGTTGATGCTGGTGGTAAATATTGGGAGGCTTGTGGATTCGTGTGGATCGTATGGACTTCGGTTTGGATCCCAATGGTGGTTTAAGATTTTCTGACGGATGAGGTGATAACTTGGGAGTTTGAGGCAAATCCTGACAAAACGTATTTTTTTCTTTCGTTTTGTTGCTATCAATTGTACTCGTATATTGGCTAGATTTTAAGTAAATTATTTTTTATCAAGTTACAATGGACTCCTCAACCAAAAAATAACACACCAATTGGAAAAGTTTCTATGAGTGTACTATTTTGGTATTTTATACTTGAGAGCCAAAGTAAACGAATTCCTTTACTATCTCGAAGCTCTATATATATATATATGGTGACGTTGTAGACGAATAGTCATTTGCATTGCTTGAGCTAGTTTAATAAGCTACGTTTCAAAACCAGCAAACACTTCATTGACTTTGTTTAACAATCGTTGAAAATCAAAACTAATTCTATACTATTTGCTAGTAATTATATCATGCACTTTCTTAATAATTATAAATTCAAAAATTGTTTGTTTACACTAGTTTCCATTTCCATGCTATCCTTAATTTGTATCGTTTATGCTTTGCATTTAATTCAATTTTCATTTCGTTCAATTTTTATATGTACTGTGTAAATACAAAATATCCGCAATGCGGCTTGACGCGAACCTTCTTGGAAGCGGCAGATCAACGGGTCGCTCTCTTGCTTAGCGACCACCGCCCACAAAATAAATGAGTAATTTATAACGTTTTTTTTTTTTGTTTTTTTTGCTTGTCTTATTTTGCATCATCACAAAGTTTTCGTTTGTCGATTTGGTTGTCCACCAAAGTCTGGTCCTTCCGTTAGCCGGATTAATTGTTTAATTCGATAAGAGGCTTTCTTGATTTGTTCTAATTTCGAATAAAATTCTCGTGTGGTTGCTAACATTCTGTTTGGACCTCTAAAAACTGGATAAGTACACATCATATTGTACAATTATAATAAGTAGTTTGCAATTACAATCTGGGAAGTGCTGCATTCATTTCTAATCTTATTTTCTGTTAACTTATTGTGTTGCCATATTGTATACGAATTAATATCCATGGAGGCGTTAAAACATGCTCGCGGACACTTGAAGGGCACTATTACACGTGCTCATAAATTCGCGTGTGAAATATCGGACGACGTCGAAGTCGAGGTTATCGAAGCACGTCTTCAACATCTCGAAGACGCGTGGAAAGAATTCTGTAATAATCAGAATGCGTTATTACAATACCATTCGTTTGAAGGGTACGGTGATCCCGAGATAGATTTCGAAGCAACCGATTCCAAATACATTACTACAAAAAGTCAGTTTGTTTAAGCCATACGTAAAAAGGCTCCATCAGCTAGTACAAGTAAAGTAGATTCCGCAGAAAACTTACTTAAGCAACAAGCAGTGCTGATAGAGACTTTTTTGAAGCGACCTACTCCCGCGCAGTCGAATTCCAAACCGGTCCATGAGGTAGAACTGCCTCCAATCAAAATTCCCCCGATTTCGGGCGAATACCGTGAGTGGCCGGGATTTCGTGATATGTATTTGGGAAGTATAGACAATAAAAGTGTTCTATCTGGAGCACAAAAAATGCGTTATCTGAAATCGCTTCTGCGGGACGATAGGCTTGAACGTCGGTACAATAAACCTGTACATATCATAAACGCGTTTATTGAAAACTTTATGAAGTTATCATCTATTAATCATGTTGATGGTGCACGAAGTAATTCGCGGTGTAGCTTCATTGAAATCAGAAGGTAGGGGCCAATGGTTAATTTATATGTTACTAAATAAAACGGACGCAGAAACACGTAAAGCATGGGCTTTTGAAAACAAAGTTTCCGAAAACTGCACCATTCACGATATGATCGATTTTCTTCAAGATAGATGTGATGCGTTAGAAGCCAGTGAACCGAAAGGTCGAGTGCAACGTGGTGTGTCGCGTTCTACTGGTGCGATTAATAACACCAAATGTTTTATGGTTTCGAGTTTGAACTGTCCCAAATGCAAGGAAAATCATCTCTTGCACCGATGTCCTCATTTTCATGAAATGTCTATTCCTACCCGTAGAAATTTCGTGAGAGATACGAAATTGTGCTATAACTGTTTAAGCGCAAAACACACGTCATCCCGATGACAAGTTAAGATTCACCGTTCCATTTGCCATACTCGCCATCACACTTTGGTGCTCCCCGATAATACATATAGTGCAAATTACAGTGCGCTTATAATAAATTCGTCTTCTGCAGTTCAAGCCTCATCTCCCAGTAGTAGTAATACTTCAATTGTAAGTTATCATACTCTTAATGAAAATCGCCCTTCAGGCCGTGGTAGTCGAGGTGTATGATTCCACGGGGAAGGCATATCAATGTCGTTTATTGCTAGATACTGGCTCGCAAGTATCTTTCATAACAGAGCGGTGGGTGAAAAGATTAGGACTTCAAAGGCGAAATGCAAGGCTAGCAATCTCGGGTATACCGTCGCTTGCAGCAAGTGTTACTCATGGCGTTGTTACTCTGAAACTTCACTCCCAATCCGACAGGAATGCAATCGAAATCGAAGCGTATGTGTTAAATAAAATTACTTCGCAAACTCCCACATTTGGTTTTGAGTTGAACACTTCTTGGTGGGACCAATTACCATTAGCCGATGAAAGGTTCAACCAGTCAGGTCCGATTGACATCTTACTTGGGTCCGATAAGGCCTTGGCAATAGTTCGGGATGATCGTCGATCGGATAAGAATAGCCATTTGGTAACACAAAACACCATCTTGGGTTGAGCCAAGAAAGTTGGTTGATTTGCAGAAGTGGTGGCAAGGTCCTGCATGGTTGTCGTCAGATGTTATTGAGTGGCCTATTACTGAATTCATCAGCGCGGGAGAAATACCGGAAGATCGAAGGAATATAGCCAAGATTAACCTCGCGGTGACACAAGATAATCATTTTCTATTCAGTTTGTCAACAAATATATCATCGTGGACAAGGTTGGTTCGAATAGTAGCCTTCATAATGCGGTTCATCGAGAATGCTAAATTGCCCGTAGAACAGCGGAAACAAGGTTACCTTGTATTTGCCGAGTTATTGAGTTCAAAACAAACTATTCTACGGTGGATTCAACGCGAATTTAAAGAAGATATTAAGTCCTTGAAAACTGATGGCCATGTATCTAATCGGTCAAAGTTGCTACCCTTATCACCTTTTGTCGATCAGATGGGTTTACTACGTGTAGGTAGGCTAGGTGGTAGGCTAGGGAAGGCTGAGAATGTGCCGTTCAGTGTTAAGCACCCCATAATTCTTCCTAAGCTTCATCGGATCACTGATTTGGTTTTACGAGAAGCCCATCACAGGTTTTTGCATGCGGGAATTTCTGAATTGTTTGTGCTCATAAGACAAGAGTTCTGGATTCTTGGATGCAGAAACTTAATTCGCAAGATTGTTCACGACTGCATAAAGTGCTTTCGATTACGACAAACTATGTCTTCCCAAAGTATGGCGGATCTACCATCTTATCGGCTTTCACCATCCTTTGCATTTGATAAAACTGGGTGCGATTATGCGGGACCAATTACACTTCAATTACACCTTTTTAGCTGCCTTTCGGCGATTTATCGCCCCAAGGGGAAGGTGTAGTGTAATTTATTCTGATAATGGTACACATTTTAAAGGAGCGGCGCGAACAATGTCTGAAGTGTACAATTTGCTTCATTCAAAACCACACAATGAAAGAGTAACTTTCGAATTGGCTGCAGAGAGCATTCGTTAGGAATTCATTCCTCCTCATATTCCCCACTTCGGTGGCATTTGGGAGGCAGGGGTGAAATGTCTTAAACAACACCTTCGGCGTGTGATTGGAAGTCATATACTACCCTTCGAGGAGTTGTCAACTCTATTAGCCCAAATAGAAGCGCTTCTAAAATCTCGACCAATTTGTTCAATTTCTGGCACCGATTGAAATCCTAAGTGGATTTTCTTATAGGTAGACCATACACCGTATTACCAGAGCCAAGTTACTTAGAGATTTCACCGAATCGGCTGGTGCGCTTGCAACTTTTGCAGAACATGACGCAGGGCTTTTGGCGCAGATGGAGCTCCGACTATTTAACATCGCTACAGCAACGTCCGAAGTGGAGAACTCCCAGCCGGGATATTCAAGTGGGTGACCTTGTCGTCGTTAAAGAATGTAATTTGCCCCCTTCTAAATGGGCTCTCGGACGTGTGGAGCAAGTATATCCAGAGAAGGATGGTCACGTAAGGGTTGCTTCCATCCGCTCCAAGAGCACCGTTCACAAACGTCCAATTACCAGGCTGGCATTGTTTTTGAAATCCTTCAGCGGGGGCGGCGTGCTTAACAATTGTTGAAAAGCAAAACTAATTTTATACTATTTGCTAGTAATTATATCATGCACTTATTTATGCACTTTCTTAATAATTATAAATTCAAAAATTGTTCGTTTATACTAGTTTATGCTTTACATTCAATTCAATTTCGATTTCGTTCAATTTTCATATGTACTATGTAAATACAAAATATCCGCAATGCGGCTTGACGCGAACCTTCTTGGAAGCGGCAGATCAACGGATCGCTCTCTTGCTTAGCGACCACCGCCCACAAAATAAATGAGTAATTTATAACGTTTTTTTTTTTGTTTTTCTTTTTGCTTGTCTTATTTTGCATCATCAAAAAGCATGGGCTTTTGAAAACAAAGTTTCCGAAAACTGCACCATTCACGATATGATCGATTTTCTTCAAAATAGATGTGATGCGTTAGAAGCCAGTGAACCGAAAGGTCGAGTGCAACGTGGTGTGTCGCGTTCTACTGGTGCGATTAATAACACCAAATGTTTTATGGTTTCGAGTTTGAACTGTCCCAAATGCAAGGAAAATCATCTCTTGCACCGATGTCCTCATTTTCATGAAATGTCTATTCCTACCCGTAGAAATTTCGTGAGAGACAAGAAATTGTGCTATAACTGTTTAAGCGCAAAACACACGTCATCCCGATGACAAGTTAAGATTCGCCGTTCCATTTGCCATACTCGCCATCACACTTTGGTGCTCCCCGATAATACATATAGTGCAAATTACAGTGCGCCTATAATAAATTCGTCTTCTGCAGTTCAAGCCTCATCTTCCAGTAGTAGTAATACTTCAATTGTAAGTTATCATACTCTTAATGAAAATCGCCCTTCAGGCCGTGGTAGTCGAGGTGTATGATTCCACGGGGAAGGCATATCAATGTCGTTTATTGCTAGATACTGGCTCGCAAGTATCTTTCATAACAGAGCGGTGGGTGAAAAGATTAGGACTTCAAAGGCGAAATGCAAGGCTAGCAATCTCGGGTATACCGTCGCTTGCAGCAAGTGTTACTCATGGCGTTGTTACTCTGAAACTTCACTCACAATCCGACAGGAATGCAATCGAAATCGAAGCGTATGTGTTATATAAAATTACTTCGCAAACTCCCACATTTGGTTTTGAGTTGAACACTTCTTGGTGGGACCAATTACCATTAGCCGATGAAAGGTTCAACCAGTCAGGTCCGATTGACATCTTACTTGGGTCCGATAAGGCCTTGGCAATACTTCGGGATGATCGTCGATCGGATAAGAATAGCCATTTGGTAGCACAAAACACCATATTCGGGTGGGTGGTAAAAATCGACTTTAATGGTAATATTGATGCTCTGCTGAAATCGTTTTGGGAGATTGAGGAGATCTCTACATCATCGAGGGGGGTTTTGCAATCGGATGATAATAATACAGATAAACATTTTTGTCAAACATATTCTCGTTCCCCTGCCAATAAATATATTGTGGAACTACCTTTTCGGCATGGTAAGGCGGAATTTAGTGACACTCTTTTTGGCGCGTTATCTCGATTGTCGGCAATGGAACGGCGTTATTCACAAAACGACGGGTTACGTCTTGAATATTGCAAGTTTATGAAAAACTATGAGGAACTCGGTCACATGGAGCGTATTTCGGATAATGAGGTCGAGCCAACCTCGGGAAAGATTTTCTATCTTCCCCATCAAGCGGTTGTCACGAATAAATTGCGCGTTGTGTTTAACGATTTGCATCGAGATATATCTGGACAAAGACTAAATGAAAAATTGTGTATTGGACCTCCATTGCAACAAAATTTAATCAATGTGTGCATAAGATTTAGACAACATAAATATGTTTTTTGTGCGGATATAATAAAGATGTTCCGACAGATTTAGGTGCACGAAAAACATCGCGATTACCAACGTATCGTTTGGAGAGAAGGTCCGAAAGACCTCAACTCTCATTTTCGGCTACGAACAGTAATATATGGCACTTCACCGCACCATTTCTAGCCATGAGTGTTCGTAAACAGCTCGCACTTGATTACAAGGATCCATATTCAACGTCTTCGAATTCCATCCTTAACGATTTTTATGTCGATGATATCCTTACGGGTTCGGATTCTGTGCCAAGAATTTTAAATTTAAAGCAGGAGCTAATAGATTTGCTTTCTTGTGGTGGATTAAAACTAAGCAAATGGAACTCTATTGACAATAGAGGATATTGAAGGACGTAAGTAGCAATGACACCATTTCCGTAGACCTAGATAGTGCTAACGGCTGGACGAAGGTACTGGGATTAATTCGGAGTCCATTTTGTGATATTTTCACATACAAAATTTGTATAGGTCAACATGTTATTTCCACCAAGCGGAAACTACTGTCGGGGATTTCAAAGATCTTTGATCCACTAGGTTTTCTTGCTCCTTCCATTATTTTGTTAGAAATATTGTTACAGGAGTTGTGGATAAAAAAAACAGGGTGGGATGATCCTTTACCGCCTGACGTAGCGGTTAAATGGAATTCCTATCAGACAGAGTTGCCTATTTTGGAAAATGTGAAGATTGCGAGAAGATGTACGTTTAACACCAAATCTTTCGAATTGCTTGGATTTTGTGATGCCTCCGAAAAGGCATACGTGGCGGCTGTATATTCGCGTAGTGTGTCCGAAACAGGCGCTGTGGAAGTTCATCTCGTTGCGGCAAAAACTCGCGTGGCGCCAATTAAACGTCTTTCGATTCCTCGTCTCGAATTATGCGGCGTTCTCCTACTTAGTCGTCAATTGGAAGTTTTTTTTATTATTTTTTTTTATTTTTTTTTTTTTGCATTTTTTTTATTTATTTATAATGGTTTCTTTAATACTAGACAAAAATACTTAAACTAGCTTACTTATCTAATCTATTGATCTTAATTCTAGCTTACTGACTTCTAACAAGTATTCTAAACTAACCCAGTTTCATTTCGTTTTTGCCTTTCGGCTTCTTTAATTGATTCCTTTTTTTTATTATCCTAATTTATTGTTAAATTTCCCCAAGAAACTTAAGAAAAACTTGGGAATAACATTCTTAAACTTAGCTTAACTTAACTTAATACTAAGAGTAAAACCTATGCTAATATTAAAACTAACTATAAGTAACTTACGTCTAAGCCTAATTCAACTTAACTATTTACAATAAACTTAACTGTGCCCGTAATAAGCTACGGACGCGTACACCATGACGTATGTGTTATTTATATGCTTTACATATATATCTAATACGTCATGGTGCACCTTTTTTTATTTTTATTTTTATTTTTTATTTTTTTTTTTTTTTGGTTTTTGTGTTTAATGGTTTTTTATATTTTAATTTTTTATTTTTGTATTTTTTTATTTTTTTTTTTTTGTATTATTTTTAAATTTTGTAAAATGCCTACAAACTATCTTAACCTATGTAAGTTGGCCTCAAGACTCAAATATCCCATTCCACCTTACGAAGCTAGCGGCATCAAAAGCTGGTTTTGGTGCAACCACCAGTAAAAATACCGTTCTTTGGCTGAAACCTCTCTATTTCAAAGATCTTTTCTTGCTCCTTCCATTATTTTGTTAAAAATATTGTTACAGGATTTTGGATAAAAAAAAACAGGGTGGGATGATCCTTTACCGCCTGACGTAGCGGTTAAATGGAATTTCTGTCAGACAGAGTTGCCTATTTTCGAAAATGTGAAGATTGCGAGAAGATGTACGTTTAACACCAAATCTTTCGAATTGCTTGGATTTTGTGATGCCTCCGAAAAGGCATACGCGGCGGCTGTATATTCGCGTAGTGTGTCCGAAACAGGCGCTGTGGAAGTTCATCTCGTTGCGGCAAAAACTCGCGTGGCGCCAATTAAACGTCTTTCGGTTCCTCGTCTCGAATTATGCGGCGTTCTCCTACTTAGTCGTCAATTGGAAGTAATTCACTCATCATTGACAGTGAAGCCAATTAACGTTTAAGCGTTCTCTGACTCGACTATTGTCCTAGCTTGGCTTTCATGTTCCCCGCGCAAATGGAACACTTTTGTAGCCAATCGCACCTCTCAAATACTGAAAGTATTACCGCGTTCAAACTGGAATCACATTCGATCCGAAGACAACCCAGCAGACGCAGCTTCCAGAGGGGTTGAGCCAAGAAAGTTGGTTGATTTGCAGAAGTGGTGGCAAGGTCCTGCATGGTTGTCGTCAGATGTTATTGAGTGGCCTATTACTGAATTCATCAGCGCGGGAGAAATACCGGAAGATCGAAGGAATATAGCCAAGATTAACCTCGCGGTGACACAAGATAATCATTTTCTATTCAGTTTGTCAACAAATATATCATCGTGGACAAGGTTGGTTCGAATAGTAGCCTTCATAATGCGGTTCATCGAGAATGCTAAATTGCCCGTAGAACAGCGGAAACAAGGTTACCTTGTATTTGCCGAGTTATTGAGTTCAAAACAAACTATTCTACGGTGGATTCAACGCGAATTTAAAGAAGACATAAGACAAGAGTTCTGGATTCTTGGATGCAGAAACAAGATTGTTCACGACTGCATAAAGTGCTTTCGATTACGACAAACTATGTCTTCCCAAAGTATGGCGGATCTACCATCTTATCGGCTTTCACCATCCTCTGCATTTGATAAAACTGGGTGCGATTATGCGAGACCAATTACACTTCAATTACACCTTTTTAGCTGCCTTTCGGCGATTTATCGCCCGAAGGGGAAGGTGTAGTGTAATTTATTCTGATAATGGTACAAATTTTAAAGGAGCGGCGCGAACAATGTCTGAAGTGTACAATTTGCTTCATTCAAAACCACACAATGAAAAAGTAACTTTCGAATTGGCTGCAGAGAGTATTCGTTAGGAATTCATTCCTCCTCATATTCCCCACTTCGGTGGCATTTGGGAGGCAGGGGTGAAATGTCTTAAACAACACCTTCGGCGTGTGATTGGAAGTCATATACTACCCTTCGAGTAGTTGTCAACTCTATTAGCCCAAATAGAAGCGCTTCTAAAATCTCGACCAATTTGTTCAATTTCTGGCACCGATTTAAGTCCTAAGTGGATTTTCTTATAGGTAGACCATACATCGTATTACCAGAGCCAAGTTACTTAGAGATTTCACCGAATCGGCTGGGGCGCTTGCAACTTTTGCAGAACATGACGCAGGGCTTTTGGCGCAGATGGAGCTCCGACTATTTAACATCGCTACAGCAACGTCCGAAGTGGAGAACTCCCAGCCGGGATATTCAAGTGGGTGACCTTGTCGTCGTTAAAGAATGTAATTTGCCCCCTTCTAAATGGGCCCTCGGACGTGTGGAGCAAGTATATCCAGAGAAGGATGGTCACGTAAGGGTTGCTTCCATCCGCTCCAAGAGCACCGTTCACAAACGTCCAATTACCAAGCTGGCATTGTTCCTGAAATCCTTCAGCGGGGGCGGCGTGTTTAACAATCGTTGAAAAGCAAAACTAATTTTATACTATTTGCTACTAATTATATCATGCACTTATTTATGCACTTTCTTAATAATTATAAATTCAAAAATTGTTCGTTTATACTAGTTTATGCTTTACATGCAATTCAATTTCGATTTCGTTCAATTTTCATATGTACTATGTAAATACAAAATATCCGCAATGCGGCTTGATGCGAACCTTCTTCGAAGTGGCAGATCAACCGATCGCTCTCTTGCCTAGCGACCACCGCTCTCTTGCTTAGCGACAACATCGTCCACAAAATAAATGAGTAATTTATAAGGGTTTTTTTTGTTTCTTTTTTGCTTGTGTTATTTTGCATCATCACAAAGTTTTCGTTAGTCGATTTGGTTGTCCACCAGACTTTTCGCTGTGACGTCGGCTGATCACGTCAATGTCGTCGCGTCTGTTGTTTAGAGGGAACTACCGTAAGTCCAGCGGTCTAATTCGATATTACTATATTGATTGCATCTACGTCGGGGCCGGAGTTCTCTGCTATCATCGTCCATTTAATGGAGTAAAAAAATGTTGTGCTCTTCGCCAGTCTGAAGAAATGATTTTCTATATTATCTCAATGTTTAGAAACAAAGACTACAGAACAGACAATAATTTTAAAATTAATTTGAGTTGATATTGATTGTAAAATGAAAATAAATAATACATTAATTAGTTAATACAACAGAGGGTTGTGTAGAAGCAGATTTTTCTTCCGCATTCGGAAACTTATACTTATGCGTCACTCACACGCCGATGGTCCAGGTTCGATTCCCGGCTGAACACTCAAAGAGCAATAACTGTCTAAGCAAAACGATTCTCAAACTTCGCCGTTCGTAGTCGACACTTCGTTCAGGCACATATCTGTTCCCACGGCAGCGGAATGGTTGCGTTGCAACAGGATTCTGTTGCGCCGCGCCGGATACCCGCGCCAGCATAAAACTGATTCTGCATGGCGGCTTCCTATGGGAAGCGAAGTAGGTCTAAGTTTAGTTTATGTTGGATCGTGTAACAAGTCGGTTGAAATAAATAATATCCAAAAGAGCGTTGTTTAATTTCGTGACTTGTATTTAGGACAGTTGAGTGAGGGCTCCGCCTCACCGTCCGCGATTTTTTTATGAATCCCAATTAGGGATTCGTTAACTGCCGCCCCAGCAGGGACCACTCCGTATGTGCAGTCCTTTTACTCCAGTCGATTCTTCTGTTGTCCCTAAATAAGGACATTGTATTGGTACGTTCGATTGAACGAAGATAGCTGTGCCCATGAGAACACAGCAATCATTCCAATGCGGCGGATTATTTTCGCTGTACCCATGAAAACACAGTGATAATCGCAAAAGGTTAACAGATCGCATGTGAAGCAAATCGTGCCTTAGTAGATTGGGTACCCTTTAGTGTCCGCATCCAAAAAGGATAACTGAAGCCTTCCAAAAGATCGGTACCCAAACGAAAAAAGTTTAACCTATCGGTTTTTCTCTCTCCTCTCGAAGTGGAAACAAGGAGTACCAATTTAAATAAATTAGAAATCATTAAATATAATTGCAATGTGCAGTGCTGTGAGCTTCTTAATGTAAGAAATCTCAACAAAAGAAATAAATAATAAGACGAAAATATTTGTGAAGATTATATCAAAAATAAGTAAAATTCGAAAATTGGAAAATTAGTGGAAAAATCTGACCCACACCTAATATAAGAAAAAAAAATATATAAAAAAAACAAGGACTGACGATTTAAGTTATCAAGAGTCCGAATTAGTCACAAATTGTGGAAGTGAAGAATATATAAGTCACTTTACTTAGTATAAGTGCGAATACCCACGTAGTGAAGGTTAAACAAATAATAAAAATAATTTGAGAATATTGTGTTTTGGTGAGTGTTGGAGAGATTAAAAAAAATACTTTCAATAATATTTGACAACAACTTCTAAAGTAATAATTTATTAACTTACAATGATGGATACTATATAATAATAAGACTATAACTGACCTAACGGGAAAAGTTAATGCCATGGTAGTGCAGACTAAAGAGATTGAAGCTCGGTTGAGGAACATAGAATCCAGAACGGTAGATCCACCAGCAACTGTTGCTGATAACGAGGAAGTGAACACACACACAAAGTGAGGCAGATTTGAGGAATATCTTGCGTCTGCCTGACTGTGTGAAGAAACTGCAAGTCTTCGATGGAAACCCTACACAATATGTAATTTGGGTGCATACTGTTGAGGCAATCCTAAAGGACTTTGCAATAGTGAGAACTAAACCCATATATAGGGCCATACTACAGCGCATTAGGGGGAAAATAAGCGGGCCTACCGAAGCTGCTTTTGTTTCATACAATATCTTTCACAACGATCAAAAAATGTCTCTCTTTGAACTATGCAGATAAAAGAGATATGAGGACACTGGAGTTGTCACAGAAGAATACAAGGATAGTAGAATTCTAAGCAGCTTTGAACCACCAACTCTCATTGATGGTGAGCGGGATCAAAATTGAAAAATTCAGTGAAAAGACGGTGACAGCCCTTATGGAGACATATAGTAATAGAGCTCTAGACGTTTTCATTCGCGGCCTTAACGGCAACTTATCTAGGATGCTTATAGTGCAAAAGCCGAGAACTCTGCCTGATCTTTACTCAGATTGTTTGGAGATCCAAAACCTGAACTATAGGAATCACATGGTTCACAATTCTGGAGCCCCGAATACAATAACTGCACCCATCAATCAGATGTTCAAGAAAGAGTTAGAGCTCGGACTACCACAAAAAAAAAATTCCAAAACTCCGCAACAGCAACTTTATTAGCCTCCAAGGGACCACATTGACCAACAGCGAATGAAGTCTGCGATTAAGTAAATTTTATAAGGGGCGCCCATATAATCTATATATATTTAGAATGGCCTTACCCTCAACTTCCTCGCTGACACGGGAGCCAACAAAAATTTCCTTTCCCCAATTGCACTTAGGAAAACCTCATCCTGACCCACTCATCTTGTTCACCCATTCTACGTACATTCGGCTGGAAGCAATATTAAGGTAAAAGACAAAGTCTTTGGTAAATTCTTCCCGTCCGTCGGTAATAATTCACTACTAATGTTTTATATATTACCAGGCCTGAATTCTTTTGATGGAATCATTGGAAAGCGGTCATTGATCGTAGAGAGAACACCCAAACACTAAATACGAACGTAACTATCCCACTGAAGGAAAAAGTATTAGCAGACAAAGATCTTTCCGAGCAAACTAAAATAAAGCTTCGCCGTCTAAAGGAAATGATAAACACCACAGTATAAGCTTAAAATTAAACCAACACCAATGAGCCGATATATAGTAAGTGCTATCCCTAACCTGATAACATGAGGGAAATATAAAAGCAAAAAACGATGCGAAAATACTTTTAGCAGAAAAAATAATACGTCCCTCGAAAAGCCCTTACAACTCTCCGATGTGGGTGGTCCCAAAGAAGCCCAAACCTTCGGGAGAGGAATAGTACAGGATGATTATTGACCATAAACGGTTAAATGTAGTTACAGTGACAGACACATACCCGATACCAGACATCAATTCAATGCTTGCCAATTTGGGCAGAGCAAGGTATTTCACTACAATAGATCTTACCTCGCGGTTGCACCAGATTCTGATGAATTCCAGTGACGTGCCAAGGAAACGAATTCCTTTTTGGCTCAAAAATGCGCCCACTATCTTCCCAATAATGACTGATGATGTACTAAAGGAATACATCGGGAAAATTTGTTACGTCTACATAGATGACGTAATTGTCTTTTGCTATGGCGACGACGATCATCTAAAAAGTTGGAAATAGTATTCGCGGTAGCAAACCCCAAAGCAAATCTTGAGAAAACCAACAAAAGTTGAATTTATTGGTTATGTCATAACTCGTGATGGTATAAAAGCTGATCCGAAAAGGGTAGCAGCCATTAAAGAACTGATTCCTCCGGAAAATCTCAATGAGTTAGACCTTTTTAGGCCTCACGTCCTATTATAGGAAATTTATAAGGGACTATGCCAAGGTGGGCAGACCCTTCACAAATCAGATTGAGGCGAGTCAATTTAGAAATGTGAAGGTTAAATTGAGTAAGGAGGCACCGTACTCTCTCAAGGTAAGGCGGGTTCAGATCGACCAATCGCCTACATCTCACATTCTCTAAGCAAAACTGAAGAAAATTATGTGACGAACGAGAAGATGTCGGCAATTGTGTGGTCCTTGGATAACCTAAAGTCCTATCTTTAGCAAAAAAGATTAAAATTTATACTGATCATCAGCCTCTAACTTTCGCTCTTGACAATAGGAATTTTAACGCAAAGTTAAAACGCTGGAAGTTTCGTATTGAAGAATACAACTATAAAATGGTGTACAAACCAGGGAAATTCAATATGATGCCTGACGCACTCTCTCGACTCTAAACCTTTATTAACCATCTAACCGACTCATTGCAGGCCGAACCAACACAAAGTGAAGATAAGTTTAATGAGGATCATATAAATGAGACCGCCAGTGAGAATAGAGACATTCATACTGAAACTGCTAGTGAAGCACAATCATCATCAGAAACTGCCCACAAGACTGATCAAGACAGCTCAGACTTAATCCCGCACGTCGAGGCAACGATAAACGTGTTTCGGAGCCAGATCATTGTCAGAATTGGTAGTGGCCTAGAAATTCTAGAAGAACCTCATCCGGGTTTACTCGCAACTACATCGCTATAAACAATCAAGATAGACGGAAACTGACTGATTTTCTGAAGGCAACATTGAGACCAAATGTCCTCAACGGTATCGAGATCCCGGAATCATATCTTCAACTGCTTCAGGAAATATGACTACAGCATTTCGCTGATTACAAACTCCGAATTCCTCAAAGGGTAGTAGAGGATGAGACGAAAGAAGACAGGAAGATCAAGATAATCTTGAACGAACATAAGAGAGCTTATAGAAACCCATGAGAGAATCATTAACAGCTACTGGAGAAATATTATTCCCCAGAATATCTTGTCAAATCGGGAAATACACGGGTACTTGTGAAATTTGTAAATCAAGTAAATACGATAAGCATCCAAACACGCCCGAATTCTAACCAACTCCTGTTCCATTGCATGCGTGTAAGATTCTGCACATGGATATTATAGAGCTCCAGGGTGAGAAGTTTATTACTTGCATTGATAAGTTCTCGAAGTTCGCTCCTTTTAGATATTATTTATTTCAACCGACTTGTTATATGTTCCAACTTCAGTTAATCTTAGAGCTACTTTGCTTCCCATAGGAAGACTCTCTTCCCACCGTCCAGCCATGCAGACTCTCTCAAATCTTTATCTTATTATAGTAAAAATATTACGTTTTAATTTCAATTCAAATTCGACATATGCAAATACAAACTTTAAATTTTAATATTTACTAACGTAATTTAAAATACAATTCGCAACGATAAATTGAACAAAGATGTATTTCCCACAGTGCTATACCCATGTGTATTATAATATATTCTTAGTACATAGGTATATGTTTTAAGTATTGTTTCATTTCAGTTCATTCAGTGATATTAAGGGTTGTGTATTTGGAGGCTCATTGAATCAGTGAAAACTGGCTCTCCCCTTTATTTTTGTTCTGGATTATTCCCAGTATTCTTGAGGTGAGCCTTGTGAATTCTACGACCAGTGGTCGTGAAAACAGTCACCTCACTGTCCTTGGCATCAACTTCTTTACGATATAAGGGTTTATTTTTCGCACGAATGCCCTTACATGCAATGTACACTATGTCTCCCTTGTTTATCTTTAAGGACGAAGGTTTCTTTATGGCGACAGAATGTAGGTCGGACAGTTGGAGGGAGGCTCCGGCTTCAGGTCCACGATTTATATAATTATATTTTATAAATTCCAATTAGGTATTCGTACACTTGAATAATGATTATTTAAAATTCCAGGAACACACTTTTTATATGAACATAAAAGAAATACATTACCTAAAACGACAGTAATACTCGTATAAATAACTCAATAGGAAGCTCACGCATTCAAATAATATATTAATTGCAGTATGCATATACTGTATACAAAAGAATCAACAGAATTCAAGAGAATCCTAAAATAGGATAGGGATGAGTTACGTTCCCACATTTCACCAAACTTAAGTTCAAAGCAAACCATGGATCCGAAATTCTCACAAATTGTCTCCGACCGAAAAACATCACATCTGTTGTAAGCCTAGATTGAAAATCGACACAGTCTGGTCACCAAAATGAACTCAGTATGTGAAACATCTTAGTAAGCAGTTTTTTCTAATTGCAATGCATGGGCAGGTGAAAAAGAATTCAGGAGTTCCACTTTAAGCGTCGATTGAGGCGGTTGATTTGCTCAAACAAGTTTGTGTTTTACTGTTTCAACTCTTTTTTTTCATTTATTTTTTTTGGCATCCATTGAACAGTTTATGCAGTTTACTAAATTCGTTTGGAAAGTTACTACTTCAAAATTAATAAAATTGGTTACAATAATATCTAAGATACTTAAATAGATTTTGAAGAAAAACGCCATTATAAAAAAACTTTAATAAAACAGAATCAAAGTTTTAATCCATTGTAGGGACAAGAGAAGTGGTGTTAAGGCATAGTTAATTACATTTGTATTGAAGTGGAACACAAGAAAATGTATATATGTATAAATTAACATATAAATATAAAGATGTGAATAAGTAACAAAAGCATATATATATATATATATATATATAGGCAAATTATTCTTCTTGTTGTGGCGCTAAAGTCCGGGGTGGACTTGCGCCTCAACCAACATGCCTCTACAGCCAGCACGATCTTTCGCTAGCCGTCTCCAGTTACGCACTCCAAGTTCTTTGAGGTCCTTCTCCAATTGTGTGCGCCACCTTAGCCTGTTTCGTCGTCCCAATGGTACGGATTCAAAGGCTTTTCGGGCCGGAGCAGTGGTGTCCATACGCTCTACATGGCCTAGCCATTTTAAGCGTTGTATCCGTAGACGCTTGACCAGGCGCATGTCGCTGTACAGCCCATAGAGTTTGTCGTTAAATTTTCTTTTCCAGATAAAATCAACGCAAACAGGACCAAAAATCGCACGCAAAGTTTTGCTTCCTCATCTGCTTTCGCTAACGTCCAAGTTTTCGGGCTATAAAATAGGACTGGGATGATCAAGCTGTTATATAAAGCGAGCTTAGTGCTACGAGAGCGGGCTTTATTACTTAATTGCCTCTTGAGCCCAAAGAAACAGCGATTTGCAAGAGTGATTTTGCGTTTGATCTGATTGAGATAGACGTAGTCCTTGACTACCTCGAAGTTTCTGCTGCCTAGTGTGACGCTTTGTGCGAGACGTAGATGTTGTGTGGCCTTCGTTGATAACAGCATGTACTTACTCTTGCCCTCATATGGTATACCACCAGACCCATTTTAATCGCTTACGCTTCAATGCCAGCAAACGCCTCATTGACGATGTTTGTCCACTCACGTCAATATCATCTGTGTAAGCTAGCAATTGAACTGACTTCTGGAAGATCGTGCCTTTGGGGTTGAATTGTGAGTTACATACGATCTTCTCGAGGATGACGTTAAAGAAGTCACATGACAGTGCGTCGCCTTGTATCAAACCTCTTTTAACATTGAAGGTCACAGTGAGTTCTTTACCGACCTTGATGCAGCGAGAGATCTCCATTGTCATCCTACACAACCTGACGAGTTTGGTAAAAATGCTAGACATGGCACTGTATAGCTCGTCTCTGTGCACACTGCCATATGCGGCCTTAAAATCGATGAATAATAGGTGAGTGTCTATTTGCAATTCTTCCGTCTTTTCCAGGATGTGCCGTGATGTGAAGATTTGGTCTGTTGTGGACATTCCTGGTCTGAAACCACACTGATACGGACCTCTCAGATCATGGACAAACAGTTTCAGACGCTCACACAATACGGCAAAGACGATCTCGCATGCGATGCTCAGCTGGTTTATCTTTCGGTAAAACTTTCGAACATTGGTGGCATAACACCTTTCCACCGCGCTTCTCATGCCCTTTATTTTCCCTTTTTCGTCATTTGATGCAGCGTCGCCTAATAGGCTTCTTGTTTGGCTGCATGTGCTTGCCTGCACTCGTCGTCAAACCATGGGTTCCCTCCCGTTGCCGGTGTCCGTTTCTGGATGTGTTGCCGTGCAGTCTGTGTTTACCGGTGACTCCAGCAAAGATGTCCTTCTTTCCCAGCTGAGCGTTGAAATCTCCTAGTACGATCTTAGTGTAGTAGCTGTGGCATCGATCTTATATAAGCAAATAAGAATGCAAATAAATATAACTATATGAAAAATAAGTAATTTTACATATGGGTATGAATAAATAAATAAATAAATAAGTATATCTATATATATATATTTATTTATATATATATATATATATATATATATATATATATATATATATATAAATATAAAAAAATGAGTATTTCTGTTATTCAATAAATAAATAAATTAATAAATGAATAAATGAATAAATGAATAAATGAATAAATGAATAAATGAATAAATGAATAAATGAATAAATGAAATGAAAATGAAAAAATGAATAAATTAATAAATAAGTACATAAATAAATTAATAAATTAATAAATAAATAAGTAAATAAGTAAATACATAAATAAATAAGTAAATAAATAAATTAATAAATAAATAAATAAATAAAAATAAATAAATAAATAAATAGACAGTTAAATAAGTAAACTAAAGTTAGATTAGTAAAAATAAATAATAATGAGTAAGCAAATAAGAATGAATAGATCTGAGGCAAACAGATAAACATTAAAATACAGTGCTAACTAAATTGCACAATAATTTATTTCATCAAATTGGAAATATAGGAATTTTGTGAAGTTGGGAGGTTCAATATCAATTTAAGCGATTTGTTTTGTGCAGTCTGGTGCTTTCGCAGGTCACGTATTACACAATTGTATTGATGTATTAAACATAATAGGCAAAAAGATCGCTTTAAAAATTGGAAGTTTGTTTGCATTATTGAGTCTCAAATTTCTGCAAATAAAAGGATAAAGGATACAAATAGTTTTATTATTTTTTTACTATTTCTTATACGTGAAGGCAAAATGTTAAACTCTTGTTCAAGTGAATGTCAAGGTACTTCACGTTAGGTCTCCATTGAACTTAAATTCCATTCATAGAAGGTTTGTTGCTTGGTAGCTTTTCTTGTAGGAGTAAAAAAGATAGCTTGTTTCTTAGAAGCTTTAATTTTGATGCTCCAGTTGTTACAATATTAAATTTGCTCACAAATACGAAAAAATACGAACATACGCTGAAAGGCTGTTAAATATAAGAATATATTAGATTAATTTAGAGTGCCCGCATAGGGCTTTTTCACGTATTCTTTTACCTATTTGGAAAATATAAAACTAGTTTAAGTATTATAATAAATAAATAAAAATAAGAAATAATAGAAAAAATATATTTAAGAATAAAATAAAAAAGGAAAAAAACACAGGAACACAGTCTCGGGATCAGATACCGAGGGGGCGAAAAGTATTTATTTTGATTAAAGCAAAGACACCTAATGTCAAAAGTGGTGAGAAAGTAACAAGCGACCAGAGCTCAGCAAATTGGGTAGTTTTAAAACATCGGTGGGTCTCCCAGTCAGAGTCCGAGATTCACTGTTCACCAATGAATGTCTTCGGCATGGGGACTGACGAGCGTACGAAAAACCCGTATTGTAGGCGATAGATTATTGTCTAACAGAAGCAGATAGTCGAACTACAGACCAGTTGCATATCCAGCAGATATCCTCTAAACTGCATACAAAAAATCATAATATGGCATAGTTACAGGCTAGCTGTAAGCCTGCATTGGGGCAATAAGATGCAGGCTGTAACATCCAACAACCTGAGCATTTTCCCACAAGTAATCATATCTTCTGAAGAAAATATCCTATTGAGTGTCTGAGTTGGCGGAACAACGGACAAGGCGAAGCTAGTAAGGGCAGTTGGAAGCGATCCAGATAAAGTAGAGCTTGCCAACCACGAATCCGAATCAAGACCAGGAAAGCAGAACAAATTCGGCATAGTTAACCCTCTGGGACGAACATTGACTGTGAAAAGTGTAGTAAGATATTTAGGCATTAGTTGGACCAGTATCTATATGATGGTACCTATTTAGACAAGGCTCTGACTAGAGCCAACAATGACTTCGCTGTCAAAAGAGCCTTGTTTTACAGCAATCAACCGAATACCGGATTTAAAAATGATCTGCTACGTGGCTTTTATCCGGCCAATCATGGCATATGGTTGTCCTGTCTTCGTTTATATCGAACACCAGAATCGAAGCACAGGAAATTCTACCCCAAACGAGGTATTACATAACGAGGCAAACCAGATCACGATCGACAATTTTGTTATGAAATAAAATAAGAGTCACACTGTTCGAGACGTGTTGAAACCACGACTGATTCTTGGGTTTTACTATCTTAATGAAGTGTACCAAGAAAGAATACGTCTTAACGGCTTGATTCCACCTGAAAATTTCCTCTATCTAAATACGCCATGACCTTTCATTTTAAACGTCGCACACTGATCAGCAGAAAGGGAACTCCAATACGAACCAAACGCATCTAGTGGCCACATGGCGAACCACTGAACCGCGTACGGTTTTGCCCATGGTAGAGCGGTTTCTGACAAAAGACGCACTTTTACTGGTTGTTGCACCATAACCAGCTTTCGAGGCCTTTAACTTCTTAAATAAGAGATGTAATGGTTGCGATAGTCTAAGGTAGTTTTTAGTAATTAAAATAATAATAATAATTACATAAACAAAAAGGGAACGATAAAAAACTGCTGTTTATAGAGCATATAAATAAAACATTCGTCCTTGTGCACGCGTCCGCATAATGTTGCGGGTATAGTTAAGATACATGTAAACAGTCAAGTATAATATAAGTTTTAGTCTTAGTCTTTATTTAATATAAGTTAGCAAATTAATTGTCCAAAATGTTGGTTTCCTTGGGAGAAAATTCTGGTGATTAGAAAAGAAAGAACATTAAGAAATAAGTGAAGCCGAAGGCAGAAAAGGAAAATAATCTTGGTTTAGCTTGGAGCATTTGTGAAAAGTCAGTAAGTTAAAGTTAATATCACCAGTTTGGATAAGTAAGCTAGTTCAGATATTTTTGTCTAACAGATATTAACAGAATGAATATGCTAAGGTTTTCCCTAATCCATCCTTTCTCCAGTCAATGCGTCTCCTTCTGAACATAAGCCTGTTATTCAAGAAGGTGATCAATTAAGACTGGCATAAATTAGTAATCAATTCAATATCAGAGCTGGCATTAGTAAGCTTACTGTTCGACGGTGATCTTTATTGTTGTATTTCAAATAAAAATGGCTTGCAAAATGTCATTCAAATCATATTTTTCAGAATGCTGTAGTTTAAGGTATCTGCGAATAACAAAAGGAATTGATGAAAGTTCTCAATCTTTACTTACATAGAGTAGAATTAAAATACTTAGTGTCATCAGATTAATCTACTTTTCCGTTTTTCAGCTATTTTCACCTATTCGTAAAGTCAGTTGCTTAAAGCACTCTTTGTGATGCTGTACAAAGTTCCCTTTAGACCTTATGTCAACTAGCTATTTCACTATAGGGCAGAGTTCACTTACATTATTAAAAGAGTATTATTCTGGATCTACAGAGTGTATTCTATTGGCGCATTTTCCAATTCTTTTTTTTTTTTTTTTTGACTCATCTGTCAATAAGGGGATGTTTCAATTGAGCCTCAGTTAAACATTTTCGCTATTCTTTGGCATGACTTGGTGGAGGGTAACTTTATTATATTGAAAAAGGAAGTTAAAACGTTTTCGGGCGATGCATCATCACACATCGCGCAATAAGTTCCGGGACTGAAAAATAAAAACACATTTCCTATACAAAATTTGACTTTATTCATCAATATAGTTTCCTTCAAGTCCAGCGCAGCTCTAACATTTCGATATCTATTTTATAGACTTAATACCGGAGTTAAAAAGTCTCTGTAATTATCTCTTCATTCGATATTTTTTTCTGACGAGCATCTTTTTGAAGTCTAAAAGATCAGGAGAATTCGGTGGGTGCGCAACATGGTGTACATACTGCCTTCTGATATGTTAAAGATGTAAGCTGTCTTACGCAATTTCACTTTGCCGTTTTTCGGAGCGATTTTGTGTACTTTTTTGACATTTTCAGATGTAACCACCTCAATTGGGCGTCCAAGGCGTTCGCCATCGTTTGTGCCTTGATTTCGATGAGCTTGCACGGTATTTTTGCACATCAAAAAGCAGTGTTTAGTGAACACAAGTAATTCTGTTTTTTCTATTGGCATGAAAATTTGACAGGTATCATTTGAATATTTATAATTCATGAATAATATGGATTTTTTGTCAAAGGCGGGACATATTGGATGATATGTTAATTTTTACTGTTAAAGTGTTGTAATAAATCTTGTCACCATGTATATGGTGCATGGAACTTCCTTAAAATAATCGACTATGCTGTCGATGTCCATCAGCATATTATGTGTGACTCTGAAGAATCGTAGTATGCAATGATAAGTGAGTTAAAAGAAGGCAATTGTCAATACTTCTCTCATGACATAAAAAGTGAAAAAGATTTTAAATCGATCCTACATGGCCCAGGACATGTTGATACCCATTTTTTGAAAACTAATTAATTTTGGTTTAGATTGCAAAGAAATTAAATGCATAACCAACTTCTATTTAGTTTCGTTGGATAATGAAAGTGCCAAACTAAGTCAAGTAAAACAGAACGTTAGTGCAATTCTCTACACACAAATAAATTTTAGCTTTAATCGAAAACAAAAACGTTAACTGACACAGTGCCAAACTATCAGGTGGTTGTTCACGGAGAGAGAAATTGCCACATATAATCATTTTGTACTTATTTAGCTGACTTTCGCAAAACTGATCAATACATCGCAAATATTCTGAAATGTGCCAACTGCAAGAGAGAACATAAATCGACAGATACCAGCCTTGCTCATCTTCGCTAGAACAAGGTACGGTGCTACACAACCTATGGTGCCCAACAATCGAGCGACTGTAGGCATGACGCAGCATTTGGTTGTATGCGGACTTTCCAATCATTCTAACCGGAAGCAGAAACTGACAGTACCTGGAAGCCAATGAAGACCCAATGTCTTGATTTGGTCTGTTTCTATTGTCGGTACTGCTAACGACGATTCTCATTCGTGCATAGGAAGTAGCAAGTAGTTGCTCCGTTGTTTACTTCCCATTTTCATAATATGAATCCACCCTATTGTAAAGTGTCGGTCCCCTTTTTGTTATAACTTCCTATATTATGTCTACTCGGAAAAACATTTGTTTGTGATAATTTCTCACACCAGAGTTGCTAGACGGGATTTGGAAATGTACTGCTGTCCTTTCAGATGATGAATTAAATGTGCTGTTGAACCCCTTTGGTGGTCGCCGTGGCGTAGTGGGTAGAGTGCGACGCTCACACGCCGAAGGGTCTAGGTTCGACTACCAGCTCAACACCAATTTTTCGAATTTTTCACGGCACCACCTCTTTCGAGCTTCTGACAACACTCAAAGAGTAATAACTGTCTAAGAAAGCTTCTCAAATTTCACCGTTCGGAGTCGGCAAAAAACTGTAGGTCCCTCTTACTCGTGAGAGAACAGTAGCGCGCACAACACGAGTAGTTGATGAGCAAGCTAGGCCCTGGTCCCCCTTTGGACTGTAGCACCAACAATTATTATTATTATTATTATTTGAACCCCTTTGAGCTAGTGTTGTTTGGACTTGAATATTGAGTTTGCCTACTATTTTTTGTATCTGAATGAGCTTAACTAAACTGTGGGCTATTGTGTTAATTTATTTGTAAAATTTTGCTGTTGTGCAACATAGAATGGTGTAGATTCATACAGTAAGAAGATCTATGTTCATTAAGCGATTTTGTGATACATAACTGAACAATTTATTTTTGTTTCCATTTGTGATTGTTTACATTACATTAATACTGTTTGGGACATTTGTCGTTTATGAGGCGTTGTTGGATGCTTGTTATGTAGAATCCCTTCCTTTCTACCGATTTGTACACTATAAGTTGGTGTGCAGTAACATATAAAAACACAACCTTTAAAGGACCCGTTGACTTGAAGAAAATATATCTATTTTTTTTCTTATATTTCAAGAAGGATGTAAGTCAATCATAGAAAACGTCGCAAGACACTTAAGACATGTAAATGAAAAGTCTTCCACAAATGTAGTATCGTCCTGCAGTTTGGTGTGGACCTATGCCACAATATAACTGAACAATATGTAATAAATGTTAAACCTTAGAAATGGGCTTGTAGTATCGATTGTTAAAAATATTATTAATAAGCTTCCAAAAATTTCAAAATATCACTAGTTAGACGTCGTAGTAAAATCCAGGCATATAAAACTAAGTATGAACGTCATTTACGAGGATTTAACCTCTATTCATGGAATAGAAAAATAAAGAAAGTGGCGAAGAAGCACAGCCTGATATGCTTAATTTTCACGTTCATGGCCAGGTTTTTTGGCAGGGTAACGCTTCTAATGATATGACTTGGCAATTCGATAAGGATGAACGTTCCCAAATCGAAGCATTATCTCGAGGGCCTCTGTTCAAGCAAACAAGAAATTGAGAAGACTGCAACCGCATGCCTCAAAGGGAACCCGAAAGAGGCGAGTGCAGGGAGCTGCATGTCAGCGGTGACAACGGAGAAGAGAAGCAGGTGGTATAAGACTCACCACCCGCAACTGGCCTCAACCAACATGTCTCCCCCGTCAGCACGATCTCTCGCCATCTGCCTCCAGCTGTGCATCCTCTGTTGCATTGTTCCAATGGCTCAAATTCCAAGACTTTTCTGTTTGGAGTAATGGTGTCAATATGCTATATATGGCTTAACCATGTTAAGCGTTGTACCCGAAAACGTTTAAGCAGGCGCTCGTCGCTGTACAGTCCATAGAGTTCGTCGTTGCATCTCCTCCTCCAGATACCATTAACGCAAACAGTACCAAAAATCGCTTCTCTCGAAAAGACTAAGGGCTTCCTGGTCCGCTTTTAGTAGCGTCTAGGTTTCCGCGCCATAAAGTAGGACTGAGAACATCATTGTGATAAAGCTCTTATATAAATCAAGCTTAGTCCTTTTATAGAGGACTTTATTACCCTATTATGTCTTGAGCACAAAGAAACAGCGATTGCCAAGAGTGATTCTTGATTTAGGTACTGGAGGTGTTATCCCTATTTACCGCGGAGTCGCGGTAGACGAAGTTTTCTACTACTACGCAGTTGCCGTTGCCTAGTATGACGTTCTGTCCGAGACATCGATGTTGTGCGTCCTCGCCTGACATCAGCATGTACTTTGTTTTGCCTTCATTAACCGACAGACTTATGTTAGCCTCTTCCGCTTCAGTGGCAGAAGAAACCTCGTTAACGGCTGGCTGTGTTCGTCCAATCACGATAACCTTTTCGCGCCAGCAATTGAGCTGGCTTCTAGAAGATCGCGCCTTTGATGTTGACTTGTGAGTTAAGCACGATCTTCAGAAGAATGATGTTAAAGAAGTCGCATGGCACTGCATCGCTTTGACTACAACTTGTTTTGACATTGAAGGTCTCGGTGAACTCGTTACCGATCTTGACGTAGCAGCAACTGTTCTAAATCTTCATCTTATCCAATCTGACGAGTTCAGTAACTTTGCTTTACTTTGGTTTCGATATTGCTATCTTAACTTCGTCTAAGTTGGTGGGACGGAATTCTTGTCTATCATCGTCCAAATTGAGCACCACGTTTGCCTTACAGCGGGACTTGGCTTCTCTACAGAAATGATCCTTGCAGATTCTGAGCACAGACTTTGTCTCCTTCTGTTTTGGTCTCTTCAAGTTTTCGCTAAACCTTTGGGGCTTCATTCCTGCCATAACACCTTCCATTTTTTCAACAGCCCGAGTTACGTCGGACGTTCACACCAACGATGTACCTCTACTGTGTGAGCGTTTGAAGTTCAATTGCTTCGCAATACAGTTTTCCTTACTCATTTCGCAATGCGTCAATTGCTGCTCGTTCGATGTTGATCATTGCCATCATAATGCAAGAGCTATTGAACATCGAACGCAGACAGTTAGGAAATTAGTTTGCAAGGTACAATAAGATTTTGTACATAATAAAAATTCAGTCTTAAGACCACCGCAAAACCCATCAGTGGTTCTGTCATTGTAACTGGCGTAGTCGAACGAAAGAAAACCAATAAACGCTCTTAATGCTAAAAATTATAAACATAATGACAGAACAACTTGTGAACAGTTGAGTGAGTCTAAAACCGCAGCCCTACAGACAATTAGAAACAAATGGGTGGCGGGTGAAAAAAAAAATCAAATAAGTGCACTCCATATAATTAACCAATTCAGACAATTTAAATACTTCGACGGAAAATTCGGATAATAATGTATGCAAGTTTATTAAAGCAGTCGAAGGCATACTTAGACTTTGTTAAGAGGATAAACAATTAAAAGACTTCTGTATCCAGATAGTTTTACGTGAGAAGCTCCAGGGAGAACCAGTAAGGAGTATTTACCAACTGGAAGATGGAGCAACATCGGATAAAAAAAGGACTAACTCAGGCAACGAAGACGTATTCAGTAGTATTCAACGTAACTTAACGTTCCATTATGGTTAGTAATTTATGAGAGCTTTTTAATGTTTTTACAATTGCCTTGTATGAGTTTAATGAAATATTTGAATTCGACAGTAACAAACTAAAAATGTGAATGTGATCTAACATAAATTGTGTTAGAAAAAATTTATGGTAGTTTAAGAATACATATGGACCTTAATTAAAGTATAATAGAAATGTTTAATAAATATTCTATATTAAAGTTACATCTATTTGCAAAGTTATGTCAGGTGATAAAAGTAGGCTGGACAAAAATAATTGTTCCCAAGCTAGAAAAACAGTAAACATATCAAATGGCAGTCAAGACAAAATAACGGAAAAATGGAATTTCAAAGAAAAAAATACTAGTCAAATATGAATAGGAATTATTCAAAGAAAATTGATAATATTGAACCAGAAGATTTTCAAAATCAAGCCTTGGACATACCATTTTTTGCAGGCTAACAATTGTTGTGGAACAAAACATTCATGTCGAATTTTCGCAAACAATTGTGAAGCTTACAAATGGTATTAGTATTAAGTTACTTTTCGATGATTTGGAATTATTAGAATGCCTTGAATTATCTGACCAAAGTAGTAAAACAATAGCTTTGTCTCATTTACAACAAAACGAACGAGATAAGATTAACGATCTCTCAAACGAATTTAGGCTATTGTTTGGTCTGTTTCTTATGTTCGTCCATATTTATGGGGTAATGATATTAAAATTGTAACGGACCATCAATCCATAAAATATCATAACACCAAATATAGTGGAAAAAAAATGCTCGCCCAGAAACCAAAGGTGGCTACTAAAATTAAAAAAATCAATTACTAAATAGAATACCTTTAAGGTACAAGATTGGAAAATATTGACAATATCGAAACCTTACAGCAGACAAGTTCCCAATGTTTGGATACTGTTGTCAATCGATTCAAAACCCAAATTATAATGCTTAATCAAAAAGAAAATTAAGTGGAAAGAATATTTTGTAACAAGAGAATTCACATTGAGCGAGTGATATACCTGATAATACGAAGGTTGCCTTTTATATTTTGGGATTGGGCAACCCTAGTGTTGCAATCTAGCAACTGCCAGTTCTATCTTATGGCTTGACATTTTTGAAGTTATATGTACTCAGAACGTTTTGACATACGAGCGATATTTGTGCAACTTACAGTAATTTAAAAGATTCATCTCGCACAAAAAATGGAACTGAAGCGTGGGAATTTTCGTGCGATTATTTTTTACAAATTTAGACGTGAATTAACTCAACAACAGTGCATCGATGAACTTAATTCAATTTTTGACGATGTAGCTCCAAGGAGCAGTGAATGGTCCTGGTCGATGGTATGGTGAATTCAACCGAGCTCGTAGTTTACTTCAAGACGAATTTCGTGAAGGTCGTCAAAAATCAGTTGTTGTTCCGGAAATCATTGATGCTGTGCGCCAACTGATATTACAAGATCGTCATGTGACCTATCGTGAGATTTAGACAATCTTAGGCCTTAGTGGGACCAGCATACATTCAACATTGCATGAACATTTGACCGTCGAAAAAAATTGTTCGCGTTGGATCCCACACAATTTGTCAATCGCTTCAAAAAAAGGCTTCCGTCGACTGGTTGAAAGAAATGCTCCACAAATACGATCGCGGTGCTTCGAAACACGTCTATGACATCGTGACAGATGATGAATCGTGGATTTACGCGTGTGAGTCCGAAAGTAAACAGCAGTCGACTGTGTGGGTGCTTCAAATTGAGCCAAATCCAACAAAAGTTGCTCGCGCACGAAGCACTTTCAAACAAATGGTCGCCTGTTTTTTCGGAAAAACTGGAACGTAACACTAGGACAAAGCAGAACAGTCAATTCTGAGTGGTACACAATCATTTGTTTTGCCAGTTGTCTTCCAATCAAAACCAACCACCGAAGACGAATCACTGTTCACCACTCAAAACATCGATTTGATGAGTTATCCGCCGTATAGTCCGTATACAAGACATATTAGATGCAGGATATTTAGAGGAAAGCATACTCTATTATTCCACATAGGACTTTTTCAATTGCTTTGCAAGTGCATTTAACTGGATTTATAGAACATTGAATGACAAAGACAAAATATTGATCAACAATATTTTTAGTTGAACAGAATAACCATGCCGCATTAACAAATATGAACCAACAATTAATGATAAATTCTAATTAGAATGAAAACAATTTTCAGTTAAAAGAGATAATTGAATCAGATAGAAAAAAATATTTTAAATAAAATTAACAAGATTCAATCGTTACCAAAAAATACCAGAATCATTTTTGATAAAAAAAATATTTAAAATGAACATGTTAGGAGGAAAGTTAGAAAACACTCAACAAAACGTTGCTTCAAATCGAAAAGGTACATTACATATTAACGAATAATGAAATTTTAAAGTAAACGAGTAATATTGATTTTTAGAAGATAATTTTTTCTAATGTAAGAACTGGAGTAGCTTTTACTAAAAGAGAAGACATTATTCTTAAACAAAATCTACCTGTCGAAGTAAATAAAAAATTAATAAATCTGGTGCCAAAGAAATTAAAGCAGATATGGAATATTTTGTAGAAATCGATAATAAGATGTATTGATATGAGGAACACAAGTCTATACAAGAACTAAAACTAAGAAAAAATGTTGTTTTTGAAAGATAATCTACATAAGCAATAAATACACAAGAAAAAATTATACGAATAAATATTCAAAACTGTAAATATGAAAAGATTAAATAGTATAGTTGTAATGAAAGGCAACTTATACTTTCTGGAAATTATTTTCTTAATGTCAATAATTGTTAAATATTGATTGATAAAACACAGTTCACAAATAATGTTTTTGAATATACCGATAATTTTGTAATTCCAGAATATGAAAAAACCTTCGAATTTAATACCTAATTGACTGAATTGTATCTGGGCGTAATATAATAATTAATTCTGTCATTAAAAATTTAAAACAGAGACAAGATAAGTATAAAAGACAAAAAAAAACTAAAAACTAGGATCTTGAAATGTCAATTGAAATATGGTGAAATATAAATAATAGTTACCGCCATTGTCAAAAAAATTAAGAAATACAATACAAAAATACATTATACGTACGAAAAAAATTTAATTTTAATTATTTTTATTTTTTATCATTTATCTTTAATCTCCGCTAACATCAATGCATATGTTACATCTTGACTTAAGCTTTCTTAAACACTCAAAAAAATTAATTTGCAAAATACCCATCTATTGGCGACTTGATTTCTTCATCATCCGAAAATCTTTTTCCACCAAGACATTTTTTCAAATCCGGAAACAGGAAATAATCACTAGGGGCAAGGTCTGAACTATAGGGTGGGTGTTGGATTTCTTCGAAACTGCAATCTCTGGTAGCAGCCTTGTAAACTCGCGCCTTGTGAACAGGAGCGTTGTTATGAAGACTCAACACATACGCTGCGAGCTTACCCCGTCTTTTCTTTTTAATTCCCTCCTGCAAATTATGCAAAGTGGAACCGTATCATGTGGCGTCGCCTTTTTTTCTGTACTCAATGAGCAAGATTCCCTTTGAGTCCCAGCAGACGGAGTGACTTTGAACTTTTTCGGGGGATCTGTTCCTTTCTTATGCCACTGCATGGACTCCTGTTTGCTTTCAGGATCATAGTGGTGAACCCATGTTTCGTCCCCAGTAACAATTCGATCCATAACACCTTCCGCGTTCTCACTACACATCTCCAAAAGCTCTTTACAGCATGCGATTCTCACTTTTTTCTAAGACGCTGTGAGTATTTGTGGCACCCACCTTGCACTGACCTTTGTAAGGTTAAGATGGTCATGATGAATGGTGTGAATGACACCAGTTGAAAGCTTGGTGATCTCTGCCATCATGTTCACCTTTATTCGGGTAAATAATCGTTTCTGAACGCACACCTGCTACTTTTCTTTTCTCTTTTCTGTTTACTCTTTTCTCTTTTCTCATGTCAGTAGTCTTTCACACATTGTTCCTCAATTGTCTGGCAGGAAGTATTTGAAAATTTGTAATAAATATTCTTTTATTGGAAGCCAATTATTTTATTTTAATTGCATCGTGGGATAACATTTTCAACAGGTTAAGAGCTGTGGGCTTATATTAAAAGAATTTTTAAATGGCGAATGCAGCGATTAAACTTTCTCTCATTTCTTATCGACTGGTTGGCAATAATTTTCGAGTGTTGAAGTTCCAAATCGATGCAATATTGCGATCGAATGATTTGGTGGATGTTATTAGTGGTGTTTCGGAACCTTCTGCAGGCGAATCGGAAGATGCAAAAAAGAGGTGGGCTCAAAGAGATGGCAAAGCCGTGTCAATCTTGTTTGCATCATTAAATGTCGATCAAAGTGGATGGATACTCTGGAGAACATACATAAAAAGAAAAGTGACGTAAAAATCATGGGCCTCTATGAAGAGTATTTCGCACTAAAAATGAAGGCATTGGTGTCAAAAGTTGATACATTGCCGCATGAAATTGAAGAACAAGGCGAAAAACTGTCGGACAAATAATAAATGTGTCGTGTCATTAGTGGGCTAACATCGAGATGTAGCAATTTTCGCACAGTACAACATTAAAGAATGTCGCACAATGAACACACTGTTGGTGTTATTACAGCTAGAGGAGGACTTAATTAACAAATTAGAGCGGGAGAGATCAGCGAATGTTGAAGTAGCGTTTAGCGCAATGAGATCCCCAAAAACAAAGAAGAAAAAGTTTATACAATCTTAACGAGAATCAAAGTCCAATTGTGTTTTGCGCGGTAATGTTAGTCATTGGCAGCGAAATTGTCCTCAAAGATAAAAGGCAACTCGATTGACATAAAAAAAATAATATAATAAATAATAAAATATAAATAATAATGAAAGAAAATTAAGTGAAAAATTGAATATTCATGGAAAGGAGCTCAGCAGTGCGTAAAACTTGCAAATGATGAGATGCTGGATGTGGAGGGCACAGGTACTATTGAAGTTGAGTCGTGGATTGATCGACAACTAAGGCAACTGTAAATTTATTTTCAATAGGCCAAGTCATAGAAAGAGGTTTTGATGTGCATTTCAAAGAAAAGCAGTGTATAAATTGTATAAATTTGTTCAACGAAACTGTTGATTGGGTGTAGAAGACGGCTCTAATCTATTTCGAATGCTGTTTCGTTACATATCTATTTAGCTGCAATATGTTGAATTCTTTGCAGCAATGGCATCATCGATTGGGGCACATTAACTTTAAGACCGTCAAATCAATGGTCGATAACAGTTTGATGAGTGACATTGATTTTTCTAATGTAAATAATTTTTTCTGTGAAGAGTGTCAGATAGAAAAATCGCATAGAAGTTCACCTTCACCGACTGAGAAGCAGTTTATTTTCCGTAAGAAAAATCTAAAGTTGTGGAAAGGCTGAAGGAATCTCTTTTATTTGTCGAAAATTCAGTAGATCTTCGTGTGTAACGAATTCGATGCGAAAACGGAACTGAATTTAGAAATAGAGAGATTCAAAATCTTCTTGACAATGGAGAGAAGTGCTCCGTACACATTGGAACGAAATGGACTCATTGAAAGGGATAACCAAATTGAACACTGAACACCTCGAATTTTGCACGACATCACCTCTTTCTAGCTGCTGACAACATTAAAAGAGTAACAACTGTCTAAGAAAAAGCTTCTCAATTTTCGCCCGTCGGAGTCGGCAAAAAATAGTAAGTCCCTTCTACTCCTGAGAGAGCAGTAGCGCGCACAATACGAGTAGTTGATGAGCAAGCTGTGAAGCTGTGAAATGTAGCGCAATCCAATTATTATTATTATTATTATTGGCCTGGCAACAGGATGTAACATTGTTGATGGCACTCAATAAGGCGAGCTGCCAACACTATCCTCGCTAGTGCACAAGTTCAGATGACCTGTCCAGGTCATTGGTAAGCACTGCCTGCACGACAAAACACCCGGAAATGGACTCAGGCTGTTGGCCTTCGCCTCGGGGCAGAACACCTCTGTGCCTAGCACGCGGTTTCCACACCTGAACATTTACAAACGAACTTGGTGATAACCAGATCAATCCACAGTCAATCAGATCGACGTCAGACATTCCCCCAGTAACGTCGAGAACATCGAATCAGATCATCACCTTGTTGCAACTGAGAAAAGAACTTGGATATCAAGAGAGCAACGGAGTCGAGATAGACCAAAACAATTTGCGGTCGGAAAGCTACAATCGTAAACCCAATAAACCAAACCGGGAAAGCCCGTAAACCCAAAATACAGCAAAGAGGCGGCACATGCAGCCAAGACAAACACCTACACCACCTTTGAACAACTAGGGCTCAACGAAGAGCAGGGAAGAGCACCAGTTTCTCAGAAGAAAAACAAAGGAGCCTGAGAAGCACGCTATCAAAGAAATAGAATAGTGTAATAGAAGGAATGAGGTCCGAAAGTTTCATCCGGCGGATACAAAATTTGGGCCGAGGCCTGCCGATAGTGGATGGTGAAATCGCAGTCTACGCTGAGAATCTGGAAGAATCATTTCTGCAGACTCCTTAATGGCAACGAAAGTCCAAGTTGGACGATTTTAGACAAGAATTCCTTCTCCCCGACTTAAACGAAGTGAAGATACCAATATCGAAACAGAAGCCAAACGAAGTTGCCGGAGCGGACGTACTACCCTTCTTCTTCTTCTTGTGGCGCTACAGTCCGGGGTGGACCTGGGCCTCAACCAACATGCCTCTCCCGCCAGCACGATCTTTTGCCAGCTGTCTCCAGTTGCGCACTCCAAATTGGTTGAGGTCCTTCTCCACTTGTGTGCGCCACTTTAGTCTAGGTCGTCCTCTGTTGCGTTGTCCCAATGGCGCGGATTCAAAGACTTTTCGGGCCGGAGCAGTGGTGTCCATACGCTCTACATGGCCTAGCCATCTGAAGCGTTGTATCCGTAGACGCTTGACCAGGCGCATGTCGCTGTACAGCCTATAGAGTTCGTCATTAAATCTTCTCCTCCAGATGCCATCAAAGCACAAGACCAAAAATCGCACGCAAAACTTTTCTCTCGAAAAGACTAAGGGTTTCCTCATCCGCCTTTGCTAGCGTCCAACATTCTGCGCCATATAGAAGGACGGGGATGATCAAGCTGTTATATAACGCGAGCTTAGTCCTTCGAGAGAGGGCTTTATTACTCAATTGCCTCTTGAGCCCAAAGGAACAGCGGTTGGCAAGAGTGATTCTGCGTTTGATTTCGATACTGATGTTGTTGTCCCTGTTTACCGCGGAGCCGAGGTAGACGAAGTCCTTAACTACCTCGAAGTTTCTGCTGCCTAGTGTGACGCTCTGTCCGAGACGTCGATGTTGTTTGTCCTTTCTTGATGACAGCATGTACTTCGTTTTGCCCTCATTTACCGCAAGACCTATTTTAGCCGCTTCCGCTTCAATGCCAGCAAACGCCTCATTGACGGCTCGCTGTGTTCGTCCAATCACGTCAATGTCATCAGCGTAAGCTAACAATTGAACTGACTTCTGGAAGATCGTGCCTCTGGTGTTGACTTGTGAGTTACGCACGATCTTCTCGAGGATGATGTTAAAGAAGTCACAGTGCGTCGCCTTGTCTAAAACCTTTTTTGACATTGAAGGTCGCGGTGAGTTCGGTACCGACCTTGACGGAGCAGCGAGAGTTCTCCATCGTCATCCTACACAATCTGACGAGCTTGGTAGGAAAGCCAAAACTAGACATGGCACTGTATAGCTCGTCTCTATGCACACTGTCATATGCAGCCTTGAAATCGACGAATAGGTGGTGAGTGTCAATTTGCATTTCTTGGGTCTTTTCCAGGATCTGCCGTAATGTGAAGATCTGGTCTATTGTGGACTTCCCTAGTCTGAAACCACACTGATAGGGACCCATCAGGTCATGGACAAATGGTTTCAGACGCTCACACAATACGGCAGAGAGGATCTTGTATGCGATGTTCAGGAGACTAATCCCTCTGTAGTTGGCGCAGTCAAAGGGGTCTCCTTTTTTGTGGACCGGGCAAACGACGCTGAGATTCCACTCATCCGGCATGCTTTTTTCCGACCATATCTTACAGATGAGCTGGTGCATGCGCCCAACCAGGTCATCTCCAGGTGCTTTAAATAGTTCTGCGGACAGTCCGTCCGCACCAGCAGCTTTGTTCGACTTTAGCTTGGATATTGCTATCCTCACCTCGTCTAAGTCGGGGGGACGGAATGCTTGTCTATCATCGTCCAAATTGAGTGGAACATTCTGCCTAACAGCGGGATTTGGGTCGTCATCGCCGTTTAGGAGTCTGCAGAAATGATCCTTCCAGATTCTCAGCACAGACTGCGACTCTACTACTAGTTGTCCATTTTGGTCCCGGCAGGCCTTGGTCCGAACCTTGTATCCTCCGGATAGCTGTTTTACCTTTCGGTAAAACTTTCGGACTTCATTACTGCCAAAGCACCTTTCCATTTCCTCGACCGCGCGCTTCTCATGCTCCTTCTTCTTCCTTCTGAGAAGCCGGTGCTCTTCCCTTCTTCTCTGTTCGTAGAGTTCACGAACAGTTCGCGTTGTTCGATGCACCGTCGCCTTATAGGCGTCTTGTTTAGCTGCGTGCGCTTGCCTGCACTCGTCGTCAAACCATGGGTTCCTTCTGGGTGGTGACGTGAAACCCAGCACATCAGTGGCATCATCTTTGATGGCTTCTTGACAACGTTTCCATTCTTCTTCTATGCTTAGTGCAGGAAGCGTCGAACTCTGGGCGAGTTTTCGGGAGACTCGGTCGGCAAAGTTCCCAGCAATCAGCTGCGATTGTAGCTTTTCGACATCAAACCGTTTTGGCCTTTCTCGACTCCGTTGCTCTCTCGATATCCGAGTTCTTACCTTGGCTACAACAAGGTGATGATCCGAGTCAATGTTTGCACCTCGGAAGGTTCGGACATCGAGAATACTGGAGGAATGTCTGACGTCGATCGCAACCTGATCAATCTGGTTGACGGTTGAATGATCAGGATCTCGCCAGGTTCCTTTGTGAATGTCCAGGTGTGGGAACCGCGTGCTAGCCACAGAGAGGTTTCGCACCGAGGCAAAGTCCAACAGCCTGAGTCCGTTTCCGGATGTGTTGTCGTGCAGGCCGATGACTCCAGCAAAGATGTCCTCCTTTCCCAGCTGAGCGTTGAAATCTCCTAGATTGATCTTGGTGTCATAGCTGGGGCATCGATCGTATGTTCTTTCTAGGAGATCATAGAAGTCATACTTGATGTTGTCATCCTTCTCCTCTGTCGGGGCGTGAGCGCATATTAGGCTGATGTTCCCGAATTTAGCCTTGATGCAGATTGTCATGAGGCACTCGCTGACTGGGTCGTAGCTCAAGACTTTTTGCCTAAGTCTGCCTCGAACAACAAATCCGCATCCGAATGTAGCTGT
Source organism: Eristalinus aeneus (assembly GCA_955652365.1). Taxonomy (NCBI): domain Eukaryota; kingdom Metazoa; phylum Arthropoda; class Insecta; order Diptera; family Syrphidae; genus Eristalinus; species Eristalinus aeneus. Next base: position 73,239,963 of record OY019131.1, read on the forward strand.
CAAGGGCCTCCGCAAGTTGTTCGGCTGCACGTGGCCTGTTAAGGGACCTCACATTCCACTTGCAAAACCGAAAATCGTTGTCCTTTAAACGTTAGCTGGGGTCGTCAACAGTTAATCCGTCCTTATCCGAGGCATATCGGTTTTTCTGAACTATTTTATTTTTACGTGGTAAGGAAGTTACCCTCACGCACAACCCACAGACTGGTAGGCCAGGCCCATTATTTTAATCCTCGGGCAGAGGGGGTCGCTGCATACATTAGTTCACCATACAACGGGTGTTGTGATGGCTATCCAGGGGGCGCCACGTGGAGGCTGTATGTCAATTTGACCTGTGCACTAACGAGGATTGCCTTGACAGCTCGCCATGTTGCCCATGCCCCCCGGACGTACTATCCGCAGATCTATTTAAAGCACCTGGGGATGACCTGGTTGGACGCATGGAGTAGCTCATCTGTAAACTATGGTCTAAGGAAAACATGTCCGATTAGTGGAATCTCAGCTTTGTTTGGAGAGGCATGTTGGTTGAGGCCTAGGTCCACCCCGGACTATATCGCCGCAAGAAAAAGAAGAAGAAGAAGAAGTAGAAGAAGAAGGAGAAAAAGAAGAAGAAGATGATGATGAAGAGGAAGAAGAAGAAAAATAAGAAGAAAACAAAGAAGATGAAGAGGAAGAAGAAGAAGAAGTAGAAGAAAAAGAAGAAGAAGAAGAAGTGGGATAGAGGCGATAGCAGCTTTTATTACAACTGAAAATAATAATCAATCAAATGAGGATTAATGTAAGTGGAGTCATAAAAATGTTGCAATAATTGGAATAAACAAGAACTTCTCTATAGTGGAAGTTAAAAAGCTATGATCTCACCTTTTTTAGAAAAATGGAGCTGGAACGAATGCATCTTTTAGCAAAGGGTACCTTGTTGAAAAGAATTGGAGCTAGTGTAGATTGGGGTGTGGTACGTAAGCGAGATTCATTTCGTTGATTCGATGGTAACTGGAGACGCATTTATTTTACAAATGACCAGACCTTACATAGAATATTTTTAAAACTTTGTAGCAACATAAATGTTTTAGAGCTCAAATATTAAGATTCTCAAAAAGGGGGAAATTTTCACAAAGGGTATTCTCTTTACATATCAGTCTCATAATATATTTTGGTGATAGAAAGAGGGGATGCTTTATTGTAATGGGTGCCATCCCAATAGATATTCCATACTCAAGCTTAGAAATCATAATATATACACTTCAGAAGTTCAAATGTGCAGAAAGACTTTATAAAATAAAATTGGCTAGTGGTAGCCATAACGTACCATGGTATCCATGGCTTAAGTTTATTCCATTTTTTAGTTATGCTTCCGCTTTTGACTGAATTTCAACAAACATAGCTATTAAGTGTTAAACTGGGGAAATGCATTACAAGAGTTTTCTTCAAGACATACGCAGTCCCGATTTGCGAAACGGAGATGGTTTTTAAGACACAAAATCTGTTTGAACAAAAGTGGAAGAACCAAATAACATAATACTAACAGACGGGCGAGAACAGATAAAACTAAGACATGTGGTCGCCTGTGATCCGAAAATCAGCAACAAAGCTGCAATGCTGAGAAATTTGAGAGCCTTATATCGCCCAATATTACGACACTATTTGTTTAACAGATATTAAATTTTCTACCGCTTTATGAAACATATAGACATAGAAGATTCATTTATTCTACAGACGCAAAAAACAATGTTATTTTCCAATCATAGGCTTCAATTTGATGATGTCACAACTATGCAGATAGCAACGACAGAATTCTACACAAAACGAATCTTTAACAAAGACAGAAGCACCACCATATGCATAATTATTATTAGTTAAAAAAAGGTTATACCCTTCTATAGAGAAAGTGGGTTTATCTTTGTCTTATAGCCAAGTCTCTGAAAGGAAGTTAAAATCAGGCATATTTTTAAACTTATTTAGATGTGCTAGGAGATTGTCAAAATTTTAACGCATTTTTACAATAGTCACTGTATCAAGGCCTAAGGCTAGAAAGTGAAAGTAAATGTTTTGCTTTTAAAAAATTCATAAGTTTTTTTGAGTTATCAAGATTGGGATCAGAAAAAAGGGAAATTAAGTCGACTTGGGAAATTTGATCAGTAATTTTGTAAGGCGGGACATTCAAAAAGGATGTGGAGATTGCTTAAAAGGAATTCGTTGAAAAAAGAGCATTTAGATGGTTTATTTTTATTTAGGTAGTGCTTGTGGGAAAGGCGGCTATGTCCAAATCTCAGTGTACTAATTTTTTACATGAAATGAATGGGTATATTTTGTGACATTTTATCGTTAATAGTTCTGTACCAAGATGATGTTTTCTCCCAAGTGGGTTTCGTAGAATCTATAGATTTATTACTAGCATAATTGTTTAGATCTTTTACGTTATAGTTAGGGTAAAACTGCAAACGCATTGACTGGTATTTGAAGATGACTTGGAATCCACAGTAGTTTGGTAAAAGGGAATTCAGAATGTAGTAAATATTGGATGAAGGACGGATAATAGGATCGGTTGTTGTGGTTTAGTATAACATCAATGGAAGAAAGGGAATCTGTGCATATGACAAACATTTTTTTTTTTAAGTTTTGGTATGTTGCGGTGCTCTTAAAATGACAATTATTTCAGCCGAAAAAGTTGAGCACTGAGAAGGTAAAAAGGAGCAAATAGTCGTATCTTCAGTGGTAGCACAGAAACTTATACTGTCACTTATTTCATAGCGGTCTTTATATATAAAAGAATAATTTCGAAAATTGTTTTTCCGTTCATTGAACGATGAGCTCTTAAACTTGTATTACTAGAGTAGGTTTAGAAAAGCCAAGGAGGTGGGTAAAAGGGAGGAAGATTGATTTGTTGGTGCGCGATATTGAGTCATTTTTGCTTCGTACAATAAATTATTAATTCGGAGGTACGGAGAGTATTGAGAGATTCTTATAGAAGAATTATATATTGTTTTAATTTCGTTAATATGAGATTTAGGAGAGAGACAATAGAGGAGAAAACCATAATTAACTTTTGCTTGCTATTGTTGCTTGAATAACTGAAATTAGACAAACCGGGTAGAAGTTAAATTTGTTGGATGAAAGTATCTGTATTATGTTGAGTTTTTTTTGCTGAGGGCAACAAGCAAATATTTAATATGTAATACTTGCTTGCCATCCATTTGTATGTTTTTTGAAAGTTTTGTCCTAAGATTTTTAAACTATCGACTTTTTCTAAGTTAAGAGGGTTTGACGCTATTAAGCAGTTTCATCTGTGTTTTCTAGAGATATGGAGATGGTTGCTTTTGGTTCGAGAAAGAGATAGATAGGAGAGATGACTTCCATTTAGAAAGTTAGTTGGCAATAAGATGATCAAGATAAGGAAGTTAATCATTTATAGATTTATCTGTCTTGAAACCTATTTGTTGACTGCAGAGAGGTTTATTACGTGTCAAAAATCACCAGAGTCTGTTAGCTATTATCCTGTCTAGGAGTTTGATTCAGCATGGGTTCAATGAAATAACTCTATAGAATTCCAGAAGAGTTTTATCAGACTTAGGTTTGAGAAAAAAAAATTGAGCAAAAAATATTGTGTTTCTAATGGTGGGGAATGAAATTTTGAAAAATGGTGAATTTGAACGAGTCTAAGTTTCATGGAAGCTGAAAGCTTTTTTGAGATTTGATAAGATACCCTTCCTTTAGCAGGTTTTGCTTTTAAAAATATTTAATGCAATTTCTAGTTCTAGCCTCTGCAGTTTTTGAAGAGGAATATTGTACAAAAGGAAAAGGATTAAGTTTGTTAAAACGGAGAGCTGGAAGTGTAGGTGTTGATTTGAGAAGTTATTTAAAGAATTGAATCGGATATTCAAATTTGCTTGTTATTATATACGAGTATAAAGCGTTAGCTCTTTTGTACGATATGACATTTTTAGTGGTAACATGGTGTTTTAAAACACTCCAGAGTCTCTTCCGGTTTTTTTTTGAGAACTTTGAACTGTTTATTCCACCAGGGTACTGTAGACATCCTTGGATAAAAATATATGTTTGGAGAATTGTTTTGTTAGCACTTTGGAGGATAATTTTGTGGATGTTAGTGGCTTCTTTGTAGATGTTCGAACTGCATCAATAATTATTTGGAGTTGCTGGTAAACAGTCCAATTAGCAAAATCCGTTTTCGAATTTGGTTTTCCCATTGGGGAAGGAGGAAAACAGTAAAACATGACGATCACAATAGGAATGTGTTCATTTCCACGTAGATCATTGTGAGTGTTCTATTTGGAATTAATATTGGGAAACAAAAAGAAAGATCAATATGAGTAAATGAGGAGTGGTACTGAAATGAGTCGGAGATCCGATGTTAAGAAGCTGGTAGTCTGATTTTGTAAAAACGGAGGTTAAAATGTTGCCACGACGGTTATTCTTGGGTGAACCAGCTATTAAAATCACCAAGGATAAGTGTTGACGTTCGTTGTGGACTAAGAAAATGTTTGATGTCTCCTATGTTGAGATGGGGGATGTAGGCATTTATGGTTGAAAATTTGGGATTGGATTAGTTATGCCTAGAGCTTTAATGTCATTATTGAGGTTGATTATGCTATAATCAATTGAAGAATGGGTAAAAAACAATACCGTCATGGGAACTATGGGAATGATTTTTGGTGATAAGGTCAAAATAAATAGGAATATATTTTACTTTTATATACATTTTAATTTTTTAATGAAAAAAGGGGTATATAGTTAGAGGTAGGTGATTTGAAATTGTTATTAAAGCGACCACGCCAACGATTGTTCGGATGCTGGTTGCTGAGATTTGGGCTACAGCAACACGAACCGTCTACAGCGGGGTCATTGTAGTTCGGTGAGGTATTTTGGTTAAGATAAGCCAATATCGCTTAAAAGAATTGCATTGCAGCGTGAAGGATGACTTATGGATAAATGTTGTTCATAGGAGTTGGAGTTGGATAGGAGTGTAATACGTATTTTCTTGGATAAGTTTTGGGTTAGACTGGGTATTGGTGATTGAGGTTTATTATTGTTCTGTATTGTAGATTTTTCTTGGTTGTTAGGCTTGTTATTGTGTGAGTTTAGGTACTTGATTTTTATTTTGACGAGTGTGTATTTCAGAAAGAATCATTACTTTTTTGACTTTTGTGTGGGGTTTGGATTATTGGATGAGGTGGATGTAAAAAAAAGGATCGACTATTGTACTATTGTTTTGTGAAGTGGGATGCGTGTGTGTATTAACATTTGAGCTTTATTAAGATTAGTACCGGTTATCTCTGCGCATGAGTTTACTATGTTTATTTGTACAATGTTCTGTTCTTTGTAAAAGCGCTTTGCGTCGGCCATTGAGTACTTTTTTTGGGTTTGATTTACGAAATGTCTATCATTTGAATGAATTTTGAACAGTCTTTGGAGTAGGATGGGTGTTGCGCTTAGCAGTTTGCACACAAAAGTTTGGTTCAGGTAGAATTCGGTTGAGGTAGTAAGTTATATGTGACACAACGGGGGGTTGTATATTTGTTTGTGATGTGGCCAAGAATCTGGCAAATTTTGACAGCGCTTGGGATTGGGGAAGTAATAGGACACTTTGGCCTTGTACATATTCATTTCGACCGTGTCCAGGAGGTTGGAAGGCATCAAATGTAAATAAAACAAGACCGGTTGGTTTGTGAACTGACTCAATGGTTTTGATCACAGACGTCTTGCGACTAATTTCTGTCACAGGAACGCTGATGAGCCAATGATCATGCAACGTAATCGACACTGGACATATTCCCGAAAGGTTATTTTTAGACATTCAATTATTGGCAATTTCTTGGTTCTTAGTTAGAATTAGATCTTACCATCTATAAGCTGAGAAATTTGTGTCAATACCTTTCCGAAAATGCTGATAGACGTACGGGTTGTTTTTCATTAGCTGGCGAAATTACAATAAAACTCGGATTGTTGTAGCACAAGAAAACAAATTTGAAATTTCTTTTAAGATGCAGAGATTATGGTTTCATACCCAACCACCTAAAGACCACCACAAACAATACTCAGAAGCTACTGTCACACCCAGAGTCAATTACAACATTTCGCAAAATAGAAAGAAAATTTCTTTTGAAAGTACTAAATGTGGAAATCACAGAAATTTGTAACAAATTAAAACACACAAAGAACACAACAAAATTCCAGGCTGAGCTCATAACAGAACACTTGTCGAAGGAGGTATACACACAATTCTTCAACAATCAAAAGAAAATGCACGTAGTTTTTTCTCATAAGAAACAAATAGCCAACGCAAAAACGAATGAACAGCTCATCACGTCTCATTGGAGAAATTTTAGAATCCATTTTAATGGAAAATGGTTTGTAAATAAAACAAACACAGAATTTCCCATTGACATTAAATGGCTCCTCTCTCTTGGGCAAAAGTTCGCATTACCAATTATGAAGAAAAACTTTCCTATGCTTCAGCTGATCGCTGATGGTGAAGAGATTATAAGGAGTATACGAAGTGAAAGAGAACAAGAAAAAATGCGCGCTAAATACTGCAATATGCTCCACTTTTTCCAACGAAATCTTCGGAATGACGAGTTCGCCAAATATGTCACAAAAGTACACAAAGACACGACAGCTTTTCTTAAGAAGAACAAAACCATAGTCATTATACCAGCTGATAAAGGGAATGTCATAGTCGCCATGGAAAAAAGCTCTTATGAAAACAAAATGCATGAACTTTTAGCTGACAGATCCACTTACAGAATGAACAGAGTAAATCCCACAGCAACGCTCCAGACGAAAAACAACGAAATAGTCAAATGGCTATACAACAACAAAATAATTGATGACAGACAGAAGACTAAAATGACTACATACACAGCCCAAATACTCTGCATATATGGACTTCCGAAAATCCATAAGCAAGATATGCCTCTGAGACCAATTACTTCTTCTATGAGACTACCGTGCTATGAACTTTCCAGGAACATCGGATAAATATTACAACACATAACCAACAACTCACAATATAAGGTAAAAAATTCATTTGAGTTTGTGGAAAAGGCTAAATATGTTAAATTAGATTCGAACGACGTCCTGGTATCATACGACGCTGTGTCGCTTTTTACAAAAATCCCTTCACAACTCGCTATTAATATCGTCAAGAAACGATGGGATGACATTAGCTTTTACACAAAGCTCAACCAGAGGAAATTCCTGGAAATATTAGAGTTTTGCTTAAAAGAGAACAACTTTCTGTAATACAAAGACAAAATCTTTAAACAGGTTCATGGCATGCCGATGGGTAACCCACTCTCGCCTACTATCGCCGATTTGGTATTGGACTACCTAGATGTCTGTTTTGAAAAGGTACAAAGGCCAAAGGCAATATACTAATATGTGGATGATATATTTGCTGTGATCAATCGCAACTGCATAGACAGTTTGCTATTTACTCTCAATAATTTTAATGTTAAAGTAAAATTCACAGTAGAATATGAGAAGCTGAACGCAATAGCGTGTCTTGACGTTAAAGTTCATAGGGAACATGACCATCTTTGTTTCGACTGGTACAAAACAGACACAGCTTCAGGAAGACTAGTCAACTATCGCTCCACCCAAGCCAAGCTCATTATAATCAACACAGCTTCCAACTTGGTTAAAAAAATGTTCAAGCTAAGTGACAGTAGGTTCCATCAAAAAAAAAAAAAAAACGAACGAATTGTCACAGACATCCTTATTGACAATGGTTATCCGACGCAAGTTATTAGGAACTTAATAACACAATACAAACACAACATACACTCCGAAACACAGACAATCATCACAGTAGAATATATCTATAAAAGCATGGTGTACATCCCAACATTGTCGACAAATTTTTAGAATGTAATTGATGGTATCTGTGATAATATAAAAATAGCGTTCAAGTCTTCGATTACACTATCATCGGTTTTCACCAGACTCAAACCAGATATAGACAAAGGAAGCAAAACTGACGTTGTTTATAAAATCAACTGTAAGAGCAATGACAACGAATCCTGCAATTTATGCTACATAGGTACCACCAAACAGTTTCTTCGTCAAAGACTAGCTGGTCATAAATCAGACATCAACAACAAGAACTCAGTCAAAACAGCATTAGCTAATCACTGCGTCCAGACAAACCATCTACCCGACCTTGATGACGTCAAAATCCTGCAAACGGAAAAACATACTAGCAAAAGGTACACTCTGGAAACCCTGCACATAATCAAGACCAACAACAATATGAATAGGAAACAGGACATACAGAACATATCTGCCGTATATTCAGCACTTGTAACGGCTTAGACATAGTGTATTTAAATCAAATTTTAAATTTCAAATCATTCTTGACTGATCTTTACACCCGGAAGTGCTCAATATTTTGTTTCATTGTGATTGTTTTTTTTGTTGTGATAATTTTAAAGAACATTTAGACTAGCATCCACATGCATTTGTAAAAACAACACAATTAATGTAAGTTTATTATCCACTTGTTAAATTGCATTGTTGCTATGTATGTATGTAACATAATTTGTTTTATTGTTTCAATAAAAAGGATCCCCTGATGAAGGTAGCAATTCTTGCCGAAACGTTTGGATAATAATAATGAAATAACCTAGTTTCATTGAAACAGTGACCAAAAAAGAAGACGAAGGAAAGACAGTTTCCCCTGCATAATAATAATTGATTTGGTCAATTTTAACATATAACATTAACATATCTATATTTTACGAAACAATTTTCAATTTCTGTGTCTGCAATTTCGATGCCGATACCCTGACAGATGTTCTTGCAACTCGCGCACTTGTATGTTAAAGTTCCACTTTGGACTTGCAAATACACGGCAGAATGCGATTTTATTATAATTCAAACAAACAATAATAGTAGTAGTAATAATAGTTGAAGAGAGTACTTGTCGACCCAACCCTAAGATGACGATTTATGTGTGTTGTTGGCTATTGAAATAACTTTGCTTCTGTTTTTACTGTAGTTTGTTTCTTCTTGTCTCTAGTGCTGTAGGTAAGATTTTGCTTCTCCACATTTCGTCTGGTGGAGAAATGGTTCAATAGACAATGGTGGTTAAAGCGATTGTACCACAATTTACGGACTTTCAGGCGGCGCGGTGTTTATTCATTATGTGTCCCTTCTGTTTATTCACTTTTTTAAAATTGGAAAAATTTTTGATCTACGCGTTTTGCAATTTTATTTATTTCCTTTACTAGATTGATAAGTTGCCGCCGTGGAGCTCACTGAACATCTAATGGCTATGTAGAGAGGGTTGGTGTAGATTTGAGTGTGTTCAGAGATAAATGCAAAACACAACAGGCAGATGTTCTGTCTCGAAAGTATAATTAGAAAGTAGAATTTATATATTCTCTCGTAGGAGAAGGAAGAATCAGAAAAACAGACGGTTTTGCACTTGTTGTGGGCCACAAGTATTCCTACGGTGAGAGCATCAGATCAAAATAAAACTCACGTTCATTACTCCACATAAGGTGGTTTTAATCAAGCTTCATTTGTAAGAAATGCAAATAAGGAATGATACCTACTTTCAAATGGTCTTTTGTTGTCCGCACCACCCTACGATGAGCGATCTGAAAGTCTCGCCCCATGAGTTTTCTTCCGGCAAGTAACCCTGCATAGTTTTGTGGATAAAACTCGTTTGACGCGGTAATAAGATATAAGGCAAACGGAGTGAAGCAGAACATAACTTTATTATTGCATTAGCTCACTTCCCCCACGATTTTGTTATCTATAAAAAGCGGTAGAGAAATAGTGGAGTACCAAATTTCTTTTACCCCTATTTAGTATAGCTCTCCTATCTGGTCTTGAACACCTTACCTCCCTGCACATAGTAGATAGAATCCATCACCTATTGATAACATTTATTGGTAACAATAATTCTGCGAAGTCAATTGCTACAACATCAAAGTAATGTTGCGTCTTTATCACACCTATATCGCTATTACAATAAATAACGCAATAATGAGTAAGCCACGTACTTTCTTCCACACAGTTAGGTTTAGAAATTTGTTCTTCAGATGCACAACGCGAATAGGGAATTCACTTTGCAGCTCAACTTTTTCAGGCTAACTAATACCCCACATTACAATCCACTGGCATTTAAAGCTAATGTGCAGCAGTGCCTCCTTTCCCTCTCTTCGTCTATATCTTCGGCCCGTGCTGTGATTAATATCAATCACTTAAAGTTACCACACAAATCCTTTAGTGCGTGCCAATTGTATTTATATTTTGTCCATATCAGACTATAGACATATAGTCATTGCACAACAGGGGAAATTCTATGAAAAAAAATGGAGGCGATTTAGGGATTAGCTAAGAAACCAAGTCGTACCTCTCACTACACTTGGAATGAGCCATAAGATTTGAGTCTTGTTTTGCAATCAAGAGCCTCTGTCCTTGGGCTCATTCTTGAGACTCACATGACAAGAAACCAGATCAGAACTGACTCAAAATCTGAACCAATTCCTGAAATTTGGGACGAGCTGAACACTACACACTACACAGAGGGAGGTATCAAAATATCTGTTACTGTTTGTATACACGCAGCTCTTTTACAAACGGGTAAAGACCTTTTAATTTTGGGCTTAGAAAAATCTTCACTGACAGCCTTGCATCAACTAGCGCGAAGTAAAGGTATCCTTCATACCAAAAATCGGTGAAAGAAACTTTTCAGATTGAGTAGTACAAACTTTGCAGTTGAAGAATCTAATTTCTTGTCGGATGTTTTCATCATTCAGGAGCAAATGAAACTAATTTATATTTTTTGTGTAGGGGGATGGTGTCATCTTCAATCGGTCTTTGTTTATTCAAATAATAAAAGGTTGACATATGTAATGAAAAATAAGTTCGATTAACTTATAATTTTTTAATACCATTGGTTTTGAGTAGATGTCTTCATCTGGTGCACACAAATTTGTTGACAGTGAATATTAAATATAACTATTGCAATTTAAAATAAATAATTTCAACTTAAAACTTATATTGCATTTATTATATTTTTTGTGTAGGGGGATGGTGTCATCTTCAATCGGTCTTTGTTTATTCAAATAATAAAAGGTTGACATATGTAATGAAAAATAAGTTCGATTAACTTATAATTTTTTAATACCATTGGTTTTGAGTAGATGTCTTCATCTGGTGCACACAAATTTGTTGACAGTGAATATTAAATATAACTATTGCAATTTAAAATAAATAATTTCAACTTAAAACTTATATTGCATTTATTGTTGCCACTTCATTTGGCGAATATTAGTCTTGATGTTCATATATAGATGACATCGATTTTTCAAAATTTGTGGGCCGTTACCATTTCTGAGTAAATAACCGATATGCTCATATTGTTGCTGTTGTTAATAAAGTGTTTCTAAAGTGTATCTACTTGGTGAGTTCGTCAGGGCAGCCATTTGTTATCAGAATATCTCTTACAATCCTATCGTTCTTCGGATGAACCTTTTCGTCACTTATTCTGAACACTTTAGTTACCAAATTGACCGCTGTGTTACTCAAAATGTGTTTGGCCTGGTGGGATCTGTAGTTGACCAGCCTTTCTGATGCTGTATCCTTCTGTCAGCCAGTCAAGGTAAAGATAGTCCCTCTCTCCGTGGATTTTTACATCGAGACATGCGGTGGCCTTTTTGCCTGTACTCCACAGTGAACTGTATCTTCTCGTGTTCTTTGTTTAAAGCCGAAAGCAAATCATACACTTTGTTCTGGTTAATTACCGCAAATATATCATCGACAAACTTAAAAATTACCTTCGGTCTGTATATGTGGCCAAAACAATCATCAAGAAGTCCATCTAACACCAAATCTGCAATGGTTGGTGACAGTGGATTGCGCATTGGCATACCATGCAATGTTTGGGCGAAAATATTAAGTTCTTAATCACCTTGTACTGTATACACAATGAATTATGCTTTTAATTATTTTTTTCCATTACAAAATAAAGGAACTATAAATATCTCATTCAATTAATTTTAATCTATTAGTTATTTTCTATTTATATTGTGTATAACTTCCTTTCTCAATAAAGGTAAAAATAAAAGTAGGTAACCAAGCTTTTCTTCGTCAAAATCGTAGACTATTGAGTCGATTTTATAGCGTCGTTCGCTACTAAAAAATAATTGCGTAGCGCGACAATCCACAGGGGACCATGGCCTACATTTCTAATCAACTGCGCATGTTGTATGCGCTATTGTACTCCCTTGAGTAGAAGGGACCTACAATTTTCACCAACTCCGAACAGCGAAGTTTGAGCAGCTTTTTCTTGGACAGTTATTACTCTTTTGAGGGTTGTCAGCAGCTTGACCGTGGTGGCCACAATAAATGTTATTCCTCTGGTCGATGTTTAAACAATACAATAGAGAATAATATTGCCATATTCACGGACAAAGGTAAGACAATGACTGCGTTATTTTATCATTTTAATTAATATTTTACAGACAGGTGCATAATGTTGCTTTAATAAAATGTTTTTGTACAATTTGTACAATTTGTATAGGTAAATGTAAATGTATGTACAATAAACGTATGTATTTACATTTCAATAAGTGCTTATGTGTGATACATGTTGAGAAGAATGGATAATTATTTCGCCTGAAACGGAAGCTCTACTCATTTTAGTTTCTTTTTGAATAATTTCCTATTTTCAAGTTTCTACCAAAACAGATAGTTTCCAATAGGCTTTTAATATTTAATCTAATCTAAATGATCAATTTTTCTGGACATGGGCCTGTCCACATGAGGTAACATAGTTTTTCGCCCTCAACAAGTCGAGCTGCCAGCACTATACCCGCTAGTGCACAGTTCAAGTTTACATACAGCCTCCTCGCGGCACCCTCTGTGTAGGCATCAGAACACCTGTTGTGTGGTGAACCAATGTATGCAGCGAACCCCTGTGGGTTGTGCGTGAGGGTAACTTCCTCACCAGGTAAAACAAGCAATTTAGAGACAACAACATTTCTCAGATTAGGACGAATCAACTGTTAACGACCCATGCAAATGTTCCACGTGCAGCCGAAAAGCTTACGGAGGCCCAGATCTGCTACAAAACTGACATCACCGCCTTCCAAGAAGTACGATGGGATAAGCCCGATAAAAAACCGGTAAAAAACTGCGATATCTACGTCTACGCTACGAGAGCGCTTATTCGGATGCGCATTTATTGTTCGAAGCGAACGCTTGGAAAAGGAGGACATCTTTGCTGGAGTCATCGGTAAGCACATCCTGCACAACAACATATACATAAACGGATTCAGACTGTTGGATTTCCCCTCAGGGCGGGACCTCCCTGTGGTTAGTATGCTGCTTTCTCACCTGAACATTTACAAAGGAAACTCTCGATCCTATGATCAATTCACGGCCAATCAAATTGATCGCGTTGCGATCGATGCCAGACACTCCTCCAGCATTATGGACATCCGAATCCTTAGAGGTGCGAAAAACGACTAGTATCATCACCTTGTTGTAGCCAAGGTAAGAACTCAGCTTTGGGAGAACAATGGAGTCGGGGTCTGTGCTGAGAATCTGGAAGAATCAAATCTGCAAACTCCTTAACGATGATGAAGACCCAAAATTTCGTTGTTAGGCAGAATGTTGTACTCAATCAACAACAAGAATTCCGAACCGCCTGACTTAGATGAAATGAAGATAGCAACCTTCAAAGTCAAAAGAAGTTGCAGGCAAAGCGACGCACTGTCATGCCATTTCTTTAACATAATTCTCAAGAAGATCGTATGTAACTCACCATTCAACACCAGAGGCACAACTTTCCAGCAGTAAGCTTAATTGTTAGATTATGCTGATGACATTGACGTAGTGTCAATGAAGCAGCTTCTGGCATTGAAGCGGAAGTGACTTAAGTAAGTCTTGCGGTTAATGAGACCAAAACGAAGTACATACTCTCATCAAGAAAGGACACACAACATCGACGCCCAATTGCTGGTTCTTTGGGCTCAAGAGTCAAGAGGCATGCCTTGAAGGATTAAGGTTGCTTTGTATAACAACTTCATCATTCTAGTCAAACTTTATGGCGCGGAAATCTGGCAGTTACTAAAAGCGAATTTTCGCGAGGAAAGTTTGTCGTGCGTCCATCTGGAGGAGAAGATTTAACGACTAACTCTATGGATACAAGGCTTTAGATGGCTAGGCCATATAGAGGGTATGGACACCACTGCTCTGGCCTGAAAGTTTTCTAAACGGAGCCTTTGGGACAATGCAACAGAAGAAGGCCTAGGTGGCGCACACAAGCCTAGAGGGCCATGGACCAACTTTGGGTGCGAAACTGGAGGAAGCAGGGAAGCATATTGTTCTAGGCTCAGGTCCACTGCAGACTGTAGCGCCACAAAAAGAAGAAGAACAAGAAAATTATTCCTATTAATGAGGCGCGTTTAATATCTTCTCGGTATCGATATGAAGGAACATGCGCATTCATTTCGAATTGTTTTTATTTTTCAATATAATCTCCCCTAACATCAATGCATTTGTTACATTTTGCTGCTTACACCCTTTAAAAGAAAAAATTTCCTCTTTCTCTGCAAAACACCAACTTATTACCGACTTGAGTTCTTCATCATCCGAAAATCTTTTTCCCCGAAGACATTTTTTCAAATCCGGAAACAGGAAATAATCACTAGGGGCCAGGTCTGGACTATAAGCTGGGTGTTGGATTTCTGCGAAACTGCAATCTCGGCCAGCAGCCTTGGAAACTCGAGCCGTGTGAACAGGAGCATTGTCATGAAGAAGCAATACACCCGCTACGATTGTACCCGTCTCTTCTTTTTAATTTCCTTCCGCAAGTTATGCAAAGTGGAAGCGTGTAATGTAGTGGTAAGCGTTTGACCTTTTTTTGTACTCAATGAGTAACATTCCCGTTGGATCCCAAAACACAGTGACCATGAGCTTCCTGGTAGACGAAGTGACTTTGAACTTCTTCGGGGGGTCTGTTCCTTTTGTATGACACTGTATGGACTCTTGTTGGCTTTCAGGGTCATAGCGGTGAACCCATGCTCCGTCCCCAGTAACAATACGATCCATAACACCATCCGTGTTCTCACTACAAATCCCCAAAAGCTCTCTACAGCATGCGATTTTCACTTTTTTCTGAGGCGCGGCACCCACCTTACACTGACCTCAGAAAGGTTAAGATGGTTAAGAAGAATGGTGTGAAAGGTACCAGTTGAAAGCTTGATAATCTCTGCCATCATTTTCACCTCTATTCGGGCATCCTCAAGAATAAGTTTTTCGACTTTTTTGATGCTTTCTCCAGTACAAGAAGTAGCTGGGGCACTGGAGCGGGGGTCGTCTTCACTGCTCTCGTTGCCTCACTTGACCACTTTTGCACAGTTGATAATGAAGGTGCGGAATCTTGGTAAACAGCCACTATCTCTTCATAAATAGTTTTTTATTTTAAGAGATTTAATTACAGCGCGATGCTCAATTTTCACCATCATCGTCTGTTGCCATCATGATTCTGTTTAACTGGAGATAAAACGCGAATAAATAATCACATTTGTATGAAATTTTAAGTCAGTGCACTGAAATAATAGTATTTTTTGATAAATAAGTCAATTTATATTTATAACCACAGCTTTACTCCGATACCGATATATTGAACGCGCCTTGTAGCGGGAAAAGCAGTTACATAAGGAACCCTACAGAAAATGAATTGTTTTTTTCGTCGTCAAGCAACATATGGTCTCGGATTTTTTTTTCGTACATGTGCTCCGTCGTTTTTCTAAACTTTACTATAATCCCTGTACCTCTCCTTATTTGGTTTTACTACTTAATAATAAATTGTTCTGTTTATTTTCAAAAGGACTTTCCATTTACCAAAAGGGTCAGTTTGCGCTTGAAATTTTTTCGAATATAACTCTACCCAAGTGAGTACTAAAACCGCCCACTTAACAACAGTGTAGAAAATGGGCAGTGCTTTGCAATGTGTGCAATTTTATTATGCACTCCTTACTTGTTTTTAATGTCCACATTATTAAGTAATGATCGAATTTTTTGTTGAAATAAGCCGTTCATGTGACTATTCTATTTGACAATATCTGCGGTTCTCCAAAAATTGCAATAAATATGCCTTCCGAGTATGAAAGGCAGACCTTTATAAAGTATCTATACAATTTTATTTTTCGCGTTAAAGATTATCATACGAAAACAGAACTTTATTTTACCTCTTTCTTGCTTGAACTCCGATCTTAAGTTCAGCAATCAGGGCAGGATTAAAGGTCATGTTTTAGATTTGGAATTTCAATTCACTGATCAGTTAATACGAGAGGTTTCTTTTAAGTTTAAAAATACTAAACGGGAGCACCTAGATCCAAAAACTGGTCCATTATATTAACCGGCAGTAAGCGACTTTAGTGGCCGCTTTGACGTATTGTCTAGAATGCGAAACTCACACGTCCAAGCAGCACGCTCGATTTCCAGCGAAACACCGCGTATTTTCACGTACAATACTCAAAACTTGAGAGTAAGCTTAGTCAGAGTGGACGTGATATTTAATAGACCTGTAATTTGATTACTCAGGCTCCTAATTTCAAAGTTCCCAATTCTCCCAAATTAAGTTTTTAAAACTACCCCTAAGACAGTGACTTTTTATCAAAACAAGTGCTATAAAATATCAGATTAAAGCTCCAATTTCTATTTGCTGTATTGCGTTTTTACATAAATTTCTCCTTTTCGCACAAATTCTGTCCATATTTCAATCATGTATACGTGTAGTTATTACCGTGAAAATATTCCTGAAGAGGACGGTGTTCTTTTGCATGCTCCGCATTCAAGCGTAGGTTACACTTTGACTGCACAAGCGTGAAGGAGAACACATAGAGAACTATGGGGTCAAGAAGGGACGTTTGGAAATCCCAATATTGCAGGAACAGTGCCGACATCCAAACTACTGCAACTGTCAGCAATTCCTTATCATCGGCTCCACAAACATCCCAAGAGCAGCCATCTAAGAGAATGCGTGAACTAAATAGTCCCAACAATATAAACACCACAACTCAGCTGTTCTAGTGGAACTACGTACGCTGAGAGGGGAAATCAAAGAAATTGCAGCAAGCTGTAATTTAATTTTATATAATAACGACTTATTAAAGAGCATTACTAAATAATTGAATGAAATAAACGACAACAACAAAAGAAAACACGCGATTATTGAAAATTTAAAAACACAAATTAATACAATAGAACAGCAAATGTTAAAAAATAACATCGACATTAAAAATATTCCCCCTACCCCACTAGAACATCTTCTTGAGGTAGTAAAAGTAATAGGGAAAACGGTCAGCTGTGAGATCAACGACATCACAGATCCGCTAAAAAACAAAACACTCTGCAAGATCAACGATCTTTCGCTCTCTTTCGCATCCAACATAAAAAAATGCAGTTCATGAAACAAACTATCTCCGCCCGCTCTATCAAACTAAAAGCGGTAATGAAAAATACCAACACCTCAAGCGTGAGCGCAGCTTTGCCAGATACCACTGTTTATGTAAACTACCATCTAACGAAAAACAACAAACACTTAATGTGGATGGAAAAGGCAAAAGTGGAGCTGGAGATTTGTAAGGGAAAGTGCCGGAAAAATATTGGCTATTCGCAACGAGACGACGCAGCCAATTCAAATAAGTACCGTTGCTCATGTGGGAAAAATTACTAGCAATCATTAACTGTAACATGCGTAAACAAAACGAAGCACAGAAAAATGTATACCAAATGGATTCAAATAAAGTAATGCTCGAATTGAACTGTAGGGTGCTTAATGGTTATATGCAAGTATATTGAAAGGAAGTAATTATTGCTGTCTATGTTTTAATATAAGAGGATTAAAGAAAAATTTGAATGACTTCTGCATACATGTAAAAGGAATTGTCCATATATTGCAAATAATTTTACTAGTTGAAACTAACATTGACGACGAAGAAATTGGACATTACGGAACTGAAGGATTCCAATTTCTAAACTGAAATAAACGAAGAGGTGGATGAATTTTAATGCTAATACGCAGTGACTTCCAATACATATGGTAAACATATAAAACTGTGTCATACGAAAATATCCAAATTCAAATTAAGGAAAATAATAGATATAAATATGTTATAGGGATATATAGACCAACCGGATACAGCCGAAAAGCGTTCATTGAAGAATTTGGTAATAAAGTTGGATTATTACGAAAAAATGATTGACTAATGTGATAACGGAGTTTACCAAGGTAGACCCAAATACACGGTTGATCACATCTTAACTAATTCTAGATAAAGCAAAATCAATTCAGCCGTAATTTAAATTTGTATTTCTAAACATTATCCAATCGAATACTTCCCGCCAAACCATGCATCTTTCATCAAAGAGAACAAAATTAGCGTGACCTTCATATCCAATAAGAAGGTTAAAGAACTTATTGGCCGTTTCTCTCTATCAGAAGCTTCATGATAGAATGAAGTGTATTTACGAGGAAGCTACATTTACGAAGCAAATAAAAAACAGAAGAAAATTTAGTCCATGGATGACTTCGACACTGCTAAACAAATGTAAAAAAAGGGACAAACTTTACAGAAAATGAAGAAATAATAGACTAAACAAAGCATTTGAACAAGAATACAAGAACTTCTGAAGTATATTAACACTATTTGTACCAAAGGTGTCAAAAGGCACCTTTTGAAACTTTGACATGATATTATTTTCCAAGTCGAATATTGACACCTCAAAGACTTTACTACAATTTTTATTCATGAACTAATTTTTCATAATCTTTTGGTAACACTATTTGAATTCTAATAAACGATAGAATATATATATTTATAGTACAAAAAGGGAAATCCTCAATATTATTTTTAAGTTTAGTTATTGTTTGCAGACAGTTTTGTTTGCATTTTACTATTTTCCATTGTATTGGTCATAAAAATAATTGAACACGCAAGTTTTGGAGTATTTACTTCTATTTTGTTATAAGGTATGGAAATACAAAACGTATTTGTAATTTTCCTTCAATTGTCTACATATTTTATTTTTTATTAATTTTTTTATTTCTAACGCAATAGATATCCAAAACAGGAAGAATGAATGAAATATTAAAATAAGTTAATAGTATAGACAAAGAATGCTCTAAAATAGATAAAGAGAAGATGAGTCTGATGAATTTTCCAACATTTTCATTCATGAAATCAGTAACGAATATTAAAATGAATATTCAAATACCGAAGAAGAGTAAATTTTGATTGCAAATAGAGGGCAAAAGAGAATGAGGTTGATCTCAGAATCTAAAAACGAATAAGAAGAAATCGCCATGGATCGCCAAGATTGACCCAGGTTTCTCTCCTGGCAGGCCACTTTTTCATACTATTTACAAAGGTATATCAGGTCCAACTGGGTACGTTAATAGAAATATTATGAAAGGAAGTGTCAGCTCAGCATTTTACTTGCTATTCGACAACCATATTATGAAACACATTATAAAATTTACGGAATTGGAAGCAAGAAGAATTTTGGGAAAAGAATGGAGTTTATCTCGAGATAAATTGGATGAATTTATAGGCATTTTATATGTAAGTGGTGCCTATGGACCAAAAATGTTGACGCATCGTTTTTATGGAATACAAAATAGGGTCCTTCATTTTTTTTCCAATACCAAAAGACGTAATTGCTTCAAGGAAATTCTAAGATTTTTCCGTTTTGATAATAAAAATGAGCGAAGTCAACGGTTAGTAGTGGATACTTTAACTTTGGTAAGTACTTTAATTTAGTTCGTGCAAGTCGAAAACAACAATAAGCGTCTTAATGAAACAATACAATTTTACAACAGCACAAAATTAGCGGTCGATATGACTGACCAAATGACAAGAAAATATAGCGTATACACAAAATATTGGTCGAAATAGTGTTAAAGAAGAAAACGATACAAAAGTCGATTTTTTTATAAGCCATAGCTTAGTCAAATAAGATAGGATTCCAAAAAACGTTAGCGCCCTATAAACGGAATATTGGGACGTAAAAAAAAAACAAGTCTGGATTAAACAATAACGAACAAATTAAGGGTAAAGTGTGTGTCGATGATCTAGTTAATGCCTGTGCAAATAACTTTAGCACAGAAGTAAAAGATATTGTGCAAAATTTATTAAGAATCATCATCCCAGTGCATCGAAAACGCTACGTGACGGAATTTGCCAAATCCACATCATCCAAGATAGCGCGCAAAGTCACTTGATTCCACAGATCGACAAAGATAAAGTTGTCAACGATCATGCCGCCGCTGCTGTAACTCGAGAGATTTGTTTGCCCGAGTTTCCATTTTCCACATTCCTTTACCACATTTCCCAAATGCATCCTAGGTTAAGTATAAAGTAAGAATAAAGAGGCTAAGATTTCAAAAATATGTATTTTTAAGAATTTTTATAAATGAAAAGGTAATTGGCTCCCGAGCAGGGACCAGCGTGTCGCGTATGTGTGTGTAGTTAAGTGTAAGGCCCGACACCTCAAGAAACCGCAGTGCCTTCGGGAATAGAAAAAGTTCTTGCCTGACGCCTCAAGTAGCCGCCGCGCTCCCGGAAAAGTGAAACACTTATACGTAAGGCCAGCCGCCTCAAGTAGCCACCGCGCTTGTAACGCAACGTGACCACTGGTCCCGGAATCCGCGAAGTGAAGAGTGAAAAAAATAAAAAGAACATTTAATTGTAAAGGAAGAAAACTGAGACCAGCAGGAGGCCCAACAACTGCCGCTATCGCAAAAGGATAGAAAGAAAGAAAAAACAATTCCTCATAGAGGAAAATATTAATTTTTGTTAAAAGATAAAACAAATATGTAATTCAAAGTAGAAAAAGAAATATATTAAGAGAAAAATATTAAGAGAAAAATAGTTGAAGTGAAATAAGAGAAAACAATTCCTCATAGAGGAAAGTATTAGTTTTTGTAAAAGAAAAACATATAAGTAATTCAAAGTAGAAAAAAAAATATATTAAGAGAAAAATATTAAATTGAAACAAGAGAAAACAATTTCTCGTAGAGGAAAATATTTATTTTGAAAAGAAAATAAATAACAATTTCAAAGTAGAAAAGAAATATATTAGGAAAAAAATAATTAAAGTGAAATAAGAGAAAACAATTCCTAATAGCGGAAACTATTAATTTTTTTAAAGATAGTGGTAGATGAATAAGTTATTCAAATTAGAAAAAGGAATATATTAAGACAAAAATAATTAAAGTGAATCAATAGAAAACAATTCATAGAGGAAAACATAAATTTTTTTTTTTAATCTAGATAGTCTAAAGGATTTAAAAGAAAATATTAAGGAAATACATATTTTTTGTCCTTTAAGCCAATATTTTGAAAACATGCCTTTAACAAGAACGCCACCCGTGGATGCGCGATCTGATTCAACTCCCGGACCAGATATGATTTCCCTTCCCCCAAATCGTTTGAGCGTCGGGTCAGTTACCGATTTATTAGACAGCACAAACATAAATACCCCATTTCGATCAGATCCACCTCAACAGGTGAATCTTGGATCAGCTACCGATGACCCAAGTCACGTGAATCCCGGTGATTCATTTCA
Source organism: Eristalinus aeneus (assembly GCA_955652365.1). NCBI lineage: Eukaryota > Metazoa > Arthropoda > Insecta > Diptera > Syrphidae > Eristalinus > Eristalinus aeneus. The sequence goes on from OY019131.1 coordinate 73,261,569, forward strand.
CTCTTCTACCTCACGCGAAAGCAAAAATGTTCAGGGTACCCCCGAATTTGACTCATTGGTTATTGGGAGAGCATTTCCCAATGTCTGACAATGCACTTCGCGGATAAGCGTGATGTCAGTAAGTTGGAGTATCAAATGTCAGCCCTCACTCACTCGATTCAAAACTTTTACCAAATCGTGTACTCCCACCTGACTCTCATACTCAATAAAATATCCTGCATGGATATATCAGCTGAATCAGTAAGAGTGCTATCTCAGACATGTAGAGATAAGACACTTTTATACGCGGTCTGAAAGGCAACCTACCGAGGTTATTGGGATAAGAGAGGCTGCTGATTTGCCTCAAGTACTGTATCTTTGCTTGAAGCTCGAAAATCAAAACTTCAGGGCAAGCTACATTGGGCAAAATATTGCAAGAAAGCCACAGTCTTATTCTCATTTTCGTAATCCAAATAACGCGATACCACAAAACATGAGTAGAAATCCAGGTCGGTGCCAAACCAATTTTAATTAATGCCAGAATTCCTACCAATACTCATGTTACTTAAACTATTCCCCACGCCAAAATTTCTACCCGAATCAAATGCACCAAAATTACTTCCAACTCAATAGCAATGCAGGACATCACCAATCTGGTCTCCAAATATAACGTGAACCACCTACTCAAGGAGCAAGCGCACCAGTGCGTGACCGCAACAGAGTAAACAGGCAGAAATATAATGGACCCAGTGGACCAAGTAGGCCGAACTACTATCAACCACATTACCATATAGATGTCTCAACAGATCAAACCGCTAACTTGTTCCGGAATCTGGAAATCAATAACCAAGCCGATGAAGTTCGAGGTAGGTATCTTGACGATCCTTCCAGCAGCAGAATCGGAATCTTGCGACATTAATTTTTTGGGCTAAACTATTCTTCCTTGCCTTACATAGAGTGCAAGACGTGAGTGGAAGTTTGCTGAAATTCTTAATCGACACTGGCTCGTCCATAAATAATATTCAACCATCTCTTGTAAAAAAAACGATACCAAATGAACAGGTTTTCTTAGTTAGATCAATTGCTGGTGACACTAAAGTAACCCATCATACTCTAATTAATCTTTCTAATCTCGTTAAAATTGCCCTATAGTTTTTCCTTTTGCCAACATTACACACATTCGATGGTATCCTAGGGAATGATAGCCTGAGAAATCTATCAGCTGTCTTACACTCTTAGGATAACTTGATGACTATATTCTGATCTACTAAAATAAAATTAAAACAACTAAATTTGAATGCAGTGTGTATTAAAACTGATTATATGTCCCCAACTCAGGAGAAATTGCTAAATCCCATTGTCAGCCGCTGCTATTGTCGCCATGGCGTAGTGCGTAGAGTGCGACGCTCACACGCCGAAGGGTCTGGGTTCGACTCCCAGCTAAACACCAATTTTTCGTATTTTGTACGGCACTACCTCTTTCGAACTACTGACAACACTCAAAGAGTAATAACTGTCCAAGAAAGCTTCTCAAATTTCGCCGTTTGGAGTCGGCAAAAACTTTAGGTCCCTTCTACTCGTGAGAGAACAGTAGCGCGCACAACACGAGTAGTTGAAGAGCAAGCTAGGCCCTGGTCCCCATTTGGACTGTAGCGCCAACAATCATTATTATTATTATTGTCAGGCGCTTCCCAAATTTGTTCTCAGAACCCGAAGAAAAACTAATCTTTACGACCAAGGTTGTAGGCGAAATCCGAACCACTAACGATTCACCAATTTACACTAAACATTATTCTTTCCCAATGGGACTTAAGGATGAAGTACAGAAACAGGTAGAAAAGTTGTTAGACGACCAGATTATTCGACCTTCACGGTCCCCATATAATTTCCCAGTCTGAATCGCGCCTAAGAAACCGGATAGTACCGGTGCTAAGCAATACCGGATGGTGATCGACTATAGGAAACTGAATTCAGCGACTATACCCGATCGGTATCCCATCCTGGTTATCAATGAGGAAGAAACGAATTCTTCACCCTTCTGGACCTGAAAATCGGGTTCCATCAAATTGCTCTCAAGGAATCTGATGTAGAAAAAACAGCGTTTTCAATTAATAACGGGAAGCATAAATTTACTCGTCTTCCATTCGGTCTCAAAAACGCACCATCGATTTTTCAAAGCGCTCTCGACGACAACCTTCACGGATATATTGGAGAAATTTGTTATGTCTACATCCATGACATAGTCTATTTTAACAAAAACGAAGTCGAGCATGCTAATCCGGAAAAATTTTGAAACGTTTTTTAATGCTAACTTGAAAATCCAACTTGATAAGTGTCACTTTTTTAAAAGAGAGGTAGAATTGTTGGGTTTCGTCATCTCGTCAGCAGGGATAAAAACAAGTCAGGAAAAGGTCAAAGCCATCCAGAAATTTCCCCAACCAACTACACTGAAGGAACTGAGATCCTTCCTTGGATCGTTTGGGTACTACCGGCGTTTTGTACCAAATTATTAAAACCACTGACATCCCTTTTGAGAGGGGAGGAAGGGAAAATATCGAAAACACAGTCAGCCAAGAAATAAAAGCGTCACTTATCTCCAGTGATCTGATGCTCGTCTATCCGGATTTCGACAAGCAATTTGAGTTAACAACTGACGGTTGTTCTAATAAATACGATCGGCATTCCAACAAGCCCGAACTCCGGAAGACTCCTGTACCACAATATCCAGGGCATATTGTACATCTCGATATATTTTCAACTGAGGGTAAATTGGTCTTAACTGCTATTGATAAATTTTCTAAGATTCTAAGATCTAGATCCATTGAAGATATCAGACAGCCATTGAGAGATATTCTTTTTGCATATGGTGTACCAGAAATTGTCGTTTTCAACAACGAGAAATCGTTTCATTTGTCTGCTATAAGCTTCATGATCGAGGACCTGTTGAGGATAAAGATTTTTAAAATACCTCCTTATTCAAGCACTCTGAACGGTCAAGTGGAGCGATTTCACTCCACATTAGCAAAGTTAATTAGATGTCTGAAAACTGATGAGTTCCATCGTACGTTCGAAGAGCTGCTACAGAGAGCCGTTTTTGAATATAATTACACAATACACTCTGTAACCAACAAAAAACCTGTAGAGGTATTCTTCGGTCGCAGAGTAAGTAAGCAATTCTTTTTGAAAAAGCACGGTTGATGGTTTCCGACAAGCTAAAAGACAAGCAAGACGGACTTAAAATATCATAATAGAAATAGACAACTACCCAAAAAATACGCCCGTGGAGACATCATATTCGTCAAACTAAACAAACGCATAGGATCGAAACATTCACCCTCGAAAGGAAATAGTTCAGGAAAATAAATTAACCGCTGTTCTGACTAAGTCAGGGAAAATCGTTCATAAGAACAATATTGAAAGCTAATTAATCCTTACATGTTCATTTTGGCCCCGTGCCTCGCCAGCGTCCAAATAATGGATTACACTAATTCCCAAGTTGTGTTGGTTCATATAGGGAGAGTAAAAATTCAGAGCAGCACCTTCCGGCTTATCCATGTGATTGACTTGGAGGCATATAACAAGAAAGCAGAAGAGATTAGGGAGGACATAAATTCACATGCCAACAAAACCAACCCCATCTATCCGTTCCTTATCCACCAGCTCACCCAAGTAGAATCCCTGTTAAAACGTTTGGAGCCACGAACTAAGTCAAAACGATCTTTAGACGAAATGGCTCGCGGGGAGCCCTGATCACGAGGACTTAGAAGCTTTGACACAAAAGGTAAACAACGATCTCGAGATTAACAACAAACAAGTAATGATTAACAAGTTGACCTTCAATAAAATTAACAAAATTTCAAATCTATCCAATCAAGTTTTAGAATCTGTTAAAAAAATCAATAGTAGTAAAGTTGATATAACTTTAACTCTAAAATTTAAACTAGAGATAATAAAAGAGGAACTCTTAAACGTAGAATATGCCTTCCAATGGGCAAAGAGCGGTTTAATAAACTCCTTTTTACTATCAAACAACGAAATCAAATTAATAAAGAAACGTAAAGATAAAACTTATAAAGTTAAAAGTAATAATCATTGTAATAGCATAGGTAATTTGGATGTATGTAATATAAATAAAATCATAGAGTTAAGTTTGCGCGACAATTGTATTCTCCAACTCCTTCGATCCCAACCGCAATGAACGCAATGAACGCACATATTCTTTCTGTTGAAGAAATACGGCCCGACTTGATCTTCTTGAATCAATTCAATGGAACAGTGGTGATTAATAATCAAAAGAGTGACATATGTGGGACCTTCCTCAGTCAAATTACAAATGATACCGTAATTGTGAAGGGTATAAATTTTACATCTGGAGATTTGATTGTTTACAAACATCTACCTGTTATTTTACAACAAGGCTCAAACTTTGGAAGTCAAGAGGAAATACTTACTCTTGACATGTTGAAGGAATTTCATATAAATAATACCAACAATATAGATTTGCTTGGCTCTAAAAGTACAATAGGATACATGACTAACTTAAGTATTCCGTCTATTGGTATTGTGGTAATTATTAGCATAATAAAAACCAAATTTAGAAGAAGGCGTCAAGTCCCTCAAGGCAACATCTCTATTAACATCCCATCATCATCCATCAATCCTCAGCCTCTGAAAACCTAAGAACCAGAACCATCAGGAACCGAGATGATTAATATCACCGACACAGAGCCCCAACAAATAACGAGGGTAAACAAGATACCATTTTTCTAAAAACTCCAACTAGGACGTTGGAAATTGAGAGGGGAGGAGTTAACACAAAATTAATTAAGTATCATCATTCCAGTGCAACGAAAACGCTACGTGACGGAATTCGCCAAATCCGCAAATTCGCATGCGAACTTTATCCAAGATAGCGCGCAAAGTCACTTGACTCCACGGATCGACAAAGATAAAGTTGTCAACGATCATGCCGCCGCTGCTGTAACCCGAGAGATTTGTTTGTCCGAGTTTCTTTTTTCCACATTCCTTTCCCACATTTCCCAAATGCACCGTAGGTTAAGTTTAAAGTAAGAACTATATTGTAGCTTAGTTTCAATCTGAAAGCGGAAGAATAAAGAGGCTAAGCCTCCAAAAATTTAATTTGCATCACTGTTCTGCCAGGACATCAACACACATATATAAAAGATTAACCAACTCTATCTATATCCAGGAAACAAATCTTGTTTGAAACTAGAAATGTGATAAGTCAGCTGAATCAAAACAAGTAGCCAGGTATAGATAAAATTCGAGTAATTAATCTAAAAAGACATGCAGACATATTGACACCAATACTCTGTAAACTGATTAATTTAAGCATCATACAGGCGAAAATTCCCGATACTCTAAAAATCGCAGTGATCCGACCGAGTTTTAAAGAAGGTATGACAAACGAACTAAAAAATTATTGCCCAATATCAATATTGCCCGTAATTGAAAAGTGTATGGAAGGTAATAACAAAGAAATTACAAGAATACGTTAAGAAAAATTCTGTGATAAACCCAAGCCAGTACGGTTTCCAGAAGCATAAAAGTACTGAAAAGTTGTTATGGGAATTCGCGGATTGTGTTAATGAAAAGCTTACTAAGAGTCATCATATCCTGGTGTTATTTGTCGATTTCAGCAAAGCTTTCGATACCCTGAACCATGGGAAACTAAGTGAAGTTCTGGAAAACATTGGTATAAGAGGGCTAATGGCAGACTGGTTGCGTGAGTACCTACACCAATGTCAATTCTGCGTGAAAATTGACAACACCTAAAGCCAAATGAGGACGTGAAATATGGAGTTCCGCAAGGTTCAAAATTGGGTTCAATCATGTTCATACTTTATACCAATGAGCTATTACGATTTTTCAAGAAGGCTATTCCATTCGCATTTGCAGATGACACGGCAATAGTCTTGCGTTACAGATCTTTGCAGATAGCACTTGAAACTATGCAGGATGAATTCGATAACGCGGTGAAGTGGTGTCATTACCACGGCATTTCAATCATTGCATCTAAAACGAAGATCATGCATATTAAAAGTCCTCAATTTAAGGCTACACAGTCACAAATATACTTCAGAAATGAACAATGTCCTAAGTCCACGTGTAGTCCTATCAAAACGATAGGAAATTATAGATCTTTGGGAGTTACGATTGACAGCATCTTCCTATATGATATGCACATAAATGAACTTCGTGGAAGCTTAAGACGATCTCTATACGCACTAAATCGTCTACAGTACCATGTCACTAAGTACATCCTAAGACAAGTATACTTTGCCATTGTTGAATCAAAACTGAGGTATGGTATACTTGCGTGGGACAATGCATAAGTGACACATATCCAGAAGCTTCAAAAATTTCAGAAGTCAGTTCTAATGAAAATCGAAGCTAGTGCCTAGCATAACCTTCAGAAGCAGCGGCGTTTCAAAGTACTTTCAGTAGAATATATCTACAAGATGACCCTTATACTGGCGTGGAAGCTTAAGACGATCTCTATACGCACTAAATCGTCTACAGTACCATGTCACTAAGTACATCCTAGGACAAGTATACTTTGCCATTGTTGAATCAAAACTGAGGTATGGTATACTTGCGTGGGACAATGCATAAGTGACACATATCCAGAAGCTTCAAAAATTTCAGAAGTCAGTTCTAATGAAAATCGAAGCTAGTGCCTAGCATAACCTTCAGAAGCAGCGACGTTTCAAAGTACTTTCAGTAGAATATATCTACAAGATGACCCTTATACTGGCGTACTATGATGACAACCGATTTGTAACGCCAATTCAACATAAAGTCAATACCAGAAGGCGGGCTCAAGGCATTGTTCATATGCCTCGTTTTAATAACAATTATGCAAGATGACGGCGGAAATGCAGTGTACCTCAAACCTTGAACGATACTCCGCCTGAACTCAGAAGTATCCAAAACCTGAATATTAGAAAAAATGTGATAAAAAATTGTTTCTTAAATTCCACCTAAGCAATACTTTGTTCATAAATCATAATGCTTGCAGTAAATGTAAACTTTTCTTAGTTATAATATTTTTAAAACAAATTACTTCAATTCCAAACTAAGCGTGCTTATAAATTTTTTTCTCTAAATTATGAAACACAATCTTCTGCAGAAAAGACTCTATTGCTTCGCGGAAAAACCAAACTGTTACCTATTATTAATGTAAATAGGTGAAATGAATTGAATTGAAAAAAAAAAAAACAGTAATGATGTCTTGATAAAATAATAAAATTATAAAACTTCGCCGATCGGGGTCGGGAAAAAAAAATGCATATCCCTTCTTCTCTTGAGAGAACAATAGCGCGAACAACACAAGCAGTTGATGAGCAAGCTGGGCCCTGGTCCTCCTGTGGACTGCCGCGCCATTAAATTATTATTATTATAAAATAGAGAACCAATCGTACGAATACCCATATATATCCTGGAATATAGTTAATGATGTTACTTCACACTTTGGATCCCAACATCAAATGTGCACAAACGTACATATATCAACAACTTTTAAACTATATTTAACTTTTGGGACATTTTAACGTATTCATCATTACTATAATGTGCATTTTTTTACTTTAAATAAATATATATAATAATTTATTATATAAATAAATATATATAATATATTATATAAATATATATAATAAATATTACAATATTTTACCTTTTTGCTGGAGTGCTGGTAATATCGTCTTGGATACAATGCACACATGTACCTATCGACTGCCATACACACCAGGATAACAGCACTCTGTTGGGAAAGTGCACCTCGGAGTAATGCCTGAAAAGATTTAATTTACTCTTTACCTATTGCAAAGTGAAAAACAATCTTTAATCAGTAAGCGACGGAGGTTATACAATTGAAGCACGACATATGCCAAAAGTAAAATATACACGGTTTTTGTGTTGTTTGTATGCGGAATTAAGAAAGTAAAAGGATATTGTGGCATATAAGGGTTACACTCCAGTGTTGGTGGTCCTTTAAAGAGGGACAAGTGGAAGGATGAATCTTCTTTTATGTGATTTCTATAAGGGTTAGTAGGTGGTAGTGGTAGACTGGCAATATTTTACGATGGAGATTGCGTGCTTCGACTGAATTATGACTAGTGGTTATTATTAAAAGAATATTTATAAACTTACCTGAATTTGGCAAAAGATCTCACCATACGGCCAACAGTGAAATAAAGCTGGTAATAAACCAAATGGTGTTATGAGCAAACCAATAGTTAAATCGTTTAAAGCTAAAGACGTTAGCAGGTACCGCGGCTGGAATAAAAATTAATTCACTCATTATATATACTGCCACTACTGCAATAAAACTGTGAACTACATTTCAATAATTTTTTGCTTTCCTCGAAAACGAAAGTCAACATTATCTTTTGATAACTTTGACCAGTGTTTAATCTGAAATCTTTAATATATGCCTCGACATTGATTACGTAACTTTTATATAACCGCACATAATATTTTTTAACTACCAAGAAAATTACGTTTCCCGGATTTTTCATTTGCTCGACTTTATAAATATAAAAAAGTTAAATGAGCTAAACCTTAGTTCGTTTTGTTTCTAAAAACTTCCGGTCACTTCTTTTGAAAGTTTTCAACATATTTTAAGGATAAATATTTTAAGTTTGTTATGTAGTTGCCCAAGCTATAATACTTTGTTGTTGAAGAATCTAATTTCTCATCGGCTCGTTTGGTCATAAGGTAGCAAATGAAACAAGCTTATATCATTTGTGTTATCCCGATGTTTCGACAGGATATGCTGTCCTCTTCAGGGTATTTTTGTTTATTGAGACTAGAGAAATAATACAGCATTAGTGCAGGTTAAGAAAAATGGAATTGAACGATTCAAAATTATGTAATACTTTTGGGTTTGTTACACAAATTCGTTGACATATTAACACTTAACATTAATAAGCTAATAAATTTGAAAATACACTATTTTAACTTAAAAAACTACTATTGCACATAATGTTTGCACTTCGTTGGGCGAAGATCAGTTTTCATATTTGAGGAAAAATGACATTAATATTTCAAAATTGGTGGGCCGTTACCATTGCTGAGTAAACCGCCGATATGTTTTGTGTGTCCTGCTTTCTGTTCATATTGTCCATCCAATTTATACAAAGAAGTACATGGCATGCCAATGAGAAACCCACTATGCAGTCGTTCACAGACCTCCGCGGAGTACACATGTGTGTCGACTACATTATTGTGAAAATCAGTGTGAATTAAGTACGCAAATTAAGACAGTGAAAATAAACGAGTTCGGTAGCTCAATTGGCAGAGCAGTAGTGCTAGTGAACTGACAATCCCGGGTTCGAATCCCGAGGAAAAGAGAAAAAAAACCTTTATTTTTTTTTTTTTTAATTAAAGAAAAGTGGACAATAAGTGTGAACTAAAATATGGATAGTGACGAGCGACCTGAGCTCAGCAAATCAGGCGACTTTAAAACACCGGTGGCTGGGACGTCAGGCCACCACACAAGTGACGGTAGTATCCGCGTGGCTAGCCCCGCGAGCCGGAATACCGATACAAAGAAACGGAGGAAGAGAACGCAGCCGCAGCCCAGCCTTACAAAGCGTCGTACTACCACATTGACGTCAGATGAAGAAATGGTCGCACCGAACAAAGGCGGATCGGTGTCGACCAAAAAAACACCGCCAACAACAAAAACGGGTAAACCAAAACCTAAATTGGCTTCACCAGCAGCCGCCATCGACATCGAAAGCCTCCAATGTGAATCGGAGGGCAATGAATGCCGGTACTCTTATAAAGGCAGCGACAACTCCTTTCAGGTTCTCGCCACATCGGACGCAGACGATGAGGCGGAACAAATAAGGGAGGAGGAAAGGAAACTTCGGATGCTGGATGAGGAGAGAGCAAAGCTCGATGCTCACATAAAGTTCCTCCACTCGCAGTCCACGGCGAGGAAAGCTGCTGAGAAAGCAGCTAAACAAAGGGAACAAAAAGAGGAGCTCCTCAAGTTGCAAGAGAAAAGAAAGCAGCTGAAACAAAAACAGGGAGAAACCCAGGAATCGCTGCCCTCAACATCAAAGGCAGCGCAACGTTTGCAAGAAGTTCAAAAAAAATTAGAACTTCAACAGCAACAACGGGTATTAAAACAGCAGCAGAGACCAAAACAAGAACATTCTTCCACATTGAAGGCAATCCAACAGCAACCGTCGCAGCAACAACAGAAGAAGCAGCAGAACCACCAGCAACAACCGCAGCAACAGAAACAACAACAGCCACAGCAGCAGAGACAACAACAGCGGCAGAAGCCCAAGGAACACTGCCCTCCAATTAACGTCTTCGGCATGGGCACGGAAGAACTGGAGACCCTATGTGAGTTGGCCTTAGTAAATAAGACATACTTTATTAAAGATAAAACCCCTCAAATACATACCGTCCATTGCCTTACAATGGACGGGTTTAGATTTCTAAAAGAGAAGTTAGCGGCATCGAACGCTGACTTCTACACGTACACCCCCAGAGGAGAAAGGCCACAGACCTTGCTTCTCAAAGGTATAAATCCCTCTACCGAGCCGAAGGTTCTCCTTGGCAAGCTGCGCCAAGTTGAGAGCGACGAGGTCCATTTCGTGGGGGTTAAGCCTTTCACCACTGCGGCAGCGAAAGCGAAGAAGAAGGCACTTCCATTCTTCTTAGTTCAGGTATCCCACGGCACCAAAATTGACAGCCTACGAAAAATCCGTTTCGTAGGTGGTCTATGTGTAAAGTGGGAGAAATTAAACAAGTCTGATCACGTACTTCAATGTGCGAAGTGCAGACGGCTGGGGCACGTCGCGGAGAATTGCAACATGGAGTTCCGCTGCGCACGATGCACATTCAGCCATAAAAAAGGGGACTGTCCTTTAGGGACGGAAGAAGTTGAGGACAAGACGCTCCTCAAATGCGTACTCTGCGGAGGAAATGGACACCCTGCAACCTATCTGGGCTGTCCACGAATTAAAGAACTCCGACAGAGAGTAAAAGAAGCAAGGAACGATAAAAAAAGTAGCAGCCAGGCCAGCGGCTCGTGCTATGGCTACCACCGTTACGCCTGGAGTCTCCTACGCCCAAATGGTGTCAGGCAGACAACCGGCACAACGTACAGTACCGAAGGATGTCCCGGCTCAACTGGTCAGGCAACCCGAGGTAGAACCCTCAATAAGGGATGTAATGTCGTCCATTCAGTCGATGCAAGCGCAGATGATTGCCTTGCAAAAACAAATGGTCGATCTACAAACCAGTTTCCTTACGCAGACGGCTAGAGTAGATTTCCTCTTCTCTCAGCTGCCTGTAAACAAGCGCGCTCAGATATAATGGGCTCACGCGAGGTAAGAACCCTTAAGATCCTTGCAGTGAATGTAAACTCTCTTATAAGGATCGAAAGAAAACTATCGCTCGCTAACTTATTGCAAACCCACGACCCTGATGTGCTGATGGCTAGCGAAACTAAGCTTAACCAGACGCGCAATCTCAGGTACAATAATTACAATATTATAAGAAGGGACCGACCCCAATCCACTCGAGGAGGCGGAGTCGCCCTCTTAATTAAAAAGAATATTAGTCATAAGGTCATATATAGCAATGAAATTAGAATATCTAATGTGCTAGAAGCGGCCATCGCACGCATCTCTCTCCAAGGTGGAAAGAAGCTGTTTGTGATCGCTGCTTATGCATCAGAACCTCAAAACCCTAACTTTCTTTTGGAGCTCGAGACTCTCTTCACCAGCCTCTGCTTGAGCTCTGAAGAAAACTTTTATATATTAGCCGGGGACTTGAACGCCAAACACGGTGAATGGGGTAACGCTGTTTCAAACGAGCGAGGTAACGCTCTCTTAGAGTGGATGGAACAAAATGATATTGAATTCAGGCTGGATTTGCTAGCAACCGATAGACCATCATTTCCTAGAAGCGGGTCCTATCTGGATGTGATGCTAATCGACAGACGCCTAACAATACTTAACGTGGAGCGACATACAAGGAACTGTTTAACTACGGTCGAGTATGACAGTGATCACTATGGTCTCGCCGCGGTAATACAGCTCCCGAATAAGCTGGAGGAACTGGAGGAATATGTCCAAACGCACCCTTATAATTACAATAAGGCGCGCTGGTCACGTTTCTCTAGAACCTTAACCAGAGAAATAAGTTCGAGTGTGATTAATCCTCCTACGAACAGAAACCTAACGAATGAAGAGGTTGATGGGTACCTCACACAAATGGACGAAGTCATTAGACGAACAATGAACAAAACTATTCCGAAGGTAGCAGTAACCGATGATGGCGACATTTACCGGAATGCTACCATCGATGCACTTCACGTGCAAAAAAGTAGACTCCTGTCAAGACTTAAACTCTTGTACAGGAGATTTACTGATCCACAGAATGCGGAGATTCGCTGTCTGAAGTCACAAATCAAAGTACTCCAACAGTTAATCAAACATAATTACAGACTTGCTGTAAGCTTGCATTGGGGCAATAAGATTCGGGCTGTAAGATCCAACAACCCGAGCATGTTCCCGCAAGTAAATAAAATTTTTCGGAGGAAAGACCATAACGACATTCAGAGCGTTCGACTTGACAGGACAACAGACAACGCGGACCTACTTACTTCAGTTGGCATCGATCCAGATAGGGCAGTGCTTGACCACAACTATTTCGTAGTTGAGGATCCCCAAGAGAAGGTGAAAGCAATTGGTGCTGTTTTCCAGAGAGTGTATACGGTCAACGAGACTCGTCGTCCGAATCACGACCTGGAAAACGGAGCCTCGCTAAACCATGTCGCTCTTCGCAATGAAATAAGACAATGGCGATCCGAGAATCCTGGTTTCACCAGGTTCAATGACGATCTTTCGGCAAATAATGTCGTCGCCAATGATGGAAACAACTCCATCCTTATTTCAAAAGATGAACTCCAAGGTATCCTTAACTCACTGAAAAAGAAGAAGTCAGTGGGAATAGATGGAATACCAAATATTGTTCTGCGCCATCTGCCCTCTGAGGCGGTGGATGTATACACAACTCTCTTCAACAATGCGCTGAGTAATGCATATTACCCGACGCATTGGAAAACAGCAGTAGTACAGCCTATCCCGAAACGGGGCAAAGATACCTCCATCCCGACAAATCTCCGGTCTATAAGTCTTCTTCCTTGCATAAGCAAAGTATTTGAGAAGATAGTCATTAAAGCTCTGAAAAAATGGGTTGAGGAAAAACAAATAATACCGGAAAACCAATTTGGCTTCAGGGCGGGGCATGACACCATCCATGCCGCGTCAAAATTGGTTTCCGACATCCAGTGGAATAGAAACAAAACACAGTGCACAGGGGCCTGCTTGATTGACATGGAAAAGGCATTAGATACCGTATGGTTAGAAGGTCTCTTCCTCAAATTAGTCAGGCTCGGCATCCACAAAACGTTGCTATATATGATCTATGACATGATAACAGGTAGAAAGTTCGTTGTGAAAAATGGCAACGAAATTTCCACCATTGTGTTCCACATAAAAAATGGGTTGCAACAAGGAGCGGTGGGTTCGCCGATCTTGTTCACTATATTCACCAGCGATTTTATAGGTTCTATGCCTAACATAATAGCGTTTGCCGATGATCTAATCGCGTACAGATCAGATCCGAAGGTTGAAGAAATAAGCAGTTTATTGCAGAGTGACTTCGATGCAATACAACGATTTTGCGACGACTGGAAGTTGAAAATCAACTACCAGAAGTGTGAAACTATTCTTTTCAGAACCCCGCTGTCCAGAGCCTCAAGGGACACGAAAATAAACTGGCGCAAGTTCGGCATAGTTGATCCACTGGGACAACCATTGACCGTGAAAAGTGTAGTAAGATATCTAGGCATCTGGTTGGACCAGTTTCTATATGGTGGCATCCATGTAGACACAGCTCTGACCAGGGCTAGGAATGTCTTCGCTTTGGCAAGAGGACTGTTTTACAGCAGTCAACTTGACACCAGAGTGAAGATAATCTGCTACATGGCCCTCATCCGGCCAATCATGGTATATGGTTGTCCTGTGTGGTTTAACGTGAGTCCTTCTCAGATGGAAAAGATGAGGTTGTTCGAGAGGCGGTGCCTTCGGGCCTGTCTTCGTTTATATCGAACACCAGAATCCCAGTACAGGAAATTCTACCCCAACGAGGTTTTGTACAACGAGCTCAGCTGGGAAGAGAAGAAGTCTTTGCTAAAGTCATCGGAAGACACAGCCTGCACGCCAACACCTCCGGAAACGGACTCAGGCTAGTTGACTTCGCATCGGGGCGAAATTTCTCTGTCTGCGGTCTATCTGCAGGCAGTTCCCACACCTCAACATTCATAAATGTAACTGGCGATCACCTGATCAATCAACCGTGAACCAGATTGATCACGTTGCGATCGACGTCAGACACTGCTCCACTATTCTCTAGGTCCGAATGGAATCCGATTCCGAGGTACAAACATCGACTCGGATCATCACCTTGTTGTAGCCAAGGACAGAACCCGGATATCGAGAGAGCAACGAAGTCGCGAGAGGCCAAAACGGTTTGATTTCGGAAAGCTACAATCGCAGCCGATCGCTAGAGCCTTTGCCGATCGATTCTCCCTGAAACTATCTCAAAGTTCGACGCTGCCTGCATAAACAATAGAAGACAAGTGGAAACGTTGTTAAAAAGCCATCAAACAGGCCGCCACTGATGTGCTGGGTTTCACGCCACCACCTAAGAGGAACCATTGGTTTTACGACGAGTGTAGGCAGGCGCATACAGCCAAACAAGAAGCATACAAGGCAACGCTGCATCGAACGACGAGAGCTGTTTGTGAGGTCTACAAACAGAGAAGAAGGAAAGAGAACCGGCTTCCCAGAAGAAAAAATAAAGAGCGCGTAGTCGAGGAAATGGATAAGTGCTATCGTAGGAATGATGTCCGAAATTTTTACCGCAAGATAAAATAGTTATCCAGCGGTTACAAGCTTCGGAAAGAAACCTGCGGGGACCGAAATGGATAACTGGTGGTAGAGTCGCAGTCGGTGCTGAGAATCTAGAAGGATCATTTCTGCAGACTCCTTAACGGCGATGACGACGCAAATCCTGCTGTTAGGCACAATATCCCACTCAATTTGGGGACATTGTGCCGACCGACTTCGACCAGGTCAAGATAGCAATATCGAGACTGAAGTCGAACAAAGCCGCTGGAGCGGAAGACCTATTCAAAGCGGCTGGGGATGAGCTGGTTGGGTGCATGCACTAGCTCATCTGTGAGATATAGCCGGAGGAAAGCATTCCCGACTAGTGGAATTTCAGCATCGTTTGTCCAGTCCACAAGAAAGGAGACCTCTTCGACTGCGCCAACTACCGAGGTATCAGTCTCCTTAACATCGCATGCAAGATTTTCTCTGCGTATTGTGTGAGCGCCTGAAACCGTTCGCCAACAACCTGCGTGGGAGGTCGACAGTCGACCAGATCTTCACACTGCGGCAGATCCTGGTGAAGTCCCAAGAATCGACACCCACCATCTATTCGTCGATTTCAAGGCCGCGTATGACAGCGTGCATAGAGACAAGCTAAACAGTGCCATGTCTAGTTTTGGCATCCCTACCAAACTCGTCAGATTGTGTAGGATTACTATGGAGAACTCTCGCTGCTCCATCAAGGTCGATAGCGAGCTCACCGAAACCTTCGATGTCAAAAAAGCATTTAGACAAGACGACGCGCTGTCATGATACTTCTTTAACATCATTCTTGAGGGGATCGTGCGGAACTCACACGTCAACACCAGAGGCACGATCTTCCACAAGTCTGTTCACCTGCTAGTTTATGCAGATGACATTGACGTGATCGGTGGAACTAGGCGAGCCGTCAATGAGGCGTTTGCTAGCATCGAAGCGGAAGCGGCTAAAGTGAGACTGATGGCAAAACCAAGTATATGCTGTGAACGAAGAAGGACGCAGAACATCGAAGTCCCGAACAGAGCGCCACTTTGGGCAGTAGACACTTCGACACTTAAAAAAAATGTATGCGCATATGTACACTTGTGTGTACTCATGTGTATGCCAATGCCATATTTTAATGCAAGTATATATACATGTGTATATTAATATATATACAAGCTTATAAGGACATATTGTTAAATACTTTAAGTTATTTTAATGTAGTGTTTTAGTAAAAATGTTCTGATATTAAGTTTTTTGCAATTTTCTTAATCGTTACTCCTACAGTTAAATTTAATTTAAATTTACATATGAATTGTTAGGTTAAGTCGAAAGACATAGTTTAAGATTAAGTTTAGATTAGAGTGCCCGCCTATGGTCAGTAAGTTAGTACTAATAACAATTTTCGTCCAACTAGTTTTAAATATTTTTCTCTAGTATGTAAGTTTAATATGAATTAGTGAATAAAAATTAAAAAAAAAAACACTTCGAGGTAGTGAAGGACTTTGTTCATCTCGGCTCCGTGGTGAATAGGGACAACAACATCAGTACCGAAATCAAGCGCTTGCCAATCGCTGTTTCTTTGGGCTTAAGAAGCAGTCGAGTAATAAAGCCCTCTCCCGAACGACCAAAGTGACTTTGTACAACACCTTGATCATCCCAGTCCTGCTTTACGGCGTAAAAACCTGGACGCTACTAAAAGCGGATGAGGAAGCCCTTGGTCTCTTCGAGAGAAAAGTTCTGTGTGGGATTTTTTTTTGGCAACTGGAGGAGAAGATTCAACCACGAACTCTACGACGGCATGAGCCTAGTCAAGCGTCTACGGATACAACGCTTAAGGTGGCTAGGCCATGTAGAGCGTATGGACACCACTGCTCCGGCCCGAAGAGTTTTCGAATCCGAATCACAGGGACAACGCAACAGAGGACGTCCTAGACTGAGATGGCGCACACAAGTGGAAAAGGACCTCAACCAACTTGAAGTGCGCAGTTGGAGGCAGCTCGCAAGAGATTGTGCTAGGTAAAGAGGCATGTTGGTTGAGGCCCAGGTTCAGCCCGGACTGTAGCGCCATCAGAAAAAGAATATGTTAATCTGTTTTTGTTTAATTGCAAAACAAAAATGTTTTTCAATCCTTAAACAAAAATATTTTCAAAAAAAACATGTATACTGACATTTTTACCATCCTTGTGTCTGAACCTACAGTTTCCTTATTAACCAACGGATATAAATAGGATGTCCAAACTAGTTTTGAATAAAACTTCCTAAATAAACAGTAAAATCTAAAATCTTGAACCAAAATTTTATCGAGATCTTAAAAATTCTTAAATTATTTCAGTGTCTTAGTAGCCATAGTTTTTTCTTAGTCTTTTGTTAAATAGTTCTAGTTATTTGTTTGATAATTTGTACAAATACTAATGGAAAATTTCGCGGGTCTTATGTCACTTATGTTTTTAAAATATTTAATGTTAAAATAAGAAAAGAAATGTATTTCATAACTTTGCGTTAAATACTGAAATATTTAAAATTATTACTCACTTGTTGATGGATATAGGAAGAATAGCGGCGATTATTAATTACAAATATCATCAGCGAATTAGCTCCGATTACCCCAAGTGTCAAGATAAATATTATTAAAGCTTCGAATGTTTCTGCTAATCCAATATGTACAATAAGGCTTTGACCCGAAAATCTAGGATGTGAACAGCTTGAGTTCTTAACGGTAGGAGCCACTAAAATAGTACCAGATTTGAGCTCCATTGCAAGTCTAAAATTAGAAAAAAATAATTCCCAAATGAGTGAACATGCATATATGTAAATATATGTACTAAATGGTATAGGTAATGAAAGGATTCCCTAAAAAATTAAAAGAAAAAAATAAAATACATTTTCCATATTTGAACTGACCACAGCGAGCGGAAAGTTAACCCAAGAACAACAGCAACAAAACAGGAAATCCCTTTAGGAGGAAAAAAAAGACTGCAACGGTCGACTATTGGTCCGTTAATCTATGAAAAAAGGCCAGCTAACTACTGGCAGCGGGGTGTAGCTAATCAAGTTACGCTTCACATTTGACAAGCTCGGAGAACAAATCAGCGCTCTAGTGAAAATGCTAGTCCGAAAAAGGCGCATCTTCTTCCAGCCAATGAGCGACTATGTAGAAGGCTTTTAAACATTATTAATGCCGAGCCATTCTCCGTCTCATGCACACGTCCCGCTGTCGTATGCACCACTATAAAAATAAATAAATAAAACCCGAAACAAAAATCCCTGGCGCCGTAATTAAAATCCGTCTCGCGAGTGAATCATCTTGGACAGTAAAAAAAAAATATATTAAAAATAATTAAAACAAAAAATCAAAGTCTAAAAGTGTTGTGAAGTGCAGTGAAGTGATCTGGTAGAGCACGCGTGGTCCCGTCCCTCCTCCTCACCATCCGTCACAAGCCACTGCTAGGCATTCCCGTTTATTTTCCAGGCGGGCTGGGGTGATGACTGAGTTTGCTTAGCAATCCACTGATTCCTCCGATTCTTTGTGGCCGGTTCATTCCAAAATCTGATTATGTCTTCCCAGATATAGCCATCACTTGGTCTTCAATCTTAGCTATCGTCTCGGTATATACCAAATCATTGTGTTTGACATTGGGATTATATTGTTGTAGACTGCGCAAAATATCGTCTGACATTTCATTTTGGTACTTTTCCATGTTGCTACCGTGGACAGTATAGACCCGCCCTAATGCATTTCCAGATTTAACGCTAGGCCAATCCATAACAGCAGTTCCTTGAATACGGCGTTTCCAACATTTTCTACTGGCATTCCATGTGTAATACCATAAACTTGTGTGTGTCGGGCACCCTGGTCAATGTATTGTCAGGGGTTTGTAAAACAATATCACGCGATGTGAACTGTTCACAACAAACCATTGCGGCGACTTCGTTTATTAAGGGTGAATTATTACGTCTTTCATGTTCCCCGCTTGGTGTACGACCTGGACGTATAACTAATTTGTAATTTTCCACTACCATTATTCCTAAGGCTGTATTGAAGGTGATATTGAGGTTATTATGTTTGTGCAACATTCTTTGAATTTTTAAAACAATGTCCCTCTCAACTCCTTTAATATTTTGACATCTGCGGTTAACCTCGCTGTTTTCGTCTCCAATAAAATAAATCTGTAGAAATTTTGGTTGATCACTATTTGTGGGAAGCAAAGAGCCAATCATATGATAACCGTAGATGTAGATGAAAATCCAGGCATGATAACCTCATTACCCACACCAAATGATGTCATTTGAAAGCAAGAATTTTACTTTCCTTTTCTGTTTAAAAATCGCGGAGATTCATAGCTGTCCTATAGAAGTAAGGACTTGATTGGCTCGCCGGGGTCACCAAGCGTTGGTACTGATACTTTGTCTCCAGAACAGCACATACCTGGGGTCTCTTCCTTCCACTTGAGTACCTCACAGTGTCTGCATTTATTGGCCATTCTACCTAAGAGGACTAATCGATGATTAAAGTAATCAATTAACGGATCATTATCAATGGCAGCATCGGCAAATGCCTCCCACGTATTCATCGTAAACGTACGTCTCCTTTCTGCTTGTCGCTCGGAATTAATTAAACGTCATCTACGTGTTTCTTCGGAGGTTTCTACGGCTATGTACGAAGCTTACCGCTCAGCATTTAAGATTTGCCGAGCTTGGGTCTGCTGAGTGATCTCTGCAGACCTTTGTGCAGCATAATGATCAGCGTCTAAACTATGACGGGTCTGCGTTTGCTAAAAAAAGCAAAGCCCTTTAAGCTGCTTGACGCTCCACATCTGAAGTCCGACGAATCTGTGAGTCCTCTTCCGATTCCAGTGGTCTAGCAAGTTTAGTAGCCCGAGCTCTGCTAGAGTTTTTAGCTAAGTTGGAGTTTCGTTTGCCAAGCATATTATAAAAACAAAAATAAAATGAATCCAATAAAACAGATGTACAGATTAAGATTTATTATCATAAAAAAACCTTTAATAAGCAACTACGTAGTAAATGTGTTTAAGTCACGTTTAAGTGGAAAAAAGAAACTAAAAAATTAAATTATCAATACTTATTTACAACCAATGCATAAAAAGAGAAGAAGATAGGTAGGTTAGGTTGGTTGTACACCTATTGCGACCTATTAGATAAATTCAAAAAAGGAAATAAAAGCAAATTGGATTTGTTTAAAGTAACGGAAACTGTCTTACTTACTATTAACTATGAACTAAAAGATCCCGAAATATTAAGTTGTCACGCAAGTTATGACATTGGTGGTTCCAAAATACCTCCAACCCAACTAAATCAGCTGGAAGAGGAGGGGGGTTTTTTAAAAATCACACACCTTCCCTCTTGGAAGGCGGTTTGTTCTTTCAATAACAAGCATACCATCCATGCACACTCACCACACTAGCACCCACTCACGATCGCAAGAAGTCCGCAACGGCACGCATCGTGTATCGAAATCTGCACTCACTTCTTCACACACACGCACTTGCAGCTTTCCCAAAAATGGCGATAACACCTCCCGCTGTCCAGCCTCTCATGGAGCAGTAGTGTCGTGGGTATACTTATATTGTTGTAGACTGCGCAAAATATCTTCAGACATTTCATTTTGGTACTTTTCCATGTTGCTAACGTGGACAGTATAGACCCGCCCTAATGCATCTCCAGATTTAACGCTAGGCCAATCCATAACAGCAGTTCCTTGATTACGACGTTTCCAACATTTTCTACTGGCATTCCATGTGTAATACCATAAACTTGTGTGTGTCGGGCACCCTGGTCAATGTATTGTCAGGGGTTTGTAAAACAATATCACGCGATGTGAACTGTTCACAACAAACCATGGCGGCGACTTCGTTTATTAAGGGTGAATTATTACGTCTTTCATGTTCCCCGCTTGGCTTACGACCTGGACGTATAACTAATTTGTAATTTTCCACTACCATTATTCCTAAGGCTGTATTGAAGGTGATATTGAGGTTATTATGTTTGTGCAACATTCTTTGAATTTTTAAAACAATGTCCCTCTCAACTCCTTTAATATTTTGACATTTGCGGTTAACCTCGCTGTTTTCGTCTCCCATAAAATAAATCTGTAGAAATTTTGGTTGATCATTATTTGTGGGAAGCAAAGAGCCAATCATATGATAAACTTGCGTCTGTACCGTAGATGTAGATGAAAATCCAGGCATGATGACCTCATTACCCACACCAAATGATGTCATTTGAAAGCAAGAATTTTACTTTCCTTTTCTGTTTAAAAATCGCGGAGATTCATAGCTGTCCTATAGAAGTAAGGACTTGATTGGCTCGCCGGGGTCACCAAGCGTTGGTACTGATACTTTGTCTCCAGAACAGCACATACCTGGGGTCTCTTCCTTCCACTTGAGTACCTCACAGTGTCTGCATTTATTGGCCATTCTACCTATGAGGACTAATCGATGATTAAAGTAATCAATTAACGGATCATAATCAATGGCAGCATCGGCAAATGCCTCCCACGTATTCATCGTAAACGTACGTCTCCTTTCTGCTTGTCGCTCGGAATTAATTAAACGTCATCTACGTGTTTCTTCGGAGGTTTCTGCGGCTATGTACGAAGCTTACCGCTCAGCATTTAAGATTTGGCGAGCTTGGGTCCGCTGAGTTATCTCCGCAGACCTTTGTGCAGCATAATGATCAGCGTCTAAACTATGACGGGTCTGCGTTTGCTAAAAAAACAAAGCCCTTTAAGCTGCTTGACGCTCCACATCTGAAGTCCGACGAATCTGTGAGTCCTCTTCCGATCCAGTGGTCTAGCAAGTTTAGTAGCCCGAGCTCTGCTAGAGTTTTTAGCTAAGTTGGACTTTCGTTTGCCAGGCATAGTATAAAAACAAAAATAAAATGAATCGAATAAAACAGATGTACAGATTAAGATTTATTATCATAAAAAAACCTTTAATAAGCAACTACGTAGTAAATGTGTTTAAGTCACGTTTAAGTGAAAAAAAAAAACTAAAAAATTAAATTATCAATACTTATTTACAACCAATGCATAAAAAGAGAAGAAGATAGGTAGGTTAGGTTGGTTGTACACCTATTGCGACCTATTAGATTAATTCAAAAAAGGAAATAAAAGCAAATTGGATTTGTTTAAAGTAACGGAAACTGTCTTACTTACTATTAACTATGAACTAAAAGATCCCGAAATATTAAGTTGTCACGCAAGTTATGACATTGGTGGTTCCAAAATACCTCCAACCCAACTAAATCAGCTGGAAGAGGAGGGGGGTTTTTTTTAAAATCACACACCTTCCCTTTTGGAAGGCGGTTTGTTCTTTCAATAACATGCATACCATCCATGCACACTCACCACACGAACACCTACTCACGATCGCAAGAAGTTCGCAACGGCACGCATCGTGTATCGAAATCTGCACACACTTCTTCACACACACGCACTTGCAGCTTTCCCTAAAATGGCGATAACACCTCCCGCTGTCCAGCCTCTCATGGAGCAGTAGTGTCGTGGGTATACTTTCTAGCGTGTGCTGACCCCTCGATCGTGCGTATCATCAGCTGACCATGGCTACCCGAGTTACGTTCTCACACTTCACCATAGCGAAGTTCGAAGGAAAATATGTTAACTCGACAATTGATACAAGAAGACCAAGGCCGGAAATCATTGAGTTCATTGAAAAACTACACCAAAGTCGACTCAGCTTCGTCACTGAAATTAACTCAAATGAATTCAAATTGTAAAACACCTGAGTAAGCAATTTCACCAAATTGCAATTCGTTTACAATTGAAAGAGCATCAGCAAGTTTAATTTCAAGCTTAAGTCGTGTCGGACGATCTTCTCCTAAGAGAAACAAAGTACTAAAATAAAATAATAAAGTACATTTACATTTTTTTTTATTTAAAACTTAATTTTTTACTTTCTAAAGAACACCAAAGATGTAACTGGCGCAGTCGGTAACTTTGTTTTCTAAAGAAAATAAAAGTAGTGATCGAATGAGAAAGAAATTCAAGAAAATATTCGACTCAAATCGTAATTTGAACAATCACAGTGCAAGTGAAAGTGAAAGTGAAGAAATAACAACAACAAAGTGAACAAAGTAATGATGCCTTCCAATTGTCACCTGAACAAACATTAAATCATTTCCGTAATAACGGAAGGGGTGAGTTCAAAGTGACTGAGTTCATAAAAACGCTTAATAGTGCAGTAACACTCTGCAATAACGAACAATTAAAACAATATGCTGTCAGCATAGTGCTAAATGAAAAAATTCAGTGAGAAGCCAAAAGATGCATCCAACGCCCTGGAGACGAGTTGACTTGGGAATCAGTGCAAAAAGAACTGAAGCTGCATTTCAGACCTCGGAAGGACTATGCTGAGCTGATCAACGAATGCCGAAATTTTAAGGTAGGAAGCTTAAGAGAATTATTTGATAAGGTCAGGGCAATTAACTATGAATCAAATGAATTATATAGTTTTAAAGAGGAAGGGAATAAGCCAATTGCTTACACACCCGCAAATAACAACAAATATCTTGTGGGTATTGTTAACGAAAAATTAGACAATTTAGTTCGCGGTCATGTGAATAAAAATGATTCACTGGTAGAAATGTACATGTGTGTATTTGGATTTACGTGATCACCTGCCGTTAAGGCTTAATACCACGGGGTCCATACACCCATAGTCAGGAGAACGCTGACTAACGCCTTGGGGATCCCAAGTACCAATCTGAGTTTCTGTCTTAAGGGACAGTCTCTCCTCCTTGGTAAGGAGCGAGGCCTTTCTAACACCTCTGCTGTTCTTTGGGTCACAGCACCCGGTTAGATGCAACTCCACATAGAATCAGAAGTATTTCACCATAACCATTTGACCCTATCTGGCCCAGGTAAATGGGGGCAGATCAGATCATATAGCACGGTTAACTACTTCCAACTCTCCCCGCGATTTGGGTACACACCACAGCCACCACGATACTCCCACAAGGGGGCCAACCGCACGGTCAGGCTGAAACTATGTTTCAGGGGCTCCTGACCTCCCGTGGTACCAGAATATAGCTTCCGGTCAAGCTTCGCAACTGTGTTGCTCTCGGTAGGATTCCTTAACATCCAGGACCGATAACCTTGTATTCCTATTCTAATCTACCTATTTGCCGCCATGAGGGCAGCAATTCTAGCTCTTCGTCTGCTGAAAACTTCCCTAGCAAAACCCCTGATGGTGTCTGTACTCTGTTTAGTCTGGAGAACCAGGCTGACATCATAAGTCCCATCAGTGCAAGATATGTTCATAGCTCCAAGGTTCCGAATGTCATCGTAGAGAGGACATTGGCACAACACGTGCAACCAATCCTCAGAGCTATATCCGCACAAGCATGTCTCTGAGTCGCTTATGGACCGCTTGAACAAGAACGAGTTCAAGGAACCATGTCCAGTAAGCAAATAGCTCAGATGCATGCTTAAATTAATACTCCCAATGGACTTAATGAGTGACACATCGCGAAGGAAGCTGTATGTCACCCTGCCATTTTCACAGGTCTCCCATCTATCCTGCCATTTTTGCCTGAGCAGCTGATCTAGGAGGTCTTTGCGCTCGTTAAGAGCTAGCCCCTCTAAGCCGCTAGAGTAGGTCCTTCCAGCCCTTGGTACTGGAATGCCTCTCTTTAAGGCGAAAAGGATACTTCTTCTGATAATCTCCAGGTCAAGTGGCAGTACACCCATGAGCACCTGGAGAGCCTCCGTAGAGACAGTATGGCAAACTGGAAGACACGCCAGAAGTCCAACCCTCTGACATGACTGAATTCGTCTCATACCCCAAGCAGTGTTCACAAC
Organism: Eristalinus aeneus; assembly: GCA_955652365.1. Taxonomy (NCBI): domain Eukaryota; kingdom Metazoa; phylum Arthropoda; class Insecta; order Diptera; family Syrphidae; genus Eristalinus; species Eristalinus aeneus. The sequence goes on from OY019131.1 coordinate 73,286,361, forward strand.
GTCACACCATATATAGGCACCATACGTTGCACAGGCAACAAACAGGCCAGAGTATATAGTGCGCGCCGCTGATCCGCTCAGTCCCCAGTCACCCTTGAGCACCCGCCAAAGCTGCCCTGAAACCTTCACTAGCCGATCCCTCAGCTTATGCACATGAGGAAGAAAGTTCATTCCCTTTCCAACGGTAATGCCGAGGTATTTAACCTCGCTTACCGTTCGCAGTGAAGTGCCGAGAACACGTACGGACGGGTTACGGTTTTCGGACAGCTTTCCCTTGAGCATCATCATGCAGGTCTTATCGAGCGCTACTTCCACACCAACATTAGTGCTCCACCGGTGAACAAGACCCATTGCATCTACGGCCAGCCACTCTAATTCAGAGCGGGATTGACCTTCGATTAAAATGAGCAGGTCATCGGCAAATGCACAATGTTTGAATGTCCTACCTATTTCGGAGAGCAGGGAATCCATCATTAGGTTCCATATAAATGGTCCACAGATGGATCCTTGTGGGCATCCACGAAATACATCCCTTCGAACTCTAAGTCCTGATGGTCCTGCGATGCTTGCACTCCTGCAAGAGAAATAACTCTCCCAGAGAGTAATTTCGTCGCAGCCAACATTTCTCAGGCGGTCGATGATGCTCCTCCAGCTAAGGTAGTCAAATGCGCCCTTGAAGTCAACAAAGATACCAAGTACGTACTTGGCTTCTGACTCCATGACGCACCTCTTTGTGTGGACCCACGCATCTTCGACGCTGGTACCCTGCCTAAAACCAAACTGGGTAGAAATATTCTCACCCGTTTTGACTGCCAATCTTTCTACCATTATCCGCTCAAGAACCTGGTAGAAATGTACAATAGATTTGCTGAGTTAAAATTATTAGATGATGTCAGAGCGATCGACATTGCTCATCGAAATAGAAACAATTACAGAAATCTTAGCCGACCAAATAAATACAGACAGAACGACAACAATATTTCAGAGACCGTAGACCATTCAAGCAGAAATAGGGGTAATGCGTTTAATTTTAGACAGAACACCGACAGCAATAGCTTTGTTCAAGGAAATGTGCATAATAATCAAGGACAATCTCCAAATTAGCAACCTAGAAGTAAAAACTATGCATCTGACAGTTCCGGAATTAGATCCACTAGAACTAGACAGAATCCAAACGATACTAGTGAGCCAATGAAGATAGGCAATATTCGTCAAAACTTTACAAGAAGGCCTCATACACAAGACTACCGATAATAATTTTAACTATAGGCGAACAAAAATTAAAATGCTTGATTGACACTGGGTCAGAAACCAGCACCATTAAACCCAATTTTCTAAAAAACTATCCACAAATAGAATTAAAAGATCCTATATTTTATAGTACAATCAATGGTACTAACACAGTAGATCAAACAGTTGTAACCCCACTTCCAAAAGAATTTTTAAGTAGAGGAACAATATCATAGAAAGTTCTTACATTTATCAGTAAGAAGTATGATGCGATTATTGGCCAAAATATGTTAATACCATAAGAATCAAAAATAGATTTAGCAGAAAGACAGTTATTAGTAAAAGGAAACAAAATAATTTTCGAAGATAACTATCCGTACGAAATTAATCAAATCAACAACTTAGAAGTAAAGGAAGGAAATGCAATAAAATCCCTTCATCTTAATCATTTGTATGATCAAGAAAAAAGTATGCTTACAGATCTACTGCAGGAATACCAAGAGTTTTTTTTTCAAAGAAGGTGACACACTATCCTGTTCGAATGAAGTAGAACATGAAGTAATAACCACTACAAGTTATCCCATCTTTTGTAAAATATACCGGTATCCTCGAGTACATGAAGCAGAGATAAAAAAACAGATCTCAGAAATGCTTTCGCAAGGGATAATTAGAGAAAGCTGTTCTCCGTACAATTCTCCGCTTTGGATTGTTCCAAAAAAATCAGATAATTTTAGAGGAAAAAAGAGGCGAATAGCTATCGACTACCGAATACTTAATGAAGTAACGGTAGACGATAAATTCCCAATTCTTAATATTGAAAACATATTGGATAAATTGGGAAAAGCCCAATATTTTACGATATTGGATTTGGCAAAAGGTTTTTACCAGATTTTTTTTTTTTATAATTGACGCGTTCAAAAGGGGTTGCGAGTACCCTTAAGTGACCGGGTCAAGTCACAGCACGGGCCGAAGGTATAGAGGAAGAGAGGGAGAGTAGGTACCGATGCACATTGGTTTTAAATGCCTGTCAATTGTAATGAGGAGCAAAAATCGAGCTGGGAAGAGCATTCCAGATTCGTGTAGTGCGGCTAAAGAACGAGTCTCTGAAATTAACTGTACGTCCGAAAGAGGGCTTGAGGGTGAATTGGTGGGAATTCCTAGCGAAGCGTGTATTGCGGGTGAATGCTTGAAGGGGAGGAATGCAACTGGCTAATTCATCTGAGCATTTCTTGTTAAAATAGCGTATGTAGGCCTTGTATATTGTAGCCCGATCAGAGGGGGTGAAGTACTTCTTGCATCGTTTAAGGGAACCTAGACATTTCGCAGTATTTTTGGCGACCTCAAATATGTGATCGGGGTCGCCGTGGCGTAGTGGGTAGAGTGCGACGCTCACACGCCGAAGGGTCGAGGTTCGACTTCCAGTTCAACACCAATTTTTCTAATATTTCACGGCACCACATCTTGCGAGCTGCTGACAACACTCAAAGAGTAATAACTGTCTAAGAAAGCTTCTCAAATTTCGCCGTTCGGAGTCGGCAAAAAACTGTAGGTCCCTTCTACTCGTGAGAGAACAGTAGCGCGCACAACACGAGTAGTTGATGAGCAAGCTAGGCCCTGGTCCCCCTTTGGACTGTAGCGCCAACAATTATTATTATTATAAATATGTGATCGTTTCAACTAATTGTTGGGTTGATACCGAGGATGGAAAGTCTTTCAGTTTCAACAACGCAAGTGCCGTTCATGGATAACGGCTGCTTATTTTGTGATCGCTTTAAGGATAGTAGACAGCACTGGGTTTTGGAAGAATTAAATTTCACTCTATTCTTATTTCCCCAATCGATTATGCTGTCAAGGTCGGAATTTAATGTGCTTACCATACGCTGCCGTTCCGAGTCTATGGCCGAAGTGGAGGGACGTGAGCCAAGGAACGAATATGAGAAGCTGAGGGTACTGTCATCAGCGAAGGGATGAATAAGATTAAAAGTCGCAGACAAGAGATCATTTATAAAAATGAGGAAGAGTGTCGGAGACAAAACAGAGCCCTGGGAAACACCAGCATAAATATGGTGAATATCAGACTTGAATCCATCCAAAACGACTTGTATTGATCGATTCGAAAGGTAATTTCTAATCCATTGAAGAAGAGACTCATCGATCCCAAAAACACGCATTTTCGACAAGAGAGCCTGGTGCCAGACCCTGTCAAATGCCTTTGAAATACCAAGCGCAACAATCTTGCTTTCTCCTACATTGTGCAAAGATTGGTTCCATTTTTCAGTGAGATATGCCATCAGATCATCAGTGGAACGGTTGCTTCGGAAGCCGTACTGCTGGTCTTCCGGGACTCAAAATATTTCATAAGCTGACGGTTTATCAGCGTTTCCATGACCTTGGAGAGAAGGGACGTTAGTGCTATGGGTCGGTAGGAGGTGTGTGACGAACATTCGCCCTTTTTAGGGACGGGCTGGACAAATGCAGTTTTCCACTTACTCGGAAAGAGCCCTGAAGAGTAAGACAGATTGAAAAGCTTACGCAGCAGAAGAACACCTCTTCAGGTGGGGGTGGGGTATACCATCCGGGCCAGCGGATTTGTGTTTGTTTAGATCTTTAAGTACTCTTGCTACTGTATGAGTGCGAAAACGGATTTGCCCAATGGAGAAATTTACGCTCTCAAGTACAGGCGGGGACAAGGTGCTATCTGGCAGCGTTGAGTTAGCTGCAAAGTGTGCAGCAATCAGATTAGCTTTGTCCAAAGAGCTGACAGCTGGAATGTCATTGCAAATGAGCGTTGGGATCGAAGACGAGGCTGAATTCCTTATGTTTTTAACAAAAGACCAAAAGCTTCTGCTACCCTTGGGGCATTGTAGAATTTTTTACCTCAACTTTTGTTCAAAGGAGAATTTAACACGTCTTATTAATGCATTAAAGTCATTTCGGATCCGTTTGAACTTATTTCGGGCTTCCTCAGAAGGGTTGGCTTTATAATCCCGGAAACTCAACTCTTTCATCCTGATAGCCTCTTTGCAGCTCAAGTCGTACCACGCGTTTGACTTAGGCTTGATGCTCTTCACTCTGTGGGGAATGAAGGACCTCATGCCCAGCGAAATAATGTTTGTGATCGCATCAGTAGCGGCTTCCACGTCACCATCGAGGAAGCATAGTGACCAGTTAAAATTCATAAAGAAGTTACTAAGTCCGCTCCAATTGGCTTTCTCGTAGAGCCATACTGTTCTTTTCGGAATTTGTTCTCTAACTGTGTGGGAGGAGTACGAGAATTTGGCTGACACGACATAGTGGTCGGACGAGCCTAGAGGCGACAATATATCAATTGAATATTTTTCCGGATGAGAGGTGAGAAACAGATCCAAGGTGTTGGCGGTATGATCTGCAATGTCAGGTATTCGTGGTGGCTCATTCCCCAGCTGGGTTAAATTATTTACTTCAGCGAAGATTTCAACATACTTTCCTTCGGGTATTTTCTGACCTGAATGTCGAAGCCAAGTAGATTGTGTACATTGAAATCGCCCGCAATAGCGATTTCAGTGCGAGGATACAGGGATACGATTCTTGTGATGGAGTCGCACAGCGCATCAAACTCGTTATAAGTTGAGGTGCTGTCCAGGTTTGGACTTCTATAAATAAAGCAGTAGTGGATTAAATTCTTACGGACAAAGAGTCTTAACCACAGAAAATTAAATTCCGGATTGGAACAGTGGCCATATTGTGGTTGAATTTGGTAAGCAACATCACTACGCACATAAATGGTGAGACCGCGGTGTAAAAAGAATAGGGGCACCAAGCTATATCCAGGCAGGTTCAAATCCGATAAATCGGTATTCTCAACCACCTGTGTTTCACTCAGCGCCAAGACAGCTGGTTTATGGCGGGAGAGGTGGACGTAAACGGCAAAGAGATTAGAAAGTAAGCAGAGTTCAGAAGTGTAAATTCAGCGTTTAGCTCCGCAGAACAAATCAATGTAGGTGTTATGCCCGTACATTGACTTGAATTGGTCCACTAACAAAAATTCACACTTCCGAATCCGCTATGTCGGATGTTAGGCAGACTCGGACATCGCCCCAACCCGTCTGATAGATCAAACGGGAGTTGCGACCGAGAATGCCCAACAGTGTCTTGTGAAGGAGTGGGAGAGGGGGGAGCGGACCGCGTGCGCTCTACCGAAACACTTCACTGCACTACACTGCACTTTTTTTTTTAAGAATTTTATTTTTTTTCCACTCGCGGAGGTGTTGGGCGGACCGCGTTATCTGTTGCTAGGAACGACGCGAGTAAATTTTTTTTTGTTTTGTTATTTGTTAAGTGCATGCAGCGACGACACGTCTGCATGCGTCGGTGGATGACACGGCACTCCATCCCTGTAAAGAGAGAAGATCAAAAGAAAACAGCCTTTTCCACCCCAAATGGGAACTATGAGTTCATAAAAATGCCTTTTGGACTCAAAAATGCCCAAGCAACCTTCCAACGAATAATAAATTCTATCCTCAGAGAATTCATCAATAAAATTTTATTTGAATTAGACGATATTCTAATTTTTAGTACGTCTCTGGAGGAACACATAAATAACATCCGAAAAATTTTTTGCAGGTTGAGAGAGGCAAGGTTAAAAATACAAGTCGAAAAATGCAGCTTCCTTTCTAAAGAAACGGAGTATTTGAGCTATATTCTGACACCCGAAGTTGTACGATGTAATTCAAAACTTGAAGCTTCCAAAAACTCTGAAACAATTAAAGTCTTTTCTAGGTATAACGGGATATTATAGATCCACTAACGAAATACCTCAGGAAAAATGTACGGGTAAATGCAAATGACCCCGATTTTACGCCGCTTTCGACAAATTAAGACACCTTATAACCAACTATCCAATTCTTAGGTACCCTGATTTCTCATACCAATTTGAACTCATTACTGATGCTAGCAATGTTGCAATTGGCGCAGTTTTGACTCAGAAAAATCATCCTATTTCCTATGCGTCCAGAACTTTGAACAATCATGAGCAAAATTATTCAACGATTGATAAAGAACTACTGACTATAATTTGGGGAGTTAGATATTTTAGACCGTAAAGAATTCGAATTGCAAACGGATCATCAACCCATTAAATGGCTGCATTCTAAATATTCAGGAAAAGATATCAATCCTCGACTTCAGAAATGACTTCTACAATTAGGAGAATATAATACTAAAAAAGACTACATCAAAGGAAAGGACAATGTTATTTCAGATTTCTTAAGTCGAATAAATGTCGACAATAGAGAAATTAATGCAATTAGTGAGAATGAACAAAATGAGGAAGAAGAGGAGAATGAAGATTCAGAAATAAGTGTCGCAAACTTGAACACAAATAATGAGATTCTGAAAGAAGTATTAAATGAGAATCTTGAAAATAATGATTTGGAAGTTGAACAAAAATATCCCGAATCAATGGATGCATAGACTATTCATTCACAAGAACAAAATTTAAAAGATCACATACCCATATTAAGTACCGTCGTTAACCGATTCAAAACGCAAATCATATTGGTAGAATGTAAAAAGCAAGAGTTTGAAAAAGAATTTAAAAATATTCGAATTTACATAGACAAAAACGATTTATCCGAAGATAAAGTCAGTGATATTTTAAGAAAATATTTGAAAAAAGGAAAAACAGGAATTTATACTTATTAAGATGATAGTGAATATAATCAATTCCAACAGAAGATTATTGAAATATTTCCTAACCGGAAACTTTTCCAATTCGTGAAATTTAGTTAAATGGCTAAAGACATAGACGACGAAGAAGTTCTAAAAAAAAACAAATTGCATTATTCCATAAAAATGAGGTAGGACTTTTTGGAATAATTCCAACATACGAGGGAATAAAGAGAAAATTATATCAT
>OY019131.1:73962153-74267153 GCA_955652365.1 Eristalinus aeneus
ATAATAATAATAATAATAATAATAATAATAATAATAATAATAATAATAATAATAATAATAATAATAATAATAATAATAATAATAATAATAATAATAATAATAATAATAATAATAATAATAATAATAATAATAATAATAATAATAATAATAATAATAATAATAATAATAATAATAATAATAATAATAATAATAATAATAATAATAATAATAATAATAATAATAATAATAATAATAATAATAATAATAATAATAATAATAATAATAATAATAATAATAATAATAATAATAATAATAATAATAATAATAATAATAATAATAATAATAATAATAATAATAATAATAATAATAATAATAATAATAATAATAATAATAATAATAATAATAATAATAATAATAATAATAATAATAATAATAATAATAATAATAATAATAATAATAATAATAATAATAATAATAATAATAATAATAATAATAATAATAATAATAATAATAATAATAATAATAATAATAATAATAATAATAATAATAATAATAATAATAATAATAATAATAATAATAATAATAATAATAATAATAATAATAATAATAATAATAATAATAATAATAATAATAATAATAATAATAATAATAATAATAATAATAATAATAATAATAATAATAATAATAATAATAATAATAATAATAATAATAATAATAATAATAATAATAATAATAATAATAATAATAATAATAATAATAATAATAATAATAATAATAATAATAATAATAATAATAATAATAATAATAATAATAATAATAATAATAATAATAATAATAATAATAATAATAATAATAATAATAATAATAATAATAATAATAATAATAATAATAATAATAATAATAATAATAATAATAATAATAATAATAATAATAATAATAATAATAATAATAATAATAATAATAATAATAATAATAATAATAATAATAATAATAATAATAATAATAATAATAATAATAATAATAATAATAATAATAATAATAATAATAATAATAATAATAATAATAATAATAATAATAATAATAATAATAATAATAATAATAATAATAATAATAATAATAATAATAATAATAATAATAATAATAATAATAATAATAATAATAATAATAATAATAATAATAATAATAATAATAATAATAATAATAATAATAATAATAATAATAATAATAATAATAATAATAATAATAATAATAATAATAATAATAATAATAATAATAATAATAATAATAATAATAATAATAATAATAATAATAATAATAATAATAATAATAATAATAATAATAATAATAATAATAATAATAATAATAATAATAATAATAATAATAATAATAATAATAATAATAATAATAATAATAATAATAATAATAATAATAATAATAATAATAATAATAATAATATAATAATAATAATAATAATAATAATAATAATAATAATAATAATAATAATAATAATAATAATAATAATAATAATAATAATAATAATAATAATAATAATAATAATAATAATAATAATAATAATAATAATAATAATAATAATAATAATAATAATAATAATAATAATAATAATAATAATAATAATAATAATAATAATAATAATAATAATAATAATAATAATAATAATAATAATAATAATAATAATAATAATAATAATAATAATAATAATAATAATAATAATAATAATAATAATAATAATAATAATAATAATAATAATAATAATAATAATAATAATAATAATAATAATAATAATAATAATAATAATAATAATAATAATAATAATAATAATAATAATAATAATAATAATAATAATAATAATAATAATAATAATAATAATAATAATAATAATAATAATAATAATAATAATAATAATAATAATAATAATAATAATAATAATAATAATAATAATAATAATAATAATAATAATAATAATAATAATAATAATAATAATAATAATAATAATAATAATAATAATAATAATAATAATAATAATAATAAATAATAATAATAATAATAATAATAATAATAATAATAATAATAATAATAATAATAATAATAATAATAATAATAATAATAATAATAATAATAATAATAATAATAATAATAATAATAATAATAATAATAATAATAATAATAATAATAATAATAATAATAATAATAATAATAATAATAATAATAATAATAATAATAATAATAATAATAATAATAATAATAATAATAATAATAATAATAATAATAATAATAATAATAATAATAATAATAATAATAATAATAATAATAATAATAATAATAATAATAATAATAATAATAATAATAATAATAATAATAATAATAATAATAATAATAATAATAATAATAATAATAATAATAATAATAATAATAATAATAATAATAATAATAATAATAATAATAATAATAATAATAATAATAATAATAATAATAATAATAATAATAATAATAATAATAATAATAATAATAATAATAATAATAATAATAATAATAATAATAATAATAATAATAATAATAATAATAATAATAATAATAATAATAATAATAATAATAATAATAATAATAATAATAATAATAATAATAATAATAATAATAATAATAATAATAATAATAATAATAATAATAATAATAATAATAATAATAATAATAATAATAATAATAATAATAATAATAATAATAATAATAATATATAATAATAATAATAATAATAATAATAATAATAATAATAATAATAATAATAATAATAATAATAATAATAATAATAATAATAATAATAATAATAATAATAATAATAATAATAATAATAATAATAATAATAATAATAATAATAATAATAATAATAATAATAATAATAATAATAATAATAATAATAATAATAATAATAATAATAATAATAATAATAATAATAATAATAATAATAATAATAATAATAATAATAATAATAATAATAATAATAATAATAATAATAATAATAATAATAATAATAATAATAATAATAATAATAATAATAATAATAATAATAATAATAATAATAATAATAATAATAATAATAATAATAATAATAATAATAATAATAATAATAATAATAATAATAATAATAATAATAATAATAATAATAATAATAATAATAATAATAATAATAATAATAATAATAATAATAATAATAATAATAATAATAATAATAATAATAATAATAATAATAATAATAATAATAATAATAATAATAATAATAATAATAATAATAATAATAATAATAATAATAATAATAATAATAATAATAATAATAATAATAATAATAATAATAATAATAATAATAATAATAATAATAATAATAATAATAATAATAATAATAATAATAATAATAATAATAATAATAATAATAATAATAATAATAATAATAATAATAATAATAATAATAATAATAATAATAATAATAATAATAATAATAATAATAATAATAATAATAATAATAATAATAATAATAATAATAATAATAATAATAATAATAATAATAATAATAATAATAATAATAATAATAATAATAATAATAATAATAATAATAATAATAATAATAATAATAATAATAATAATAATAATAATAATAATAATAATAATAATAATAATAATAATAATAATAATAATAATAATAATAATAATAATAATAATAATAATAATAATAATAATAATAATAATAATAATAATAATAATAATAATAATAATAATAATAATAATAATAATAATAATAATAATAATAATAATAATAATAATAATAATAATAATAATAATAATAATAATAATAATAATAATAATAATAATAATAATAATAATAATAATAATAATAATAATAATAATAATAATAATAATAATAATAATAATAATAATAATAATAATAATAATAATAATAATAATAATAATAATAATAATAATAATAATAATAATAATAATAATAATAATAATAATAATAATAATAATAATAATAATAATAATAATAATAATAATAATAATAATAATAATAATAATAATAATAATAATAATAATAATAATAATAATAATAATAATAATAATAATAATAATAATAATAATAATAATAATAATAATAATAATAATAATAATAATAATAATAATAATAATAATAATAATAATAATAATAATAATAATAATAATAATAATAATAATAATAATAATAATAATAATAATAATAATAATAATAATAATAATAATAATAATAATAATAATAATAATAATAATAATAATAATAATAATAATAATAATAATAATAATAATAATAATAATAATAATAATAATAATAATAATAATAATAATAATAATAATAATAATAATAATAATAATAATAATAATAATAATAATAATAATAATAATAATAATAATAATAATAATAATAATAATAATAATAATAATAATAATAATAATAATAATAATAATAATAATAATAATAATAATAATAATAATAATAATAATAATAATAATAATAATAATAATAATAATAATAATAATAATAATAATAATAATAATAATAATAATAATAATAATAATAATAATAATAATAATAATAATAATAATAATAATAATAATAATAATAATAATAATAATAATAATAATAATAATAATAATAATAATAATAATAATAATAATAATAATAATAATAATAATAATAATAATAATAATAATAATAATAATAATAATAATAATAATAATAATAATAATAATAATAATAATAATAATAATAATAATAATAATAATAATAATAATAATAATAATAATAATAATAATAATAATAATAATAATAATAATAATAATAATAATAATAATAATAATAATAATAATAATAATAATAATAATAATAATAATAATAATAATAATAATAATAATAATAATAATAATAATAATAATAATAATAATAATAATAATAATAATAATAATAATAATAATAATAATAATAATAATAATAATAATAATAATAATAATAATAATAATAATAATAATAATAATAATAATAATAATAATAATAATAATAATAATAATAATAATAATAATAATAATAATAATAATAATAATAATAATAATAATAATAATAATAATAATAATAATAATAATAATAATAATAATAATAATAATAATAATAATAATAATAATAATAATAATAATAATAATAATAATAATAATAATAATAATAATAATAATAATAATAATAATAATAATAATAATAATAATAATAATAATAATAATAATAATAATAATAATAATAATAATAATAATAATAATAATAATAATAATAATAATAATAATAATAATAATAATAATAATAATAATAATAATAATAATAATAATAATAATAATAATAATAATAATAATAATAATAATAATAATAATAATAATAATAATAATAATAATAATAATAATAATAATAATAATAATAATAATAATAATAATAATAATAATAATAATAATAATAATAATAATAATAATAATAATAATAATAATAATAATAATAATAATAATAATAATAATAATAATAATAATAATAATAATAATAATAATAATAATAATAATAATAATAATAATAATAATAATAATAATAATAATAATAATAATAATAATAATAATAATAATAATAATAATAATAATAATAATAATAATAATAATAATAATAATAATAATAATAATAATAATAATAATAATAATAATAATAATAATAATAATAATAATAATAATAATAATAATAATAATAATAATAATAATAATAATAATAATAATAATAATAATAATAATAATAATAATAATAATAATAATAATAATAATAATAATAATAATAATAATAATAATAATACTAATACTAATAATTGTTGGCGCTACAGTCCAAACGGGGACCAGGGCTTAGCTTGCTTATCAACTACTAGTGTTGTGTGCGCTACTGTTCCCTCACGAGTAGAAGGGACCTACAGTTTTTTGCCGACTCCGAACGGCGAAGTTTAGGAAGCTTTTTTTTATTACTCTTTGAGTGTTGTCAGTAGCTCGAAAGAGGTGGTACCGTGAACAAATTCGAAAAATTGGTGTTGAGCTGTGAATCGAACCTAGACCCTTCGGCGTGTGAGCTCTTTTTTTATCCAAATGCGATGACTCAGCGAATATTTTGTCAGGTAAGAGTGCTGTGCGTCGCGTTAATTTGCTACCATTTCAATGCCAGTCAGTTTATGTAAATATGGTATTTGGTAGGGAATGAAGTTGGGACCTTACTACATGTTGTCAATTTTGGTCCTAAAGGCTTGCAACCCAACTTTGTATGCACCAGATAGCTCTTCTACCTTTCTGTAAAACTTACGGACTTTGTTTCTACAATCATATTTTGCCATCTCTTCAACTGCCTTCGAAGCCGGTTGCCTTCCCTTTCTCTCTATTCGTGCAGCTCATGAATAAGTCTTATCGTTTGATGCGTCGTTACCTGAATAGCGTCCTCTTTTGTACTTGCAGACACTAGTTGTCAAATCCTGGGTTCCTTCTAGGTTTCGACATAAAAACCAGCCTATCAGCAGCGAATTCTTTGATGGCTTCCTTACAATGTTTTCATGTTCGGAAGACGAAAATAACTTAGGTGTATGTTCATGTGGTATGCATCATTGGAATAGTAGGCTCCGAATATAAGTTCGTTGTTAGAAGTTATATTAAGTTATACATCGTGCTTTTGAATCGGCTTAATAATCAAATTTTCTAAGTCTTAGTATAAGTCACTATGTCCTCGAATCGGCTTAATAATCAAATCGTTATAAAAAACCTCATTGTGATAGAACTTCTTATACTCAGATTTGGGTGTTCTGTATTTCTTGAGACAAGCGCGGAGGCATTGTCTCTCGAACATTCTAATTTTTCCATCTAGCAAGTTCATGTTGAACTATACGGAACAGCCATTTAGAATGACTGGCCAGACCATCACCGTGTAAAAGGTTACTTTTACTTTTGAGTAATGTTCGCTATTGTAAAACAACTTACTTGCCTTAGCGAAGTCGCGCTGGGGTTTCTTTAGTGTGGGTGTTACCATACGGAAATTAGTCCAACAATTTTGAGAACAAATTTTCTAAATGTATATCGCATTGGACATTGCTTTACTCATACCTAGCCTCATTAAAGGAAGAGGCCTTGTAGCCAAACGGTGTCGAATGTCTTTACCAAATCACAGACAGATCCGATTGCACTGGGTCTAAGCTTTATTCCGCTGTATGTCTGAAACCAATTTTGACGCGGCATGTGCAGTATGATGCATCGCCCTATATTCAATTTGGTAATTAAATATTTTTTTTGTCCTCAATCTACTGTATCATGTCTCCATTGAAAATCATTTTGAACAACTTACTTCTTCAAGAGAGTAAAGTGGTAGACTGAAGATTTTTCGAAAGCGAATAATCTTTGTCCCTCTTCGGGTATTGGTTGCACAAATGCTATATTCCAAAGCTCTGGGTAATGTGCTTTACCAGCATAATCTTCACCGCTTCTTCGGAGTGATGACACAACATAATTCTCGGTACTCCATCCATTTCTGTGAACTTTTGTTCTTCAAACTGTTACTTCAGATTGATCCTCCTTCGAAATGAGTATGGCACTAGAGCCATCTTGGACGACACCATTATCCGCATTATTTTCATCACATGATTCTCTGAACGCCATTGTTGTATTTAATTTTGAAAAAAGATACGGTTAAGCAAGGCTCTAGCCTCCAGGTCGTAATTCGGCCTCCAAGATTCGTGGGCCGTATATACTTATTGGAAAACCGATCCTATTCCTTCTACCTTCTTTTGGGCATCCTCAACAATGAAGAAGTTATTGTCCAGCAGGGCCCCATCCGGATCGGTCTCAACGATGCGTTGTCGGTTTAACTGTCAAGTCAAACAGCCTTTAAGCCGATGTAATCCTTCCCTCAAAAGATTTGACTTATATTGGGGCACATACTCAGACCGCTGGAACACGCTGCCTGAATATGAATTAATACAATAGTCCATCCGAACAAACCTGTGTATGTTTTCCACCTGCGATTTTAGTGAACTAACTTCTTGATTTTCTCGGTCTGTGTCTTCATTTTTGACAGCAGTCTGCCGTTTTGGATATGCAGTGCATCCATTGAATCATTATGATGGATGTTGCCATCTGTAGCTGTTCTCGAACGAGAAGGTGGAACTGGAAGGATGGATTTGACACAGAATTGCCCCATTCCTCATGTTTCACAACAAAAAGTAGATTTCTTCCGACCGTAAACGAAATTTTGTAAAGAGCGATTCGAGCTCTGGAATGAAGCTTGTAGGCCGAAGTGCAACTGGTGCATAGACCGAAGTTGGAGAACACAGTACTGGAGCGCTCAGACTCGAAAACTTGTCCATTATACCACCAAGCAATAACGTTTGTTTAAAGTAAGCAAGCGCTTCTGTGATAAAGAGCTTAAGTTTCCAACTTCTACTACATCAGCGTAAAATAGCCGCCGCATGATACGAGCATTGACAGAGAAGGTGCTCTGAAGTGCATTCACTTTCACCACACTGCACTTACTTAGATGCGAAGTGAAGTGCCCTGTTTGTATACCGACAAGTCGTGTCGGTATACAACAGGCTCTAATCAGTCTAGAAATAACAGAAAAGTCGTGCATTTCTGAGACAAATGCACGAAATACACGCTTCCAGTACCCCGAAATTTCACACCTCTAAGCAATGCACGACCTTGTAGCTTTCGGATAATTGTATAATCTTTGCAGCAGATAGTGTGTTTCCCGTTTAGGTTCGTTTCGAAAACTATCACCACATCAGGCTTTTGTGTCTAAAGTAGGTACAGCAAAGTTAGCTTTCTCTCGAATCTAACGACTGAAGTTATATTCACCGCCAGGATCGAAACCTCTCCAACTGCCGGCGTATGGATATGTACCTGACCCACCCGCCGGTCTTCTTCTAGAACTACTCCATTTGGGCTTTCATTGAGACACTTTTTCTCTTCTGATTTGAGTTGAAGAGCTTCTTTAAATTCTTCCAACCTTGATTTTTTCGGCAATACTCATACTCATACTCATACTCATGCATACGTAGTACGTCATAAATAAAACTTGCGCTTTTCGTTTAATTTTATTTTATGGTTCTTTTGCCATTGAACGTCATGAAAACATTCATGAATGGGAAAGACAGACTAAATTTAGTCTCACCATCGAAGGTTTTTTTGCATATTTTATTTTGGCATATTTCATTGTGTGTATAAAGTAATCATATCTTAATTCTAGAAAAATACTTAAACCTAGCTTCTATTTATCTTAACAATAGTTTTTTAATATAACTTACTGACCATTAGGAGGTGCTTTAAGTTATTCTTTATAGTTAACTTAAGCCTAACATATCCTTAATTTAAACAAAATTTAAACTTCTTTTAATTAAGTTTAAATAAATACCAAGAAATGAAACTAAACTATTTCCATATCAAGGTCAAAAATTTATGTATATATATTTTTTATAACTGGCGCGCATTAAAGGAATTGTTTATACCCTTTAATGAGTGGAATTAAGTCACAGCACGGGCCGATGGTAAAGAGGAGAGAGGAAAAGGAGGTACCGATGCACATTGGTTTTGAAAGCCTGTGGATTGTAATGGGTGGGAAAAATTTGGCTGGGAAGGGCATTCCATATTGGTGTGATGCATTTTTTGTTGAAATAACGATAAAATAGTGATAGAGACGAAACATTTCGTCGATGTTCAAGTGAATCGATTGACTTCACTGTTCAATTCTATCTAACAGGTGCAAAAAGCTGAGAGTGCTGTGCTACAGACAGGAGACCATTTGTAAAGGAAGAGTGTCGGAGACAAAATGGAGCTCTGGGGCACACCAGCATTAATATGGTGAATAGCAGACTTGAACCCATCCAATACAACTTGTATTGAACGGTTCGAAAGGTAATTTCTAATCCATTGAAGAAAAGACTTATCGACGCCAAAAGCACGCATTTTCGACAAGAGAGCCTGATGCCAGACTCTTGTCAATGCTTTTGAAATATCAAGTGCAACGATTTTGATTTCGCACACATTGTGCAAATATTGGTTCCATTTTTCGGTGAGATAAGCCATCAAATCACCAGTAAAACCGTATTGCCGGTCGTTAAGAAGCTTCCGAGTTTTAAGATATTTCATACGCTGACGAATTATCAGCGTTTTCATGACCTTGGAAAGTACGGACGTAGGTGCTATAGGTCGGTAAGAGGTGGGTGAAGATGGTTCGCCTTTTTTAGGGAAAGCCCTAAAGAGTAGGACAGATGGAAAAGCTTACGTACGGTTTTGCCAGCGTAGAAGAACACCTCTTCAGAAGAACGTGGCGATACCATCCGGACCAGTGGATTTGTGCACGTTTAGATCTTTAAGTACTCTTGCAACTGTACGAGTGCGTAAATGGACTTGTCCCATGGAATGGACTTGTCCCATGGAAAAATTTACGCTTTCGAGTTCAGGCGCCAACAGAATGCAATCTGGAAGCGTTGATCTGGCTGCAAAATGTACAGCTTTGTCCAAAGTGCTGACCGCTGGAATGTCATCAAATGAAAGTGTGAATTGAAGACGAGGCGGAATTCTTTACGTTATTTATGAATGACCAACAGTTTTGGCTGTCCTTGTGACATTGTAGCACTTTTTGCCTTAACTTTTGATCACATGAGACACGTCTAATTAATGCATTGCAATCATTTCGGACACTTTTGAGTATTTTCCCGTTTTCCTCAGAAAGTCCGGAAGCTTATTTCTCTCAACCTGAGAGTCTCTTTGCAGCTCGAGTCATGTCACGCGTTTGTCTTCGGGTTGATACTTCTCACTCTATGAGGAATGAAGGATTTCATAAGTGACAAAATTATTTTTGTAATCATATGTCTATCATATGTAATCATATCACTATCGAGGAAATATAGAGAACAGTTAAAATCCCTAAAAAAGTTGTTTAGGCCGCTCCAGTTGGCTTTCTCGTACAGCCAAACTATTCCTTTAGGGATTTGCTCTCTAACTGGTTAAGAGGAGTACGGAAAATTGGCTGATATGACACAGTGGTCTGACGAGCCTAGTATGTCAACTGAGTTTTTCTCAGTATGAGATGTGAGAAATAGGTCCAAGGTGTTGTCAGATATTCTTGTTGGCTCATTCACAAGCTGGGTCAAATTGTTTACCTCAGTAAAGATTTCATACCTTCCTTCGGGTGTTGTCTGGCCTGAATGTCGAAGCCAAGAAAAATTGTCTATAATAACTGCTTTTGGGCATGGAGTTTTAACCACATGAAATTAAATTCCGGATAGGAACAGTATTGTGGTTGAAGTTGGTAAGCAGCATCACTACGCATATAAAAAGCGACACCACGATTTGGGAAAAAACAAATTCACTAAGCTATATCCAGGCAGGTTCAAATCCGACAAGTAGGTATTCTCGCCAACCAGTGTTTCACTTAGCACCAAGAGGGCTGGTTTATAGCGGAAGAATTGAACGTACACAGCAAAGAGATTTGCTCTTAGCCCACGAATGTTGCTCACATCAACCCAGAATTGCTCTCCCATATCAATCACTGACATTAAGTAAATCAACTCCGACTACGCAGTTGGTGGTAGAAGCAGAATTTGGAAGTGTAAATCCTTGCTGCGGCTTCGCAACAAAAATCAACGTAGGTGTTATGCCCTTACATTGATTTGAGTTGATCCACTTACAAAAATTCACACTTCGCCTCAGCCCGTCTGGAAAACCAACGGAGAGTTGTGACCTAGAATGCCTAGCAGCGGCTTGTGAAAGATGGCGAGAGGGAGGGACGGCACCACGCGTGCTAATTCAAATCACTTCACTGCACTGCACACTACACAACACTTTGATTTTTGTTTTTTATAATAATATAAAATATATAATATATATTTTTTTAATGTTTATGATGTTACACTCGTGACGAGGTTGAGGCGGATTTTTTTTCATATTTTCTATATTCGTCGTGAATTTTTTATTTATATTGTGGTGCATGTGGCGGCGGGACGTATGCATGCGTCGGAGGATGGCGCGGTACTATGCTTAACATATTTAGTTAATAATCCATGGTGCCCCTGTTTTGGGGCGCTTAAAATGACTATTTTAATTTGTTTTTTTGTTTAACATTACTACCTTACATTACACAACCATCGTTCGTGCAATGTGCCCTCGAATCAGCTTAATAATGAAATGATCTATCCTGATTAGATTTCCCTCGTTATACAAAACCTCGTTTGGATAGAATTTTTGTAATCGGATTCAGGTGTTCGATACAACCGAAGGTAGGCCCAAAGACATTGCCTCTCGAATACCCTCATTTTTTCCATATGGGGAGGACTCGGATTGAACCAGGACATGTAGCAGATCACCTTTATTCAGGTATCAAGTTGGCTGCTGTAAAACAACCAACTTGCCACAGCAAAGGCTTTCCGCAACATGAATACTTGTCCAACCAAATGCTAATATATCTACCTACATTTTGCACTGGGGGCATGGGCCTATTCATGCGAGGTAACGTTGTTGATTGCGCCCATAGAGCTCGTCATTATATCTTCTCCTCCAGATGCCATCAACGCAAACAGGACCAAAAATTGCACGCAAGACATTTTTCTCGGAAAGACTAGGAGCTTTCTTATCCACTTTTGCTAACGTACGTTTCCGCGCTATAAAGTAGAACTGGGATGATCAAGCTGTTACATAAAGTGAACTTAGTCCTTCCAGAGAAGGCTTTATTACTCAATTGCCTCATGAGCCCAAAGAAACAGCGATTGGCAAGAATGATTCTGCGTTTGATTTTGGTACTGATGTTGTTGTCCTTGGTTACTCCGGAGCCGAGGTAGACGAAGTCCTTGACTACCTCGAAGTCTCTGCTGCATAGTGTGACGCTCTGTTCGATACAAAGATGTTGTGTGTTTCCTTTCTTGATGACAGCACTTCGTTTTGCCCTCATTTACCGCCAGACCCATTTTAGCCGCTTCAATGCCAGCAGACGCCTCATTAACGGCTCGGTGTAGACTTGTGAGTTACGTAAGATCTTCATGAGGATGTTGTTGAAGAAGTCACATGACAGTGCGTCGCATTGTCTAAAACCTTATTTGACAATGAAGGTCTCGGTGAGTTCACTACCGACCTCACGACCGACACAATTTGATAGAAATGGTAGAACTAGACAGGGGACTGTATAGCTCGTCTCTGTGCACGCTGTCAAATGCGGCCTTAAAATTTACGAATAGGTGGTGAGTGTCGATTTGCTTCTTGGTTCTTTTCTAATATCTGCAGGTATGTAAAGTCCTGGTCTATTGTGGTCTTTCCTAGTCTGAAACCAGAATTATAGGGACCTATCAGGTTATAGACAAATGGTTGCAGACGTTCACACAATACGGCAGAGGGGTTCTTGTATGCGATGTAAAGAAGCCTTGTCCCTCGATAATTGCCGCAGTCAAAGCGGTCTCCTTTCTTGTGGACCGGGCAAACTACGCTGAGAGTCCACTCATCAGGAAAGATTTCTTCTGACCTATCTTGCAGATGAGCTGGTGCATGCGCCCAACCAACTTGTCTAAAGCTGCTATAAATAGTTTTGCGGACAGTCCGTCCACTCCAGCAGCTTTGTTCGACTTCAGCGGAAATCTTGTAGAACATTCTGCCTAACAACGGAATTAGTGCCATCATCGCCGAGAAACGGTCCTTCCGGACTCTCAGCACAGACTGCGACTCTACCACGAGTTGTCCATTTAGATACCGACTCTTCGTTAAACCATGGGCTGCTTAGGTTACTATCAGGTAGGTAGGTAGTTAGTGCAGGCAGCCTCGAACGAGTGAGTTAGCGAGCGAGTTCAGGGAGACTTGATCGGCACAGTTTCCAGCGATCAGTTGCAATTGTAGCTTTTCGATGTCAAACCGTATTGGTTTGGATTTGGATGGTTGATTGATACATTTCCGTCAAAAACCTGGAGCTCCTTTATACAATCAGGCAGCCTGCTGATCTCTGTCCTATCAATCTCATTCCGAAGAGGACAAAGTTCTGCTGGCCAATTGGCCCAGTCTCTCGAATACTCTCTAGAGCCATAAGCCGACCATCAATCCCTTCAATTGTGCCAATATATTATTCACTGCACCAGTTGAGTCTGTAACTGACTTCGTAACAACATCCATATTTAGATGAGTTAAAGGAAAAAATTGAAATACCTTACCACTCTTATCACAAGATACAAGTAACCCTTGTTTTAATTTTCTCTTTTTTTTAAATTTCGAACATTTTTTCACAGATTCACTTTAATAATAATAATAATAATAATAATAATAATAATAATAATAATAATAATAATAATAATAATAATAATAATAATAATAATAATAATAATAATAATAATAATAATAATAATAATAATAATAATAATAATAATAATAATAATAATAATAATAATAATAATAATAATAATAATAATAATAATAATAATAATAATAATAATAATAATAATAATAATAATAATAATAATAATAATAATAATAATAATAATAATAATAATAATAATATTAATAATAATATTAATAATAATAATAATAATAATAATAATAATAATAATAATAATAATAATAATAATAATAATAATAATAATAATAATAATAATAATAATAATAATAATAATAATAATAATAATAATAATAATAATAATAATAATAATAATAATAATAATAATAATAATAATAATAATAATAATAATAATAATAATAATAATAATAATAATAATAATAATAATAATAATAATAATAATAATAATAATAATAATAATAATAATAATAATAATAATAATAATAATAATAATAATAATAATAATAATAATAATAATAATAATAATAATAATAATAATAATAATAATAATAATAATAATAATAATAATAATAATAATAATAATAATAATAATAATAATAATAATAATAATAATAATAATAATAATAATAATAATAATAATAATAATAATAATAATAATAATAATAATAATAATAATAATAATAATAATAATAATAATAATAATAATAATAATAATAATAATAATAATAATAATAATAATAATAATAATAATAATAATAATAATAATAATAATAATAATAATAATAATAATAATAATAATAATAATAATAATAATAATAATAATAATAATAATAATAATAATAATAATAATAATAATAATAATAATAATAATAATAATAATAATAATAATAATAATAATAATAATAATAATAATAATAATAATAATAATAATAATAATAATAATAATAATAATAATAATAATAATAATAATAATAATAATAATAATAATAATAATAATAATAATAATAATAATAATAATAATAATAATAATAATAATAATAATAATAATAATAATAATAATAATAATAATAATAATAATAATAATAATAATAATAATAATAATAATAATAATAATAATAATAATAATAATAATAATAATAATAATAATAATAATAATAATAATAATAATAATAATAATAATAATAATAATAATAATAATAATAATAATAATAATAATAATAATAATAATAATAATAATAATAATAATAATAATAATAATAATAATAATAATAATAATAATAATAATAATAATAATAATAATAATAATAATAATAATAATAATAATAATAATAATAATAATAATAATAATAATAATAATAATAATAATAATAATAATAATAATAATAATAATAATAATAATAATAATAATAATAATAATAATAATAATAATAATAATAATAATAATAATAATAATAATAATAATAATAATAATAATAATAATAATAATAATAATAATAATAATAATAATAATAATAATAATAATAATAATAATAATAATAATAATAATAATAATAATAATAATAATAATAATAATAATAATAATAATAATAATAATAATAATAATAATAATAATAATAATAATAATAATAATAATAATAATAATAATAATAATAATAATAATAATAATAATAATAATAATAATAATAATAATAATAATAATAATAATAATAATAATAATAATAATAATAATAATAATAATAATAATAATAATAATAATAATAATAATAATAATAATAATAATAATAATAATAATAATAATAATAATAATAATAATAATAATAATAATAATAATAATAATAATAATAATAATAATAATAATAATAATAATAATAATAATAATAATAATAATAATAATAATAATAATAATAATAATAATAATAATAATAATAATAATAATAATAATAATAATAATAATAATAATAATAATAATAATAATAATAATAATAATAATAATAATAATAATAATAATAATAATAATAATAATAATAATAATAATAATAATAATAATAATAATAATAATAATAATAATAATAATAATAATAATAATAATAATAATAATAATAATAATAATAATAATAATAATAATAATAATAATAATAATAATAATAATAATAATAATAATAATAATAATAATAATAATAATAATAATAATAATAATAATAATAATAATAATAATAATAATAATAATAATAATAATAATAATAATAATAATAATAATAATAATAATAATAATAATAATAATAATAATAATAATAATAATAATAATAATAATAATAATAATAATAATAATAATAATAATAATAATAATAATAATAATAATAATAATAATAATAATAATAATAATAATAATAATAATAATAATAATAATAATAATAATAATAATAATAATAATAATAATAATAATAATAATAATAATAATAATAATAATAATAATAATAATAATAATAATAATAATAATAATAATAATAATAATAATAATAATAATAATAATAATAATAATAATAATAATAATAATAATAATAATAATAATAATAATAATAATAATAATAATAATAATAATAATAATAATAATAATAATAATAATAATAATAATAATAATAATAATAATAATAATAATAATAATAATAATAATAATAATAATAATAATAATAATAATAATAATAATAATAATAATAATAATAATAATAATAATAATAATAATAATAATAATAATAATAATAATAATAATAATAATAATAATAATAATAATAATAATAATAATAATAATAATAATAATAATAATAATAATAATAATAATAATAATAATAATAATAATAATAATAATAATAATAATAATAATAATAATAATAATAATAATAATAATAATAATAATAATAATAATAATAATAATAATAATAATAATAATAATAATAATAATAATAATAATAATAATAATAATAATAATAATAATAATAATAATAATAATAATAATAATAATAATAATAATAATAATAATAATAATAATAATAATAATAATAATAATAATAATAATAATAATAATAATAATAATAATAATAATAATAATAATAATAATAATAATAATAATAATAATAATAATAATAATAATAATAATAATAATAATAATAATAATAATAATAATAATAATAATAATAATAATAATAATAATAATAATAATAATAATAATAATAATAATAATAATAATAATAATAATAATAATAATAATAATAATAATAATAATAATAATAATAATAATAATAATAATAATAATAATAATAATAATAATAATAATAATAATAATAATAATAATAATAATAATAATAATAATAATAATAATAATAATAATAATAATAATAATAATAATAATAATAATAATAATAATAATAATAATAATAATAATAATAATAATAATAATAATAATAATAATAATAATAATAATAATAATAATAATAATAATAATAATAATAATAATAATAATAATAATAATAATAATAATAATAATAATAATAATAATAATAATAATAATAATAATAATAATAATAATAATAATAATAATAATAATAATAATAATAATAATAATAATAATAATAATAATAATAATAATAATAATAATAATAATAATAATAATAATAATAATAATAATAATAATAATAATAATAATAATAATAATAATAATAATAATAATAATAATAATAATAATAATAATAATAATAATAATAATAATAATAATAATAATAATAATAATAATAATAATAATAATAATAATAATAATAATAATAATAATAATAATAATAATAATAATAATAATAATAATAATAATAATAATAATAATAATAATAATAATAATAATAATAATAATAATAATAATAATAATAATAATAATAATAATAATAATAATAATAATAATAATAATAATAATAATAATAATAATAATAATAATAATAATAATAATAATAATAATAATAATAATAATAATAATAATAATAATAATAATAATAATAATAATAATAATAATAATAATAATAATAATAATAATAATAATAATAATAATAATAATAATAATAATAATAATAATAATAATAATAATAATAATAATAATAATAATAATAATAATAATAATAATAATAATAATAATAATAATAATAATAATAATAATAATAATAATAATAATAATAATAATAATAATAATAATAATAATAATAATAATAATAATAATAATAATAATAATAATAATAATAATAATAATAATAATAATAATAATAATAATAATAATAATAATAATAATAATAATAATAATACTAATACTAATAATTGTTGGCGCTACAGTCCAAACGGGGACCAGGGCTTAGCTTGCTTATCAACTACTAGTGTTGTGTGCGCTACTGTTCCCTCACGAGTAGAAGGGACCTACAGTTTTTTGCCGACTCCGAACGGCGAAGTTTAGGAAGCTTTTCCTTAGACAGTTATTACTCTTTGAGTGTTGTCAGTAGCTCGAAAGAGGTGGTACCGTGAACAAATTCGAAAAATTGGTGTTGAGCTGTGAATCGAACCTAGACCCTTCGGCGTGTGAGCTCTTTTTTTATCCAAATGCGATGACTCAGCGAATATTTTGTCAGGTAAGAGTGCTGTGCGTCGCGTTAATTTGCTACCATTTCAATGCCAGTCAGTTTATGTAAATATGGTATTTGGTAGGGAATGAAGTTGGGACCTTACTACATGTTGTCAATTTTGGTCCTAAAGGCTTGCAACCCAACTTTGTATGCACCAGATAGCTCTTCTACCTTTCTGTAAAACTTACGGACTTTGTTTCTACAATCATATTTTGCCATCTCTTCAACTGCCTTCGAAGCCGGTTGCCTTCCCTTTCTCTCTATTCGTGCAGCTCATGAATAAGTCTTATCGTTTGATGCGTCGTTACCTGAATAGCGTCCTCTTTTGTACTTGCAGACACTAGTTGTCAAATCCTGGGTTCCTTCTAGGTTTCGACATTAAAACCAGCCTATCAGCAGCGAATTCTTTGATGGCTTCCTTACAATGTTTTCATGTTCGGAAGACGAAAATAACTTCGGTGTATGTTCATGTGGTATGCATCATTGGAATAGTAGGCTCCGAATATAAGTTCGTTGTTAGAAGTTATATTAAGTTATACATCGTGCTTTTGAATCGGCTTAATAATCAAATTTTCTAAGTCTTAGTATAAGTCACTATGTCCTCGAATCGGCTTAGTAATCAAATCGTTATAAAAAACCTCATTGTGATAGAACTTCTTATACTCAGATTTGGGTGTTCTGTATTTCTTGAGACAAGCGCGGAGGCATTGTCTCTCGAACATTCTAATTTTTCCATCTAGCAAGTTCATGTTGAACTATACGGAACAGCCATTTAGAATGACTGGCCAGACCATCACCGTGTAAAAGGTTACTTTTACTTTTGAGTAATGTTCGCTATTGTAAAACAACTTACTTGCCTTAGCGAAGTCGCGCTGGGGTTTCTTTAGTGTGGGTGTTACCATACGGAAATTAGTCCAACAATTTTGAGAACAAATTTTCTAATTTTCCTCATTAAAGGAAGAGGCCTTGTAGCCAAACGGTGTCGAATGTCTTTACCAAATCACAGACAGATCCGATTGCACTGGGTCTAAGCTTTATTCCGCTGTATGTCTGAAACCAATTTTGACGCGGCATGTGCAGTATGATGCATCGCCCTATATTCAATTTGGTTATTAAATATTTTTTTTGTCCTCAATCTACTGTATCATGTCTCCATTGAAAATCATTTTGAACAACTTACTTCTTCAAGAGAGTAAAGTGGTAGACTGAAGATTTTTCGAAAGCGAATAATCTTTGTCCCTCTTCGGGTATTGGTTGCACAAATGCTATATTCCAAAGCTCTGGGTAATGTGCTTTACCAGCATAATCTTCACCGCTTCTTCGGAGTGATGACACAACATAATTCTCGGTACTCCATCCATTTCTGTGAACTTTTGTTCTTCAAACTGTTACTTCAGATTGATCCTCCTTCGAAATGAGTATGGCACTAGAGCCATCTTGGACGACACCATTATCCGCATTATTTTCATCACATGATTCTCTGAACGCCATTGTTGTATTTAATTTTGAAAAAAGATACGGTTAAGCAAGGCTCTAGCCTCCAGGTCGTAATTCGGCCTCCAAGATTCGTGGGCCGTATATACTTATTGGAAAACCGATCCTATTCCTTCTACCTTCTTTTGGGCATCCTCAACAATGAAGAAGTTATTGTCCAGCAGGGCCCCATCCGGATCGGTCTCAACGATGCGTTGTCGGTTTAACTGTCAAGTCAAACAGCCTTTAAGCCGATGTAATCCTTCCCTCAAAAGATTTGACTTATATTGGGGCACATACTCAGACCGCTGGAACACGCTGCCTGAATATGAATTAATACAATAGTCCATCCGAACAAACCTGTGTATGTTTTCCACCTGCGATTTTAGTGAACTAACTTCTTGATTTTCTCGGTCTGTGTCTTCATTTTTGACAGCAGTCTGCCGTTTTGCATATGCAGTGCATCCATTGAATCATTATGATGGATGTTGCCATCTGTAGCTGTTCCCGAACGAGAAGGTGGAACTGGAAGGATGGATTTGACACAGAATTGCCCCATTCCTCATGTTTCACAACAAAAAGTAGCTTTCTTCCGACCGTAAACGAAATTTTGTAAAGAGCGATTCGAGCTCTGGAATGAAGCTTGTAGGCCGAAGTGCAACTGGTGCATAGACCGAAGTTGGAGAACACAGTACTGGAGCGCTCAGACTCGAAAACTTGTCCATTATACCACCAAGCAATAACGTTTGTTTAAAGTAAGCAAGCGCTTCTGTGATAAAGAGCTTAAGTTTCCAACTTCTACTACATCAGCGTAAAATAGCCGCCGCATGATACGAGCATTGACAGAGAAGGTGCTCTGAAGTTTCATTCACTTTCACCACACTGCACTTACTTAGATGCGAAGTGAAGTGCCCTGTTTGTATACCGACAAGTCGTGTCGGTATACAACAGGCTCTAATCAGTCTAGAAATAACAGAAAAGTCGTGCATTTCTGAGACAAATGCACGAAATACACGCTTCCAGTACCCCGAAATTTCACACCTCTAAGCAATGCACGACCTTGTAGCTTTCGGATAATTGTATAATCTTTGCAGCAGATAGTGTGTTTCCCGTTTAGGTTCGTTTCGAAAACTATCACCACATCAGGCTTTTGTGTCTAAAGTAGGTACAGCAAAGTTAGCTTTCTCTCGAATCTAACGACTGAAGTTATATTCACCGCCAGGATCGAAACCTCTCCAACTGCCGGCGTATGGATATGTACCTGACCCACCCGCCGGTCTTCTTCTAGAACTACTCCATTTGGGCTTTCATTGAGACACTTTTTCTCTTCTGATTTGAGTTGAAGAGCTTCTTTAAATTCTTCCAACCTTGATTTTTTCGGCAATACTCATACTCATACTCATGCATACGTAGTACGTCATAAATAAAACTTGCGCTTTTCGTTTAATTTTATTTTATGGTTCTTTTGCCATTGAACGTCATGAAAACTTTCATGAATGGGAAAGACAGACTAAATTTAGTCTCACCATCGAAGGTTTTTTTGCATATTTTATTTTGGCATATTTTATTGTGTGTATAAAGTAATCATATCTTAATTCTAGAAAAATACTTAAACCTAGCTTCTATTTATCTTAACAATAGTTTTTTAATATAACTTACTGACCATTAGGAGGTGCTTTAAGTTATTCTTTATAGTTAACTTAAGCCTAACATATCCTTAATTTAAACAAAATTTAAACTTCTTTTAATTAAGTTTAAATAAATACCAAGAAATGAAACTAAACTATTTCCATATCAAGGTCAAAAATTTATGTATATATATTTTTTATAACTGGCGCGCATTAAAGGAATTGTTTATACCCTTTAATGAGTGGAATTAAGTCACAGCACGGGCCGATGGTAAAGAGGAGAGAGGAAAAGGAGGTACCGATGCACATTGGTTTTGAAAGCCTGTGGATTGTAATGGGTGGGAAAAATTTGGCTGGGAAGGGCATTCCATATTGGTGTGATGCATTTTTTGTTGAAATAACGATAAAATAGTGATAGAGACGAAACATTTCGTCGATGTTCAAGTGAATCGATTGACTTCGCAGCACTATTATCACCAATAAGTCTTATCGTTCACTGTTCAATTCTATCTAACAGGTGCAAAAAGCTGAGAGTGCTGTGCTACAGACAGGAGACCATTTGTAAAGGAAGAGTGTCGGAGACAAAATGGAGCTCTGGGGCACACCAGCATTAATATGGTGAATAGCAGACTTGAACCCATCCAATACAACTTGTATTGAACGGTTCGAAAGGTAATTTCTAATCCATTGAAGAAAAGACTTATCGACGCCAAAAGCACGCATTTTCGACAAGAGAGCCTGATGCCAGACTCTTGTCAATGCTTTTGAAATATCAAGTGCAACGATTTTGATTTCGCACACATTGTGCAAATATTGGTTCCATTTTTCGGTGAGATAAGCCATCAAATCACCAGTAAAACCGTATTGCCGGTCGTTAAGAAGCTTCCGAGTTTTAAGATATTTCATACGCTGACGAATTATCAGCGTTTTCATGACCTTGGAAAGTACGGACGTAGGTGCTATAGGTCGGTAAGAGGTGGGTGAAGATGGTTCGCCTTTTTTAGGGAAAGCCCTAAAGAGTAGGACAGATGGAAAAGCTTACGTACGGTTTTGCCAGCGTAGAAGAACACCTCTTCAGAAGAACGTGGCGATACCATCCGGACCAGTGGATTTGTGCACGTTTAGATCTTTAAGTACTCTTGCAACTGTACGAGTGCGTAAATGGACTTGTCCCATGGAAAAATTTACGCTTTCGAGTTCAGGCGCCAACAGAATGCAATCTGGAAGCGTTGATCTGGCTGCAAAATGTACAGCTTTGTCCAAAGTGCTGACCGCTGGAATGTCATCAAATGAAAGTGTGAATTGAAGACGAGGCGGAATTCTTTACGTTATTTATGAATGACCAACAGTTTTGGCTGTCCTTGTGACATTGTAGCACTTTTTGCCTTAACTTTTGATCACATGAGACACGTCTAATTAATGCATTGCAATCATTTCGGACACTTTTGAGTATTTTCCCGTTTTCCTCAGAAAGTCCGGAAGCTTATTTCTCTCAACCTGAGAGTCTCTTTGCAGCTCGAGTCATGTCACGCGTTTGTCTTCGGGTTGATACTTCTCACTCTATGAGGAATGAAGGATTTCATAAGTGACAAAATTATTTTTGTAATCATATGTCTATCATATGTAATCATATCACTATCGAGGAAATATAGAGAACAGTTAAAGTCCCTAAAAAAGTTGTTTAGGCCGCTCCAGTTGGCTTTCTCGTACAGCCAAACTATTCCTTTAGGGATTTGCTCTCTAACTGGTTAAGAGGAGTACGGAAAATTGGCTGATATGACACAGTGGTCTGACGAGCCTAGTATGTCAACTGAGTTTTTCTCAGTATGAGATGTGAGAAATAGGTCCAAGGTGTTGTCAGATATTCTTGTTGGCTCATTCACAAGCTGGGTCAAATTGTTTACCTCAGTAAAGATTTCATACCTTCCTTCGGGTGTTGTCTGGCCTGAATGTCGAAGCCAAGAAAAATTGTCTATAATAACTGCTTTTGGGCATGGAGTTTTAACCACATGAAATTAAATTCCGGATAGGAACAGTATTGTGGTTGAAGTTGGTAAGCAGCATCACTACGCATATAAAAAGCGACACCACGATTTGGGAAAAAACAAATTCACTAAGCTATATCCAGGCAGGTTCAAATCCGACAAGTAGGTATTCTCGCCAACCAGTGTTTCACTTAGCACCAAGAGGGCTGGTTTATAGCGGAAGAATTGAACGTACACAGCAAAGAGATTTGCTCTTAGCCCACGAATGTTGCTCACATCAACCCAGAATTGCTCTCCCATATCAATCACTGACATTAAGTAAATCAACTCCGACTACGCAGTTGGTGGTAGAAGCAGAATTTGGAAGTGTAAATCCTTGCTGCGGCTTCGCAACAAAAATCAACGTAGGTGTTATGCCCTTACATTGATTTGAGTTGATCCACTTACAAAAATTCACACTTCGCCTCAGCCCGTCTGGAAAACCAACGGAGAGTTGTGACCTAGAATGCCTAGCAGCGGCTTGTGAAAGATGGCGAGAGGGAGGGACGGCACCACGCGTGCTAATTCAAATCACTTCACTGCACTGCACACTACACAACACTTTGATTTTTGTTTTTTATAATAATATAAAATATATAATATATATTTTTTTAATGTTTATGATGTTACACTCGTGACGAGGTTGAGGCGGATTTTTTTTCATATTTTCTATATTCGTCGTGAATTTTTTATTTATATTGTGGTGCATGTGGCGGCGGGACGTATGCATGCGTCGGAGGATGGCGCGGTACTATGCTTAACATATTTAGTTAATAATCCATGGTGCCCCTGTTTTGGGGCGCTTAAAATGACTATTTTAATTTGTTTTTTTGTTTAACATTACTACCTTACATTACACAACCATCGTTCGTGCAATGTGCCCTCGAATCAGCTTAATAATGAAATGATCTATCCTGATTAGATTTCCCTCGTTATACAAAACCTCGTTTGGATAGAATTTTTGTAATCGGATTCAGGTGTTCGATACAACCGAAGGTAGGCCCAAAGACATTGCCTCTCGAATACCCTCATTTTTTCCATATGGGGAGGACTCGGATTGAACCAGGACATGTAGCAGATCACCTTTATTCAGGTATCAAGTTGGCTGCTGTAAAACAACCAACTTGCCACAGCAAAGGCTTTCCGCAGCATGAATACTTGTCCAACCAAATGCTAATATATCTACCTACATTTTGCACTGGGGGCATGGGCCTATTCATGCGAGGTAACGTTGTTGATTGCGCCCATAGAGCTCGTCATTATATCTTCTCCTCCAGATGCCATCAACGCAAACAGGACCAAAAATTGCACGCAAGACATTTTTCTCGGAAAGACTAGGAGCTTTCTTATCCACTTTTGCTAACGTACGTTTCCGCGCTATAAAGTAGAACTGGGATGATCAAGCTGTTACATAAAGTGAACTTAGTCCTTCCAGAGAAGGCTTTATTACTCAATTGCCTCATGAGCCCAAAGAAACAGCGATTGGCAAGAATGATTCTGCGTTTGATTTTGGTACTGATGTTGTTGTCCTTGGTTACTCCGGAGCCGAGGTAGACGAAGTCCTTGACTACCTCGAAGTCTCTGCTGCATAGTGTGACGCTCTGTTCGATACAAAGATGTTGTGTGTTTCCTTTCTTGATGACAGCACTTCGTTTTGCCCTCATTTACCGCCAGACCCATTTTAGCCGCTTCAATGCCAGCAGACGCCTCATTAACGGCTCGGTGTAGACTTGTGAGTTACGTAAGATCTTCATGAGGATGTTGTTGAAGAAGTCACATGACAGTGCGTCGCATTGTCTAAAACCTTATTTGACAATGAAGGTCTCGGTGAGTTCACTACCGACCTCACGACCGACACAATTTGATAGAAATGGTAGAACTAGACAGGGGACTGTATAGCTCGTCTCTGTGCACGCTGTCAAATGCGGCCTTAAAATTTACGAATAGGTGGTGAGTGTCGATTTGCTTCTTGGTTCTTTTCTAATATCTGCAGGTATGTAAAGTCCTGGTCTATTGTGGTCTTTCCTAGTCTGAAACCAGAATTATAGGGACCTATCAGGTTATAGACAAATGGTTGCAGACGTTCACACAATACGGCAGAGGGGTTCTTGTATGCGATGTAAAGAAGCCTTGTCCCTCGATAATTGCCGCAGTCAAAGCGGTCTCCTTTCTTGTGGACCGGGCAAACTACGCTGAGAGTCCACTCATCAGGAAAGATTTCTTCTGACCTATCTTGCAGATGAGCTGGTGCATGCGTCCAACCAACTTGTCTAAAGCTGCTATAAATAGTTTTGCGGACAGTCCGTCCACTCCAGCAGCTTTGTTCGACTTCAGCGGAAATCTTGTAGAACATTCTGCCTAACAACGGAATTAGTGCCATCATCGCCGAGAAACGGTCCTTCCGGACTCTCAGCACAGACTGCGACTCTACCACGAGTTGTCCATTTAGATACCGACTCTTCGTTAAACCATGGGCTGCTTAGGTTACTATCAGGTAGGTAGGTAGTTAGTGCAGGCAGCCTCGAACGAGTGAGTTAGCGAGCGAGTTCAGGGAGACTTGATCGGCACAGTTTCCAGCGATCAGTTGCAATTGTAGCTTTTCGATGTCAAACCGTATTGGTTTATCTCAACTCCGTTGATCCCTCGATTTCCGGGTTCTTACCTTGGCTACAACAAGGTGATGATCCGAGCCGATGTTTGCATCTCGGAAAGTTCGGACATCGAGAATATTGCAGGAGTGTCTGACGTCGATCGCAACGTGATCAATCTTGTTGATGGTTGATTGATCAGGTGATCGCCAGGTCCCTTTGTCGACGTTCAGGTGTGACAACCGTGCGCTAGCTTCAGAAAGTATCCGCCCCTAGGCGAAGTCCAACAGCCTGATTCCGTTTCCGGATGTGTTGTCTTGAAGGCTGTGTTTTCCAATGACTCCAGCAAAGGTGTCCTCCTTTCCCAGCTGAGCGTTGAAGTCGCCTAGAACGATCTTGACTTCGTAGAAGGGGCATCCATCGTATGTTCTTTTTCCTCTGCCAGGGCGTAAGCGCATATTAGGCTGATGCTACCGAATTTGGCATTGATTTCGAATTGTCACTGAGTCGTAATCAGAACTTTTTGTCTAAGTCTGTCTGGAACAAAAAAAGCGGATCCGAACAAGCGCTGCCATTTCTCTTCATAGCAAGCTCTATATAAAATATCGCAGTTCGTCATTGTTTTTTGTCGGGCTCGACAAGTTGCACTTCCTGGATGGTGGTAATGTCTGCTTTGTAGCAGTCAAGGGCCACCGCAACTTTTTCGGTTGCTATGTTATGGGACCCCACATTCCACGTGCAGAACCGAAGATCGTTGTCCTTGTAACGCTTGCTGGGGTCATCAACCATTGATCCTTATTTATCCGGGACATTTCTGCGTATCTGAAATATTTATTTTACGTGGTGAGGAAGTTAAACTCTCACGCACAGCCCACAGACTGGTAGGACATTTATTAAAGTGGATTGGACTTTCCAATAAGTACAATTGATGGATATGGCAGTTGAAAATTCCAAAGAAAAATTGGCGGTTGATAAAGTAAAAAAAATATACTACCACAAGATGACAAATCTGATAACACAAATAATCGTGAACACGGTAGCAAACACAAATCTTTTCTCTGTACTGTAAATGACAAAAAGTGGAAAATTATTTGTATAAACTGCAATTCAAAATGAGACAACATACAGCAAGCTAAACCTTATTTTTATCTGTAGCATCGTAAATTTGGACATGTGTCTGATAAGAGTATTGAGAACAAATTCGCAACCGCCATTGACATTGAAAAACCAAACAACATGCATACAAACAATGCAAAATAAAAACAAACCTAAGGAAAGAGATACTCGGATAAACTTTTAGAATTAATATGTCTGTTAAGAAATAAATTGAGATTCAAATTCGATTTCAAGTGAGATTTACGTACATTCGATTATCGACAAGAATTTTTTTTAAAAGGCCATTCTGAAGTAAAATTTGAAAATGTGGTGAATGCGAGAACTTCGAGCTCTGAAGAACATACATTTTCCAAGTTCGTCAATCAGAAAGGATCGCCAATATGCAGACACAATCTTACAGCGATGAAAACCGAATCGCCCTTACTTTCTGGATACCTTGTCGCGGAGGAAGGGCTTAAGAGTCAATGAACCTCGGTTCGAAAGTTCCTAGGTGAGACGTGGAACTAAAGTTCAGAAGATTGGACTACTCTAGGTGGGACTCGCGATTTCGAAAATCCACCCGTTGTCTGGACGGGACAAGGATTCTCGAGGCCCCAACCACCATACTTAATACACCCTACGCCCGCAGGGGCGCTGAAAATAATGATTCTTAACACTTACTCTACGATGACCTCAGTAGAATGAGTTGGAAAACTGGAGAAAGCCGTGGAGAGGCTTTGCCTCCGGGTCAGGAAGCTTGCCAGAGTGCCACTTTTGATGGTGCGTCTCGGAAATCCGTAAAGGAAGAACGAGCCTCAAAAGATCCGGCACCTGGAGTACCTCTGACTAAGAGCCAAAGGAGTAGGAGGAGAAGGATGGCTGCCACCGAGCGGCGCAGAGCGTTCACGAAAGTGGTCGAAGGCGCAAGTGTCGAAGGTCGTAAAAATAAAGAGTATTAGGTCAGCAGAAATATCACCAACCAAAGCTGGCCAATCTTCCGAAACCAACCCTGCCTCCTCTTCCTCTGGCTCTGAAAGCAAGAAACAAAAGAAGTCATGGCGCGTTATCGTTGGCAGCACCTCCCGCATGCAAGATCCACAAGACACCTGGTTACGGCTTGGATAGGCGGAAATTGATCTGTTGGCAGAGCCCGCCAACAGACTTAAACGCGCGGCAAGCGGAAAACAAGATCCGCAGCCCTAAAGGGGGCTGCCATCTTTTCACTGCTGTTGCGAATAGGGAAAGCTGGCAATGAGGACAGCATGACCGACGCAGAATACAAACACTGCGAAGATCAGCAGTGGGAGCTGGCTAAGGCAGAGAGCGCTTGCTTCCAAGTGGAGGGCTGTGCTCTGGAAAAGGAAACCTTTTTGGTGAAGTGCTCCACACAGCAATCTCTTGAGTGGCTGAGCCCTTCCGTGCCGAAAATTCTCCCCTGTGAACCACAAGTCTTAAGGTTCTCAGAACTTTAAAACTTAAGCGCGCCATCTGCTGGATCCAGGGGCCACTCAGGAACACGGCAGATGTGCTGGTTCTACTCTCTTTACGGGCCTAGACCGACTTTCGGTTGAAACAATCTCTCTAGATAGGACTCTTGTCCCTATCTGCACTTTGAGCGGATTTACTTCCGCCTCATTTCCAAGGAACGCGAATAAGGGAAGCTTTTCACGGTAAATTTGTATGCCACTGGTTACCCAGATCAACCTTCATCATTCTAAGGATACCACTGCAATCTTATGTAGCAAACTTTCCATGATGGAGGCAAAATCACACATCGTATCTATCCAAAAACCATGGGTGTGGAAAAATCGTATCTGTGACCTTGGTAGCCTACGATACATTTCTCCACTCTTCGACGAGCGATCGTAAAGACCGTGATGGTCCTAGCAACTAATTTCGGACAATTCTGTGAACAGGATTTAGTTAGGTCATACGTTTTATATCAGGCGAATCATAGCACAATTTTGTTTTGGCCATGACCTACTTCCCCTACGATTCCGTCCTACCACCGCCACCAAAAGAAGAAGCGGAACTCGTAGAGTATTGCAAAATTAAAAAGATGGGTCTCGTTATCTGCGTTGGGACGCTAATGCTCAGAACATTTTCTGGGCCAGCAGTAAGTGAAACAGGAAAGGGGCGTGCCTTCTCCACTTTGCATGTTCGTCTGGCCTGACCATCAACAACGTTGGATCACAACCAACTTTTGTTACGACAAGAAAGAAGACAAGACAGGAAGTGATTGATTTAACCCTATCAAATAGTCGTCTTAAGGAGTTCACACACTGGAAAGTTCTGTCGGATGTGTCCATGCCGAATCATAGACACACAGAAAACAAAGTGGCTAAAGTTTAGGGAAGAGTTAGCAAATCGCACTGCACCTCTCTTAAAACTCAGAACGAGACGTAAGGTTGAGGTAGCAATTCGGAATTTGAACGACAAAATAACTAAATGCTTCGACCTGACATGCCCATTCAAAAACACCCCCTGCATAATCCCTGTTCCGTGGAACGCGAAGCTTGAGCGCAAGGAAACCAGAAAACCTCTGAATAGGTCACTCAAGACCAATCTGGAAGAGGACTGGGACCTGTATCGATAAAAACAAAGAGAATATAAGAGGCTGATTCGAGCTTCGAAAAGTGCCTCGCATAAGGATTTTTGTCGGAAAATTGAAACATTTAGTGAAACCAGCAGACCAATGAAAGTCCTCAAAAGGCACACTAAGATAAACCGACGGTACCTATACCGAGTCTAAACCTGAGACCCTCCAACTCATACTAGAGACTTTCCGAAACTATATATGAGCAGACAAATACTACACGTAGAGACTGTTATATTTCATCGCTCGTGGCTACTGATGAAGCCATCAAGTACGCTGTTGCGTCTTTTGACGGTTTCAAGTCACCGGGTACCGATGACATATATGCAGCACTGTTGCAAAAGGCCATAGATCCTATACTACCAGCTCTGAGAAGAATCTTCACTGCCAGTCTTGCGCTGGCATACATTCCAAGCACCTTGCGTACAGCGAGGGTAGCCTTTATACCAAGAATTGATAAAGAAGATTACTCTCTCGTTAGAAACTTCAGGCTTATTAGTCTCACTTCCTTCATGCTAAAAAGCTTGGAAAGGCTGGTCGAAATGCAATTGTTCATAAACGCTTTGCGATCGCACCCCCTATCTGAGATGCAACATGCCTACCTGCGCGGAAAATTTTTCGAGACTTCACTTCAAAATCAAGTCGGTAGTATTGAAAGTGGACTTGATAGGAAAGAATACGCACTAGGCATTTTTATCGACAATGCTACCTTTGATGGCATGTGTAACGCGACCAGGGAACACGGCCTAGTGAAATCATTGGTGTTGTGAACAAAAGCAATGCTAATGACTAAGACTATAATCGCGGAGACGGAGTGTGGCAAGTTTGTAATGTCGAGGATCAACAGCGGTTGGCCCAAGGCGGCGTCCCGTCTCCCCTCCTATGGGGTATGCTGGTCGATTCTTTGCTTGCTTTGGTAAGTTCCATCACCTACGCCCAGGCTTATGCAGACGATGTAATCGTACTGGTTACCAGACCATGCCCTGCGGCCGTTAGTGCAAGTGGGCAAGCTCTTGAATTGATCGATAACTGGTGTATTAGGAATGGGTTTTCAGTCAAACCTCTTAAAACTGAGGCTGTTTTCTTTACGAGAAGGAAGAATCTGAATCAACTAATACTTAAATAAATACTAATACTTAAATTCGTAAATATTCCACTTTCCAATGAAGTCAAATATCTATGGCAGGTGCTATCTTGGATAGAAAACCTCTCTAGAAAAGACACATTGAGACAAAAACCTCCAAGGCGCTGTCAGTCTTCTGGAAATGCAAGGAAGTTTTTGGCAAAATCTGAGGCCTATCAACCAAAAATTCCGTTTGAATCCACACGACAATGACAAGACCAGTTTTCTCTTTTGCATCAGTCGTTTGGTGGAACAAGTTTGGTCACCAAGCTTCAAAGACCAGATTGTTTCGACACAGGGGCTTTCCCCAGCACGCCTTGCTCTGCTCTTGATGCACTAATTAATCTCCACCCTTGATCTCCATATCATGGGACGTACACTCAAGTACATCTCTCGATTAAAAATAAATAGTCTTTGGTTCCACTCGCACTGGGGCTTTGATGACCTCGCACACCGCATCTCCTATGATACTACTCTCATGGACATGCCGTCTGCTACGAGGTCTCCAATAATACAGTTGCGACACTTACATTAGACTTAACGTCTCTTTAGGTAATTTCGGGTCCGTGTTCCAGGCCACCAACTATATTGTGAAGAATAGGTGGAAGAGAAGAAGTATCTGCCTCGGCAGCGACAGCATACTGATTCTGCTAAGACTTGCCTGGGTCCCGGGTCATCACGGGATCCTGGGAAACGGGATCGAGGAACTAACTAGGCTAGGTTCGGTAGAGGCATTCGGAGGGCCCGAACCTATTTGTTAACTACCCGCCCTCCTTGGTCAGGGCCCTCGTCGATGGTTGAGTCTCCCTACAGCACAACCAGAAATGGCGTGACTCTCCAGAATACACGGTGACCAAGAGTATGCTCCCAAAACATTAGCAAGAAATCCGCACCTTTTCTGCTATCTCTAGATAGAAACGAGTGCAGACGGCTTGTCGGCGTACTAACGGGACACTTTACCTTCGCTATGCACCTGAATCAGCTTTGGCTTAATGATGTCACCCTTTACGACACCTGTAGAGAAGGTGAAGACACTTCAGAGCACTTTCTCTAACAGTGTTCCGCTTTCGCTTGTACGATATCAGGTGGCGGCTATTTGGCGCTCGTGTGTTGGGAACCGAAAACTTAACTTATATATCACAGAAGCGCCTCTTGGTTTTTCTTCAAAAAATCGAGACATTACATAAAATGAAGGTTCCTGCCTGGCTAACATACCTGCCAGCCGGCAAAAAGTCCAATAAGTCTTAATGAGTATACAAGGCAAAACTGGATGCTGATGGACGATTATTACGTATAAAAGGTGGTGTTTTACAATAAACGGGCGTTGATTACTATCTTCGCACTTGTGAAAAGGTACGAGTCCAAAAGGTGTTGGCAGTGTGTGGAATGAGACTCTCAACTACGAGCTTATGAAAATTAATCCAATAAGAAGTGAAGTACATAGACAGATTTACCATAACGTGACAAGATCAGACGGTAAAAGACGTATAACTGCCATTTAGTGAATCATTCTAGACAAAATTCGACTTTATTCATAAACAGAATTTCCTTCACGAGTGATATAATCAGTCCAAAGTCAAAGCCTAATTCGTGCAACATGGCCATGGTAGCCAATGACATGTGACATTGTCTTAGTGAAAAAGAATTTTTTTTTCTTTTTCATATGGGACCGGTTTTAGCTATTTCTTCCTTCTAATGTATCAATAATGCCCTGTAATATCCACTGCTGATCTTTTTACCTTTCTCAAGATAGTCAATGAATAGGATTCCGTGCGCATTCCATATGCCATAACCTTGCCAGCCGAGCTTTGTGTTTTTGGACGCTTTGGGCGTGGTTCACCGGATGCTGTACACTGTATTGACTACCGATTTGACTCTGAAGTATATTGGTGGATCCATACCGGCGAAAAAAGTCCTGTTTATTCTGGCGATACAGCTCCAAACCTTCGATACGTTGTTGTTTTTGGTTCATTGTATCCCAACGCGACTTCCATTTCAAAAACACCTATCTCAAATGTTCATGCAAAATAGTGTTCTGATATCTACGAATATAAGGTCTCAGCTACATTACGCACTTTACGGTTTTCCTAAACGATTTATGTACTTTTTAGAAGTTTTCAGGTGTAACCACCTCGATTGGCTTTCCAAAGCGTTCAGCATCGTCTACGACTATGTTTAAAATCAGCATACCACAGACAAATAGTTGTTTTTGATGGAGCAGAATATCTGTTATAATTCTCAAGCCATTGTGGAGCTTGTACGTTATTTTTTCTTATCAAAAAGCACTGTTTAAT
Organism: Eristalinus aeneus; assembly: GCA_955652365.1. Lineage (NCBI taxonomy): Eukaryota > Metazoa > Arthropoda > Insecta > Diptera > Syrphidae > Eristalinus > Eristalinus aeneus. Next base: position 73,996,004 of record OY019131.1, read on the forward strand.
CAACACAATAAATTCTGTTTGTTTTTCATTGTTTTAAAAATCGCAAAATAGCGTCACTTGAAGCACTATAAACTGTAATCTAATAATCAGATTGTAATGAAAGTTTGACAGATATTGTTTCAGTATTTGTACTTCCTAAAAATAGTATGTCAGTCCCGGGACTTATTGATGTGATTATGTGGACGATATTTTGCTATTCTCGAATAACTTAAGTGAAATTCAGAAGATAAACCAAGCGCTGTCTGTAAAATTCACAATGACGGACATGCGTGAAGTGTCATTGTTTTAGGATCAGAATGCTTTATTCTCACCAAACGTCAAAAGTTTCGATAACATACAAAATACAGTGATGCCAATACAACATCTCCCCCTATATATTGAAGTTAATATTTACTTTCCTTTTCAACACTATGATTAAGATCATCTAAAAGAATATCGATATTAGAATATGTGTTTTAATTTAAAAAAGGCATTTTTATAAGATGAAATCGGTTTCGTCTAACAATACGTCTATTCGTTTCAATCAGATATGATATATGTTGTTTAACCGCGATAAATTTCACAACACGGCGAAGAACAGTTATCCAAACTAGATTTCCCCTCTCCAACCTACCCAGCTCCTTCACTCCATGTCTCCTATCATAATTATCTTTATACCGTTTCCTGTAGAGGACTTTTTTACTCCTAATATTTTTCTTGTCCGGTTTGGTACGAAGATTTATATCAGGTATCATTTCTTGAAGTCTCCTTAAGAAAAGAAATTCAGCGGGACTCAGTCCATTTTCGAAAAGTGTATTCCTGTGTACTAGCAAAGCTAAATGGAAATCATTTTTGCTCTTTTTAGTAGGTTTTTTTTCTATTTTTACTCCGAATTCCGCTGAACCGTTTGCTTGATGGTATTAGGGACTGCTCGTTATTATCTTAAATGACCATTCTGCTGCGAAAACTCAAAATTCCGATGTGTCTAGATCCTGAAACTGTTTTCCACTATCCGTGTGAATAGACTCCGTAATACCATGCTGACTGAATATGGTTTTACACGTATGAATAACGTCGCTCATCCGAATCCGTTTCATTTCTTCGACTTCAACATATCGTGAAAAGCAATCAATGAAGACAATGTACCATTTACTGTCATACTTAAAAAAATCTATCGCCACTTTTTGCCAGGGATAATCAGGAAATTCGGAAGTCACAAGCGGTTCATGTTTGTTTTTCGCGTAATGGATGTACCTTGGACAATTTATCCCCTATATCGGTCGAGATTCTTGGTCACCACATTGTTCTCTGCGTTCGCATCCTTGCTTTCGTTATACCCAAGTGTTTGTGATGTAGTTTTCCCAGCATGATAGTTCGTAACGCTCTCGGAATGATCATTCGATTTCTTCGCAAAAACAAGTTGTCTATAACAGAAATTTCGTCTTTTACCGAGTAGTACTTTTGCATGCTTTTTGCTGGGTGCTGAATTTAGTTTTCTGTGGCCAACCTTCCTCGATGTATTTCTTCAACTCCCTGCAATCCTGATAGAACATTTGTGCCGCTATAATGTCCGTGATATTTTTGTCCGTTGTATGAAGATACAACAGAGAGAGATATTTGGTGAAAATAAGCATCAATTTCCTTTTGTTTTTCACACTGCTTCGTGCAGTATGTATTTTCGACGGTTGTTCTAGATAAATGATCCGAAATACCCAAGTTTTTCCCTGGTGTGTATTTTATTATGTAATCGTACCTCACCATTCTCATGCGCATACGTTGCAGAAGGGGTGAGATATTGTCTAGATTCTTCGACTTCCTGATTTGCAAATGTGGTTTATGATCCGTTTCTATAACCAATCAGGTAAATATTAAACTTTTTACAAGCCCATGCCAGGGCTTTCCTTTCAATATTTGCATAGTTTTTTCTGCTTGAGTTGCCGTCCTTGATATGTATGATACTGGGTATACATTTTCTCCGTGTTATTGCAAGAATATTACACCTTAACCTATCTACCTATCACCTGTCTATTAGGCTCATACATTTTTAGGCCTAAGGGATGGGTAAGGAGGCTTTTGATTTTGTTATATGCAGCTTCTTGTGCTTCTTCCCAAAGGATTGTGTTCGTCTTCGCCAATAAACTGGTAATCAGTTCGAGAATTGATGATATGCTTGGAATATATTTTTCGATGAAGTTCACCATTCCCAGGAATCGTTGGGCTTCGGTAGGAGTAGTTGGAGGTTTCATTTCCACATTGCTTGAACTTTTTCTTCATCAAGTCGAATTTCGCCCTCGGTAATGTTGTGTCCTAGATACATAATTTCGGTGCTACAGAATTCCGATTTTTGCTTGTTAAGACTTATTCCGGATACTTCTAACTTTCTTAGTACTGCTTCAACGCATTCGTCGTGTTCCTGTGTGGCCTTTCCCCAAATAAGTATGTCATCCATGTGGATAATGCAATTTTTCATACCAACCAAAAGCTTCATCATCAAACCTTGGAAAAACTTTCTTGCCGACCTTATACCAAAAAGAAGGTTTAAAAATGTATACCTCCCAAAAGGCGTTAGGAATATTGTGAGGTCTTGGGAGTCTTCGGATAAAGGGATTTGTCAAACCCGCTATTTGCATCCAACTTTGTAAAAAATTTAGATCCGCTCAACTGCGACAAGGAATAGTCTACACCTAGAATGGGGTTTATAGGCTTTTTGACTCACTTGTTGACTTATCCCAAGTCCACACAAATCCGTATCCCATTCTTCTTAGGAACTACCACTATTGGCGCACACCAGTCAGTTGCTTTTTCATCCGGAGCAATGACTCCTTGTTTTTTTAACTTTCCCCAGTATACTTATTTGTTGAACTACTTCGTACAGCTTCGTCCCCGTTTTCTCGATATGCAAGCCTCGTAAGTTCTTTATCGCAGATAATGGTACCAGAGAAACATCAGCCCCAGTATCAACTTTAAAGATGATCATTTCCCGTTCCTACTCACAACGCTACCGCCCACTTATTCGTCACTGCTTCACTGAAATACTCGTCCACACTGTCCTTCCCCTTCTCAACGACATACATTTGTTTTGATTTGAATGCTCTCTCATTATGCCCCTTTTAATTGCATTTCGTGCATGCTGAATTCTGTGCTGAACATTTTTCGTAACTATGGCGTTCGAAACCACACCGTGTACATTTATCTGCTTGTGTATCCTTTATTGCCCGCAAAAGTTCGTTTTGTTAAAATTCTTATTTTTATCCTCTCTCCTCCTTAGTCTGATTCCCCGCTCGACTATACATATGGTCGGTTGTATATTTGTATTGAGATCCTTTTTTTTATCGTAGGAGTTCTTCCACTTGTTGATGGAGGTGATGTCTTTTTCTAATGTGAGGTTAGGGTCTAACTACAACCTGTCGCTCAAACTTTCATTCTTCATGCCGATGATTAAGGTCAAGAGCATAATTTCATCCTGTAGCGAACCACATTCGCAATACTTGGCTAGGCTGCACCAAGCTGTGATGAACTCTTCTCCTGTTTCGTCTCCCTGCTTCCTTTTGAACTTTGCGCGCTCGTAAATAATATTGCGTTTTGGTATAAAATATTCGCTAAACATTTTAATGCATGCATCGTACGTATCAGGTTTTCTTGTGAATGCTGACTATATTTAATTGTTGAGGGTTGTTGGGGGATTAACTGTTGATGACCCCAACAAACGTTTTACTGACTATGGATTTCGGTTTGGAATATGAGGTCCCAACAGCCGAACAACTTGCGGGGGTCCTTAACTGCTACAAAGCAAACATTACCGCCGTCCAGGAAGCGCGATGGAATGTGCCTGGCATAAAAACGATAAAGAAATAGAGAGAGAAGGCAACACTTATTCGGATGCGGATTTATTGTTCGAGCCAGACTTAGGCAAACAATCTTGAGCTACATTACTACTTACTACTACTTGACATCTTTTTTGGAGTAGTCGGTAAACACTCAGGCTGTTGAACTTCACCTCGGGGCGGAATCTCTCTGTAGCTGGTATGCGGGTCCCACACCTAAACATCCACAAAGGGACCTGGCAATCCCCTGATCAAACCACCGTCAACCAGGTTGATTACGTTGCCATCGACGTTAGACACTCCTCTAGCATTCTCGATGTCCGAACCTTCCTAGGTGCAAACATCAACTCGTATCATAACCTTGTTGTAGCCAGGGTAAGAGCCCAGCTATCGAAAGAGCAACGGAGTCGAGACAGGCCGAAACGGTTTGACGTAGGAAAGCTACAATCACAGAAGTCTCCCTGAAACTCGCTCAGAGTTCAACGCTGCCTGCACTGGAAATAGAAGAAGACTGAAAATGTTGTCAAGAAGCCAAGAAAGAAGCTCCCACCGATGTTCTGGGTTTCACGTCACCACCCGGAAGGAGCCCATGGTTTGAAGACAAGTGCAGGTTGGCGCGTGCTGCCAAACAAGACGCCTATAAGGCGCATCGAACAACGAGGCCTGTTCGTGAACTCTACGAACAGAGAGGAAGGGAAGAGCACCGGCTTCTCAAGGTAAGGTTAAACAACTATCCGGGAAATAAAAAGTTCGAACCGAAGCCTGCCGGGATCAAAATGGATAACTTGTGCAATATCCAAGCTGAAGTCAAACAAAGCTGCTGGAGTGGATAGACTGCCTGCAGAACTATTTAAAGCAGCTGGAGATGAGTCGGTTAGGCGCATGCACCAGCTCATCTGTAGGATATGGTCGGAGGACAGCATGCCCGATGAGTGGAATCTCAGCATAGTTTTGCACGGTCCACAAGAAAGGAGACCCCAACTACCGAGGGATCAGTCTCCTTAACATTGCATATAAAATTTTCTCTGCCATATTGTGTGAGCGTCTGAAACCGTTTGTCCATGACCTGATAGCTCCCTATCAGTGTGGTTTCAGACCAGCAAATTGCACAATAGACCAAATCTTCACATAACGGCAGACCCTGGAAAAGACCCAGGAAGCGCAAATCAACACCCATGACCTATTCGTTGATTTTAAGGCCAAATATGACAGAGCGCATAGAAACGAGCTATACAGTGCATATGTCTAGTTTCGGCATCCCTACCAAACTCGTCATGTTATGTGGGATGACGATAGAGAACAATCGCTGCTCCGTCAAGGTCGGTAATGAACTCACCGAGACCTTGTCAAACCAATGTCAAAAAAGGCTTTAGACAAGGCGACGCACTGTCATGTGACTTCGTTAACATCATCCTCGAGAAGATCGTGTGTAACTCACACGTCTACAGCCGAGACACGGTCTTCCAGAAGTCAGGTCAATTGCTAGCTTACGGATACATTAGCTTACGGGATGCGGATTTGGCCAGTGAAGAAGGCAGCAGACGATTGACAACTGGTTACATAATTACCTTTCAGTGTAGGCCAATATCGTGAGTAGTTTGAAGACAAAAAACAATTGCCTTTTCATCAACAAAAGCTGAATTTATGGCAGTTGTTGCTACTACTCAGGAGTCAGTTTGACTGAAATATTTAGCAGAAGAACTCATTTCTGAAGACGTAAGCAAAATTACTATACTTTGCAACAAAAGAACTGCTGCACAGATTCTGAAGAATTATTTCTACTCTTCACGGAATAAAAGTGTCAACATTAAATCTAAATTTATCCGTTGAAAAACAGATAACAAAGAAACTGAACTAGAGTATTTGCCAACTTAAAAAATAGTTGCAGACATGTGTACTGATATTGCTTTCGGCATGATTCCGATACTTGCGGCCCCTCGATTGAGTGATGCAGTTTTGTAGGTCTCAGTGAGACGAACGAAAAAGTGTCTAATCGACTTGGTTCTAAATAAAGATTTCCGGTTATTATTTTTATGTTTCTTTTGCATATATTTCGGCGCAGAAATGGTGTACACGTGGTTTATGTTTTTGAAATGGTTTGTTTATTCGCATAACCTTGCTAATAAAAATGCCGAAATGCTACTTTACAAAATGTTTCATTTTCCTACTTATATTTCCAAGGCAATTTGCACCTGAAATTTATAATTTTGCAATGCACGCAATGCAGAGAATTATCTTTCATACAAACCGTTCACAAATATTATTTTGAAATGATTTAAGCGATTACATAGGTAACCATTTAATTCTAATACGAACTGTTCATTTTTTTTATAAGAATTAACTTTAGATTTAGTGATGTCCTCTATTCCTTCAATTTTGCTTACATTTGGGCGATTGCTTCTTTTCCGATGAAATGAACTGAATGATTGTGAAATGAATATTATCACCAATCTACAGTCCATTTTACGAATTCATTAATTTGTGGTAATCTTGTTATCTATAGCTTCTGATATGCATGCCTGAAAAACAGTCGCATTCATCAAGTGCTTTTCTTTAACTTTTGCAGGAGATAGAAAGGTTTCAGGCCAGGGAAGTCCAAAATCGACCAGATCTTCACACTGCGGTAGATCCTGGAGAAGTCCCAAGAAGTACAAATCGACACCCACCATCTATTTGTCGATTTCAAGGCCGCGTATGACAGCGTGCATATAGACGAGTTATACAGTGCCATGTTTAGTTTTGGCATCCCTACCAAACTCGTCAGATTGTGTAGGATGACGATGGAGAACTCTCGCTGCTACGTCAAGGTCGGTAGCGAACTCACCGAGAACTTCGATGTCAAAAAAGAATTTAGACAAGGCGACGCGCTGTCATGCGACTTCTTTAACATCATCCTTGAGGGGATCGTGCGGAACTCACACGTCAACACCAGAGGCACGATCTTCCACAAGTCCGTTCAATTGCTAGCTTATGCGGATGACATTGACGTGATCGGCCGAACTCAGCGAGCCGTCAATGAGGCGTTTGCTAGCATTGAAAAGGAAGCGGCTAAAGTGGGACTGGTGGTAAACGAGAGCAAAACGAGGTATATGCTGTCATCGAAGAAGGACGCAGAACATCGACGTCTCGGACAGAGCGTCACTATGGGCAGCAGACACTTCGAGGTAGTGAAGGACATCGTCTATCTCGGCTCCGCGGTGAATAGGGACAACAACATCAGTACCGAAATCAAGCGCAGAATCACTCTTGCCAATCGCTGTTTCTTTGGGCTCAAGAGGCAATTGAGTAATAAAGCCCTCTTCCGAACGACCAAAGTGAATTTGTACAACACCTTGATCATCCCAGTCCTGCTTTACGGCGCAGAAACCTGGATGCTACTAAAAGCGGATGAGGAAGCCATTGATCTCTTCGAGATAAAAGTTCTGCGTGCGATTTTTGGTCCTGTTTGCTTTGATGGCATCTGGAGGAGAAGATTCAACCACGAACTGTATGGGCTGTACGGCGGCATGAGCCTAGTCAAGCGTCTACGGATACAACGCTTAAGGTGGCTAGGCCATGTAGACCGCATGGACAGCACTGCTCCGGCCCGAAGAGTTTTCGAATCCGAACCACAGGGACAACGCAACAGAGGACGTCCTAGACTGAGATGGCGCATACAAGTGGAAAAGGACCTCAACCATCTTGAAGTGCGCAATTGGAGACAGCTGGCAAGAGATCGTGCTAGCTGGAGAGGCATGTTGGTTGAGGCCCAGGTTCACCCCGGACTGTAGCGCCATCCGAAGAAGAAGAAGAAGAAGGAGATAGAAAGAAAAGAACGAGAAATTGATAATCATGACTGGGTTCGAAACAGAGTTAAGCTCTCAATTAATCGTTCAGTTGTATTTAATTCGCTTAAGATTGATGGTTTGTATTTCTATTTGGAAATTAATACAAAAATACTTAGTTGGATCCAAGTTGAGAATTGTTCGTTCCAAATTATTGCTACTTTAAGAAATAGCGCTAATATAACGAACATACATTAAGTTTTGTTGTCTTCAACTTTATTCGCACTAGGACGGAGTCAACAAATCATTTTACATGAGGTGCAAATTTAACAATAATAAACATTTTAGTTGCACTTATATGCGCATTTATACGCCAATCTCTTCCCGCATATGGAAAATATATACAGCATTTCCTTATGTGTGTAGAATTGGATTAAGAAGTAAGAGATTTTGTTCACACTGTGTATATTGAAACGGGAACTGAGCTACAGGTAGCTCATTTCTGAGCGAGTACATGTGCAAGAACTGTTTTTATAGTTTCTTGATATGAGTTGTCTATAAATAAAGCATTTAATATATTTATTTAGGTTAATTTGATTTTGGTACCTAATGACTAATTTCAGTGGACCATATGCAATATAATTTTTTGATATACATAGAATGAAAAAAGAAATACAACTGTACAACGCCAGCTTTTAATTCATAATTCGTGTTTTTGAAAATATTCAAAATTGCTTAGTTTTAGTTTTATTATCATTAAACATTCCTTTTTATTTTCATACAATAATCATACAATTAAAGGTACAAAAGAAGAGTTAACGTGGTCGTGTGAGTCTCTGTCAGATATAGCTCAATATTACGGGAATATGCCAGCTCTTTCAATTCTTTGAAAGGCGATAAGTTATATTGTAAAACTATTTTGAGAAGTCTGTTTTTAATATTGCGGTTCGGCATAATTATAACCTTAACAAATAATCAGCATTTACCTTCAAATTCTACTGGTTAGCTTGAGGCAGGAGTTGGTGACGGGAGTCCTTTTGAAGAAAAACCTCTGAAGCGCTTCACACTCTTCAAAGTACTTGAAGCCAAAGACTTGGTTCGTGTAACACAGACATGTACATTAGTAGTAGCGCTTACCATAAAACTTTGAATTTTGAAGCAGAGCCGAAACTTAAAGCTATCTTAGCGGCAACTGCTTTTTCCATGGACATGATACATATCTAAGTTAGATATTAGGAGAATATCAAGGTATTTAAAATCCTTGAAATATTCTATCAACTCATCCTCCAAAGATAAATATTCTCGAGCAGAAGTGCTACACCGGCTAGTGCCGAAAACCATAATCTTTGACTTCGAGGTGTTATTCCCTGTAAGACAGGTTACATTGACTTTTCTATCTGATTATTTGTAACTGCAGTCAGTGTTAGTTCAGTCAAAATAACCAGATCTTCAGCATAAATTCGGACTTTTACGCCAACATCACCAACCATATCGTCCAAAAAGACACTACCACTCCATGCCGTAGCAGAGGTCTGATAGAGTTATAAGCTCGTCATAGCCTCCAATAAATTTGAGTATCAAAAGGAGCTTTTAAATCCACAAAAACTGCATTTAGCTTTTTTACCCTTCTCTTAGTCTCCTAGCAATCGTAATCAATGCAAGTCGTGAACAAAAACCAGCTTGAAAGACACACTGAAACACAAAATAAACGTTGTGTGAAAATTTTCCTGCACACTGAAAGCAGTGAAATACACCTATAATTTCCCCAAATTCTGTCATCACCATCTGTATATATAGCGTATATCACATCTGAAACTATGTCAGAATCGAATATTTTGTTGTAAGTGTTTAGTAACATTTCGAGTTTTAAGTTTTTGAATGAATGACCAAAAAACTATCAAACAACGAAACAGCTATTAATTCCGGCGTTAAGAAAAAGCGTTGAGTTCAGGCACTGTGACATAAAGGATATCATGCTGAAAGATTTGTTGGCCGGCTGTTGAGCTCAGTAGTTGTTTAAAAGGATTTGCCAAGGTTTCCGGCTCTATAGAACAGGAGTCTTCGAATTAACTCCTCTTTGCAACCTGACCGTTTTCCAGAAAGATTTCAAATCCTTACACCTCTCTATATTGTACGTCACTTTTTTATAATAATCTGCTTGTTCGTTTTTCAAATTATCCTAAATCTCTTATTTGCTTCTACATACATCACCCTAAATACATAATTGTTGGTTCTTCTAAATCCTGCATAACTTCTAAAACCACAGTGCAGAGCTTGTTGTATCAGGAAATCTCAGTCAAGCGGAATAAGTTAAGCTTGTAATAATAATACAAAACTTTCCTCAACTTACGACTAAGTACATTTGTATTAAAGGCCAAATAGAAATACAAACCATTAATCTTTAGTGAATATTAAATATAACTGAACGATTACTTGAAAGTTTAGCTCTGTTTTGAACCCAGTTATGATTACCAATTTCTCTTTTTCTCCTGCAAGATTTAAATAAGTACTTGATGAATGCGACTGTTTTTCAGGCTGCAGGTTTTATTTGAAAATACCAAAATACATGTCAGAAGTTAAAGATAATAAAATTACCACAAATTAATAAATTTGTAAAACGGACTTAGGATTGTTGATAAAATTCATACCACAATCATTCCGTCCATTTCATCGAAAAAGAAACAATCGCCCAAATGACATCAAAGTTTGGTTTGTATCAAACATAATCCTTTGCATTGCGTGCATTGCAAAGTTATAAATTTTAGATGCCAATTGCATTTGTAAAGATCGAGTAGCATTTCGGGATTTTTATTAGCAAGTTTATGCGAATACACAAACCATTTAAAAAAACATAAACCACGTGTATATCATTTCTGCGCCGAAACATATGCAATAGAAACATAAAAATAATAACCAGAAATCTTTATTTCTTAGAACGGACCCATATATTTTTATCAGCTTTAAATCTCAAATACCTCCTAAAATAAGCCGATTAGACCCCCCCACGCATACAATTTTTTTTTCGTCTTACTGAGACCTACACCTAACCCTCCCGACAGAGGAGAAGGATGACTTCTAAGATCTCCTAGAAAGAATATATGATCGATACTTCAGCTACGACACCAAGATTGTTCTAGGAGACTTCAACGCTCAGCTGGGAAAAGAGGACGTCTGTGTTGGAGCCATCGGTAAGCACAGCCTGCACGAGAACACATCGGGAAATGTACTCAGGCTGTTGGACTTCGCCTCGGAGCGGAACCTCTCTGTAGCTAGCACGCGGTTTTCACACCTGAACAACCACAAAGGGACCTGGCGATCGACATCAGACACTCCTCCAGCATTCCCAGTTTCCGAACCTTCCGAGGTGTAAACATCGACTCGGATCATCACCTTGTTGTAGCCAAGGTAAGAAATCGAAAGAACAACCGAGGCGAGACAGGCTTAAACGGTTTGACGTCAGAAAGCTAAAATCGCAACAGATCGCTAGGAACTTTACCGACCGAGTCTCCCTGAAACTCGCTCAGAGTTCGACGCTTCCTGCAATAAGCATAGAAGAAGAATGGAAACGTTGTCAAGAAGCCATCAAAGATGCTGCCACTGATGTTCTGGGTTTCACGTCACCACCCAGAAGGAACCCATGATCTGAAGACGAGTGCAGGTTAGCGCATGCTGCCAAACCAGACGCCTATAAGGCGACAATGCATCGAACAACGAGGGCTGTTTTCAGAGAGAAGGGAAGAGTACCGGCTTCTCAGAAGGAAAAAGAAGGAGCACGAGAAGTGCGCGGTCGAGGAAATGGAAAGGTTTAATGGCAGGAATGAAATCCGAAAGTTTTATCGAAATGTAAAACAACTATCTGGAGGATAAAAAGTTCGGACCGAAGCCTGCCGGGATCAAAATGGACAACTCGTGGAAGAGTCGCAGTCTGTGCTGAGAATCTGGAAAGATCATTTCTGCAGACCCTTTAACGGCAATGACGGCCCAAATCCCGCTTTTAGGCACAATGTTCCACTCGATTTGGATGATGATAGACAAGTATTCCTTCAACGTCAAAAAATTTAATAGACAAGGCGACGCACTGTCATGTGACTTCTTTAACATCATCCACGAGAAGATTGTGCGAAACTCACAAGTCAACACCAGATGAACGATCTTCCAACATCGACGTCTCGAGGGAGTCAAGGACTTCGTCTACCTCGGTTCTGCGGTAAATCGGGACAACAACATCAGTATCGAAATCAAACTTAGAATCACTTTTGCGAATCGCTGTTTCTTTGGGCTAAAGATGCAATTGAGAATTAAAGTCCTCTCTCGAAGAACTAACTCACTTTATATAATAGCTTGATCATCCCCGTTTTACTATATGGCGCGGAAACCTGGATTTTACCAAAGGCGAATGAGGAAGCCCTAAGTACTTTCGAGAGAAAAGTTTTGCGTGCGAATTTTGGTCCTGTTTGCGTTGATAGCATCTGGAGGAGAAGATTTAACGACGAACTCTATCGGCTGTACAGCGACATGCGATTGGTCAAGCGTCTACGGATACAACGCTACGCTTGCCAGTAAGCATTTAATTCACTGCTGCTTTATTTATACAAGAAAACTTAAAGAGCAATTTAACTTACTGTCCAATTCCGTTACAAGAATTGTATCCCTGTATCCTCGCTCTGAAAACGGTATTGCGGGCGAGTTCAATGTTGGGGTACAAAAATCTACATGTCTACAGTGAAGACATGAAAAAATATATGTTGAGATCTTTGCTGCGATAAATAATTTGACCAGCTTGTGAATGAGCCAACACTGATACCTGACATTGCAAGTCAGACCGCAAACACTTTGAATGTTTTTCTTACGTCTAGTACTGAGAACTATTCAGTTGACTCTTGTAACGTTTCAGCTTACATTTCGTACTCGCTCCTGACAGTTGGAGAGGAAACCTCTAGTATAACACTATGATTCTATGATAAAGCAAACTTGAACGGACTTAACAACTTCTTAAGGAGACAAACGCGATGTTTAGAAATAAGCATGTCTTCAAGAATTCATTAGTATCATATCATAAAACCATTAATTTGTAATAAAATAATTAAGTCAATGTAGATTCATTTCAATAATGTACGCTAAATTTCCTACATATGTATCACAAAATTTTTTCTCAATGTATTCATCTGCATGTGCAGAGAACATCATAATCAGACACTCACTTAGCAATTTCTAGTCAAGCGCCCGTTTGTATCGCTTGACCTTCAAGTGATACAAAAATGCGAAAATTAACTGCAATGCGAATGGTGAGTGGGCAGCTTGCTGGAAGCAGTTTAGCATGTCCCTCGTTCATTTCTGTTTCGATCGCCCTAGCGAACACAATCCAGACAAGTAAAGTTTGTAAAGTCCATGTGAATGTACTGTCTTTCATTTATTCATCACTCGTTCGATTTCCATCTAAATGACATTCATAAACATTTTGGTCCAAATCGAGCCGGATATTAAAGTTAATTTGCCAAACTACGTCATTTAGAAAGTTATATCAATTGTACTACTAAAATTTAACTAAATTGCTATCCTATAGTAAAACTATAGGCGAAAAAACCACTGTGACGGAGTTGGATGTGAAAGTGCAAAGAGCAGAGGCGCTGTGGGAAGAGTTCAACGCATCGCAGAAGCAAATGTATACATTGCTGGATGTAGAGGGCTATACAGATCCAGTACCTGAATTCTACGAATTTGAAGAAAATTATCAAGTGGTTAAGTCTGTAAAAGCGCATAGAAAGAAGCAAGGATGTTGTGCCTCGGTTAGCTGATCAGCAGGAGGTCTTAATTGAAGCGCTTAATAAAACGGAACCATCCATGAAAATCTCGGACTATTTCTTTCCATCGATTCGAATAGAACCATTTGCCGGTAACTATCGTGATTGGCCGGCTATCAGAGATATGTCTGAGGGAACCGTAAATAATAAAGCAAGTGTAACACCCATTCAAAAGTTTCATTTCTTAAAATCGTGTCGTAGTAAGGCGTTAAATCTTTTTAATCATCTTCCAATTTGCGACGCGACATACGAACAAGCATGGGCCAGGCTGGAAAAGCGATATAACAGACCCCGTTATGTAATCGACAGTTACATTCAGGCCTTCATGGATTTTCCGGTCACACATACTCAAAATACTATTGTACTTCGGAAAATTTCAAATGGTGCTGATGAGATGTGCGCTGTCTAAAATCCATAAACTCTCTTAATGAAGATCCGTGGTTGATTCATATTCTTCTCAACAAACTCGATCCCGAAACTCGACAAGGGTGGTCTGAGAAAAGTGTTGATGAGGACTAACCTACGATTCAACAGTTCTTACATTTTTTAGAACGTCGGCGCGAAGATCTAGGAACCAGCAAGGGTAATATCCGCGAAACTCCTAGATCACGACATGCAAGTATCCCCGCAAGGAGCCTGCAAGTCTCATCTTCCTTAAATTGTGACAAATGCGGTGGTAACTACGCTATTAATCAATGTGCAGAATTTCTCGGCTTATCCATAACTGAAAGAAGAGACTTTGTCAAACGCCGCAAACTTTGTTTCAATTGTCTGCGTGGCGGACATCCATCTGCTCGGTGTCAAGCAGTTTAGATGCAAAACGTGTAATACTCGCCAAAATACGTTAGTTCACGAGTACTCCGCGGATAAGTTGAGTTCATCCACTAATACATCTACAAGAACTTTGTCGTCGCGAGAAGGGTTCAAGATATAGCTGGTAACCGTCAACCGGTGCGTATTCTCCTCGATTCATGTTCGCAGGTATCTCTTATAACCGATTCTTGTGTTCAGCGATTAGGCCTTCATCGAAGGTATGCTCATATACCCATAAGTGGAATCGGTTCCACAAGTGCCGGCAAATCAAGAGATTTGGTCTCGGTCGTGCTTTATTCGCGCATTAATAAAGATAGTATTTCCGTCGATACGTATATATTATCAAAAGTAAGAAGAAATCTGACAACATCATCATTCGCAATCGATAGTTGGAATCAATTGCATGAATAAGACTCAGCTGATCCAGAGTTCAATAAATTGTCTCGAGTAGACATCCTTTTAGGTGGGTATAACGTATGGGAAGTTCTGCAGGGAAAGGTAGTCCGTAGCCAACGGGGGCTTCCCATTGCGCAATAAACCATATTTGGCTGGGTTCTAGCTGGGCAACTCTTACATACTAAAGTAGTAAATATTACCACCCATCATACTGTCTCAGACATCGATTCAATTCTCCAATCATTTTGGACAAACCATATTTTGCTGGGTTCTAACTGGGCAACTCTTACATACTAAAGTAGTAAATATTACCACCCATCATACCGTCGTAGACATCGATTCAATTCTCCAATCATTTTGGACAATTGAAGAAGTTGACCCGAAAAAATTTCTCTCAGATGATGATCGAAAAATCGAAGACCACTTCCTCAAAACTTATCGTCGAACATCGGATGGGAAATATGTAGTGAATCTGCCATTCAAAGCCACTCCAAATTTCTCCGATACCTTAACTGGTACTACCCTTCGTCTTCAGTCACTGGAACGGAAATTTTAAAAAAAATTAGAATTACGGGAAGAGTACTAGCGATTTCTCAACGAATACTTGACCTTAGGATATGTCCGAGATCCCACAGTCCGAAATAAACTCGCCCCATTCGTGCTACCTTCCTCACCATGCCGTTCATAAGCCCGAGAGCGAAACAACTAAGCTCCGCGTCGTTTTCGACGGTTTTTACAAAGATATCAACGGCACTGCTCTAAACGATGCGCTTATGATCGGTCAGCTTACGTTTTTGTCGGTTTAAATTCGTATATACCGCGAACATAGGTAAAATGTACAGACAAATTTAGATCGCCCCTGAAGACTCCAACTACCAACGAATTGCCTGGCGAGAGTCACCGTCACATCCTTTAAGATATTTTCGGTTACGTACGATGACTTACGGTACCTCATGTGCTCCATACCTAGCCGTTCGAACCCTAAATCAACACGCTTTGTTGCATAAAGATATTACTCAACGATTTTTATGTAGACGATGTGGCTTCCGGAGCCGATACCCTTAAAGACGCTATCGTAAAACGCGACTCGTTAATTAACTATTGTCCAAGTGCGGTATGACTCTAAGCAATTCAAACCAACTGTTACCTGGCGAAGAAAGTAATTCAAAATTGAACACACCGTTCGATTCCGGTGCGGATTATTGGGTAAAGGTACTCGGTCTGTCGTGGAATTCTAAGCTCGATGTGTTCAGCTTTCAGCTTAACCATGCGCCCAGTGAATTAATTACGAACCGACAAATATTAAGTGATGCAGCTCGCATTTTTGATCCCCTCGGTTTCCTTTCGCCTTCCATAATCCAACTTAAAATTCTTTTTCTAGAACTGTGGCACAGAAAATTGGATTGAGATAACTTTGTTCCAAATTGCGTAGCCTTAAAATGGACTCATTATCGATCTGAATTGCCCCTTCTTACGAAAATCTCGATACCTCGCTCACTCGGGCTGGGATGTACAGCATTTGAAGTGCATGGATTTTGAGACGCTTCAGAGTTTGCATATGCCGCAATAATATAACTTAACACCAACAGACGAGGTGAAGTACACCTGCACGCGCGAACACCGAATTGAGGAAACGCTGACCTAGCGTCTGGCGCATTTGCTGCACGGTGCATCCGTTCCCACAACAGCGAGCCACCACATAGAGCTGAATCAGGGAATTTAGGGAATAAATATAGGTGATCGAAAGTTTGTTAGTTTAGTTTTTAGACTCAATCGAAACAATAAAGGTACAAAGGCATTCGGCCTTTGATTTTTTTTATCAATCTTGGTAGCGCGATTCTTTAACTGGCGCCCAACGTGGGGCTGCATTCCGTAACACTGTCCAAAAGTTTTGACCCCAAACCGCGAGTGTAAGTGTTTGTGAAAAAAGTGAAAAAACCACCGTCAAATCGCGAGTGAACTGGAGCGACAACCAAGCTCAGAATCAAACCGCGAGTGAACTCGAGCAATAACCAAGCTCAGAATCAAGAGTGGAAAATCACCGTCAAATCGCGAGTGAACTCGGGCGATAACCAAGCTCAGAATTAAAACCGCGGGTGAAGTCGAGCAACAACAAAGCTCAGTATCTAAAAGAGTGGACAATCAAGCCACCGGGACAGTGTAGTGATAGGGAAACCTAAGGCCCCTTAGTAGTTTCCGTAAGTTACAAAAAGGAGTCAGGAAAGAACCTGGCAGCCGCCCTAACCATCGGAAGCAGCCTCAACAACCCAACAACGTGTTAATTAGATATGTTACCAAGATCATTCATTTTATTGTAAGTCATAGTTATAGTTCATATTTGTTAATTATATTTTCCAAATCTTTATTTGTATTACCAAATAATAAATTGTTTTACAAAGAACTCATTTTAAAATACGTCTGTAAACCCTTGCATTGTCGTTATCCTTTTCTAAAACATTCGTAAAACGCGTAATACATTAAATAAAATTTCCCATACTCAAAATACAAACACAAAATGTCAAATCCTAATAATTTAATTAGACCGGCTCGTCTTGAGATACCGCAGGAAAATGCTGCAACTCAAGCTCCTCTAGTTCCTTCCCCTGTTCCAAATCCGAATCCAATTAACGATGACATGATTAGGTTAATTTCACAATTAGTGACTGAAACGCTTCAAATACAGGGACGACAACTTTTCAATTCGATCATGAACCCAGCGTCCGATATCAATAATGATGTGGACCAGCCTATCAATTTGACGAACGACAGAAATTTGACAGATCTAGACAAAATACCTGATGTGGTGAAAAGCCTCAGGGAGTTCTCTGGGCAGCCACACGAATTCAATTCGTGGAAAAAAAGTGTTGATAGAATACTGAAGATCTATGAACACTTGAAAGGTACAGCTAAGTACTACGGGATATTATCTGTTATCAGAAATAAAATTACGGGCTATGCCGATGTAGCCCTAGAATCTTATAATACACCCCTGAACTGGGAGAAAATTTCAAAGTGCCTTATGCTGCATTATGCGGACAAAAGGGACTTAGAAAGCTTAGAGTACCAAATGACTACTTTGGTACAAGGTAACAGTACAATTCCCGAATTCTATCAGGCTGTTTACCATCACCTATCTCTGATCCTTAACAAATTAGGATCAATGGAAATGAGTCAAGAGTCAATGAATAACATGACTCAGTGTTACAGGGATAAAGCCCTTGATACATTTGTTAGAGGACTCAAAGGTGATCTGCCTAAATTGCTCAGTATCCGCGAACCCGCAGATCTTCCGCAAGCATTACATTTGTGCTTAAAGTTGCAGAATGTTGATTTTAGAACTCAACACGCTAACAACTCACAGTCCAGTTCTAGAAGAACATTCCACCAAACACCTCCTCCGGTTCCCCCAAGAAGGAACAATTTTTCACAGCCAGGACCAGCACCAATCCCTGCTCCGAGACATCAATTTCATCCGGAATTACTTCATAATCCTCGAAACGCCCAGCCACCTCAGTTCTTCAAGGAGCCATATCAACAGAGGAATCAACACATACAGCAACGACCACCGGCAAATCAACGCCCGCTTCCTCCGAAGCCTATGGACGTCGACTACTCCATCAAGTCTCAAAAAGTCAACTATTAAAATAGACCCCGCATTCAACAGCCTATCCCACAGAAGCGACAGTATTCCCAACAGGTCCACCAGCCACATAAAGTGCAAAGAGTTAACCACTCTGAAGCACCCGACTCGAATGAATACGAAACAGAACAAGAAGACCAGTACCATGACGAACATTATAACCCCCAACTTGACGAACCAGAACAGGTTGACGACATTTATTTTTTAGACTAAGGCCCTCTTCGCTTCCTTACTTCGAGCACATCTCGAGAAGCGGAGAGAATTTAAAATTTTTAATAGACACAGGGTCAAATAAGAATTACATCCAACCTAGGCTTATAAGAAATCCTCTCACAAATAAAACACGATTCTATGTTATTTCAGTCGGTGGAAGCGTAGAAATTACACACGATTTGTACATACAACTGTTCGATCAAAACATCGATAAAATAAAATTCTTCATTCTTCCCAGCCTCATTTCATTCGACGGAATTATAGGAAACGATACTCTAAGAAAGTTAAACGCGGTTATTCACACGAAACAAAGTTACATGACGATTTACCCAAATATTAAAGTGCCACTCAAGCAACATATTTCGCAGCTAATAAATAATATTTCTCTAAGAACTTCGCACATGAGTAAAGAGCACTCGGACAAACTAAAAGACTTAATTAAAGATTGTCCCAATCTCTTTTCCGATCCCGACAAAAAACTAACTTACACTTCTACCGTAAAAGGCGAAATCCGAACTATAACCAATGAGCCCATATACTCGAAATCATACCCATATCCAATGGCACTCAAGGGAGAAGTCGAAAAACAAATAAATGAGTTACTTAAAGACGGCATCATAAGACCATCGAAATCTCCTTACAACTCTCCAGTTTGGATCGTCCCC
Organism: Eristalinus aeneus; assembly: GCA_955652365.1. Classification (NCBI taxonomy): domain Eukaryota; kingdom Metazoa; phylum Arthropoda; class Insecta; order Diptera; family Syrphidae; genus Eristalinus; species Eristalinus aeneus. Next base: position 74,015,099 of record OY019131.1, read on the forward strand.
AAAAAAATGGACGCCTCAGGAGAAAGAAAATATAGCATGGTCATTGATTAACGTATGCTCAACGCCGTCACTATTGCTGATAGATATCTGATCCCCGAGATCAATGAAGTCCTTGCAAACCTGGGCAAGAACAAATGGTTCACTATAATCGATCTCAAAAGTGGTTTTCATCAGATCCCACTGAAGGACTCTGATATTGAGAAAACCGCCTTTTCAGTAAATAATGACAAATTTGAGTTCGTACGACTTCCTTTCGGACTTAAAAACGCCCCCTCCATCTTCCAAAGAACTTTGGACGATATTCTGAAGGATCTCATCGGAGTGTGTTGTTACGTTTATATCGATGACATCGTCATCTTTGGGAAAGACGAGGAAGAACATCTTAGGAATCTAGAGAAAGTGTTTAAGACACTAGAAGTGGCAAACATGAAAATACAATTAGACAAATGTGAGTTTTTCCAAGCAGAAATAAAATGTTTGGGTTTTATCATTGGAAGAGATGGCATCAAGACTAATCCCAAAAAGGTTCAAGTGATTATTGACCGACCTGCCCCCAGAACTCTAAAAGACCTTCGTTCGTTTCTAGGCATGTCAGGATACTATCGCCGTTTCATCAAGGATTATGCGAAACTAGCGAAGCCCCTGACATCCCTTTTAAGAGGGGAAGATGGACGCGTGTCCAAGAACCTTTCAAAAAACAAAGTCATTCATTTGGATAAAAACGCCTTGGAAGCATTTAATAAAATAAAAAATTCTCTAATTTCGCCAGAAGTAATTCTGTCATATCCAGATTTCCAAAAAGAGTTCGAACTGACCACGGACGCCTCTGATTATGCTATCGGAGGAGTCCTTTCCTAAAATGGCAAGCCGATCACATTCCTCTCGAGAACTCTGAACAAGACCGAAGAGCATTATGCAACCAACGAGAAAGAGATGCTCGCTATTATATGGTCTTTAAATTCTTTAAGAAATTTCCTCTACGGTTCACGGAAAGTAAATATTTTCACTGATCATCAACCCCTCACATATGCCTTAAGTAATAAAAACACCAATAGTAAAATGAAAAGGTGGAAGGCTATTTTAGAGGAGTACAATTATGAACTTAAGTATAAACCTGGGAAAGCCAACGTAGTGGCCGACTCCCTCTCAAGGCCTCCTCAAATAACCGAGATCTACTTTTTTTTTTTTTTTAATGCATTTTTTTTTATTATTTCATCATAGTTTTCTTAAATGCTAGACAAAAGTACTTAAACTAGCTTACTTTTCTAATCTTTGATCTTAATTCTAACTTACTGACTTTTCATAAGTACTCTAAGCTAACAAAGGATTATTTTTTTACTTCTGCCTTTCGGCCTATTTCAGTTTTCAATTTGTGTTTCTTTTAATTGTCTACATTCGAGCTTTAATTTGTCCCAAGAAAACTTTAAAAACTTGGACATTAAGTTTACTTAATACTAAGACTAAAACGTAAAACCTAAAACTAAAACCTATGATAAAACTTTCTGACTCTAACTTACGTCTAAACTTATATGTACTTAACTATTTACAATATTCTTAACTGTGCCCGTAACGTTATACGGACGCGTGCACCCGGAGGTATGTGTCATTTATATGCCTTACATATATATCTGATACCCCCTGGTGCACCTTTTTTTGGTTTTTGTTTTGTTTGTTTTGTTTTTTTTTTAATGTTTATATATATATACATATATACACTTTTTTTTTTTTTTTTTTTTTGTCTGTAATATCTTAAAACTACCTTAACCTACATATGTGAGCTGGCCCTTGTGAATCAGCTGTCCTGTCTTTTGCTTTAAAGAGTTAGCGGCATCGAAAGCTGATTATGGTGTAACCACCAGTAGAAATGCCGTTCCTTATCAGAAACTGCTCTGTCTCGGGTAGAAATCGCTCTACTGAACCATAGGAGATCCTCATGGCTGCGAGCGACGTCCGGCTCGTATTGGAGTTGCCTTTCTACTGTTCGGCGTGCGACGTGGAAGATGATAGGGCAGCCTTCCCTATCTTGTATCAGGCCTTTCGAATCCAAATAAAGGAAAGCTTCAGGTGGAATGAAGCCGTTAAGACGTACTCTTTCATGGTTCATTTCATTTGGGTAGTAAGCCCCAAAGATCAGACTGTTGGTTGAAGCCATGGCACGAGCAGTGTGACTCCGAATCAACTTAATAATAAAATTATCTATCCTTATAAGGTTTGCCTCGTTGTACAGAACCTCCTTGGGGTAGAATTTCTTGTACTGAGATTCTGGTGTTCGATATAAGTGAAGACAGGCTCGAAGGCACCGCCTCTCGAACACTCTCATCTTTTCCATCTGGGAAGGACTCACGTTGAACCACACAGGACAACCATATACCATGATTGGCCGGATGAGGGCCATGTAGCAGATTACCTTCACCCTGGTGTCAAGTTGACTGCTGTAAAACAGTCCTCTTGCCATAGCGAAGGCATTCTTAGCCCTGGTCAGAGCAGTGTCTACATGTATATCACCATATAGATACTGGTCCAACCAGATGCCTAGATATCTCACTACATTTTTCACAGTCAACGGCCGTCCCAGTGGATCAACTATGCCGAACTTGCGCCAGTTCATTTTCGTGTCCCTTGAGGCTCTGGACAACGGGGTTCTGAAAAGGATAGTTTCACACTTCTGGTAGTTGATTTTCAACTTCCAGTCGTCGCAAAATCGTTGAATCGTATCAAAGTCACTCTGTAACAAACCGTTTATTTCTTCTACCTTCGGACCTGATCTGTACGCGATTAGATCATCGGCAAACGCTATTATGTTAGGCATAGAACTTATAAGATCGCTGGTGAATATAGTGAACAAGATCGGCGAACCTACCGCTCCTTGTTGCAACCCATTTTTTATGTGGAACACAGTGGTGGAAATTTCGTTGCCATTTTTCACAACGAACTTCCTACCTGTTACCATATCGTAGATCATATATAGCAATGTTTTATGAATGCCAAGCCTGACCAACTTTAGGAAGAGTCCTTCTAACCATACGGTGTCGAAAGCTTTTTCCATGTCGATCAAGCAGGCCCCTGTGCACTGTGTTATATTTCTATTCCACTGAATGTCGGAAACCAATTTGGACGCGGCATGAATGGTGTCGTGCCCCGCCCTGAAGCCAAATTGATTTTCCGGTATTAATTGTTTTTCCTCAACCCATTCTTTCAGAGCTCTAATGACTATCTTCTCGAATACCTTGCTTATGCACGGAAGAAGACTTATAGAACGGAGATTCGTTGGGATGGAGGTATCCTTGCCCCGTTTCGGAATTGGCTGTACCACAGCTGTTTTCCAATGCACCGTATAATATGCATTACTCAGCGCATTGTTAAACAGAGTTGTGTATACGTCCACCGCCTCAGAGGGTAGATGGCGCAGAACAATATTTGGTATCCCATCTATTCCCACTGACTTTTTCTTCTTCAGTGAGTTGAGGATACCTTGGAGCTTATCTTTCGAAATACGGATGGAGTTGTTTCCATCATCGGCGACGACATTATTTGCCGGATACTCGTCACTGAACCTGATAAAACCAGGGTTCTCGGATCGCCATTGACTTATTTCATTACGAAGACAGACATGATTTAGCAAGGCTCTGCTTTCCAAGTCGTGATTCGGGCTACGAGACTCGTTGACCGTATACACTCTCTGGAAAACAGCACCAATTGCTTTCACCTTCTCCTGAGGATCCTCAACTACGAAGTAGTCATTGTCAAGCACTGCCCTATCAGGATCGATGCCAACTGAGGTCAGTAAGTTTGCGTTGTCTCTTGTTCTGTCCAGTCGAACGCTCTGAATGTCGTTATGATCTTTCCTCCGAAATAATTTATTTACTTGCGGGAACATGCTCGGGTTGTTAGATCTTACAGCCCGAATCTTATTGCCCCAATGCAAGCTTACAGCTAGTCTGTAATTATGTTTGATTAACTGTTGGAGTACTTTGATCTGTGACTTCAGACAGCGAATCTCTGCACTCAGTGGATCTGTAAATCTCCTGTACAAGAGTTTGAGTCTTGACAGGAGTCTACTTTTTTGCACGTGAAGTGCATCGATCGTAGCATTCCGATAAATGTCGCCATCATCAGTTTGTGCTACCTTCGGGATAGTTTTGTCCATTGTTCGTTTAATGACTTCGTCCATTTGTGTGAGGTACCCATCAACCTCTTCGTTCGTAAGGTTTCTGTTCGTAGGAGGATTGATCACACTCGAACTTATTTCTCTGGCTAAGGTTCTAGAGAAACGTGACCAGCGCGCCTTATTGTAATTATAAGGATGCGTTTGGACATATTCCTCCAGTTCCTCCAGCTTATTCGGGAGCTGTATTACCGCGGCGAGACCACAGTGATCACTGTCATACTCGACCGTAGTTAAACAGTTCCTCGTATGTCGTTCCACGTTAAGTATTGTTAGTCGTCTGTCGATTAGCATCACATCCAGATAGGACCCGCTTCTGGGAAATGATGGTCTATCGGTTGTCAGCAGATCTAACCTGAACTCAATATTGTTTTGTTCCATCCACTCGAAGAGAGCATTTCCTCGCTCATTTGGAACAGCGTTACCCCATTCACCGTGCTTGGCGTTCAAATCCCCGGCTACTATAAAGAAGTTTTCTTCTGAGTTTAAGCAGAGGCTGGTGAAAAGAGCCTCGAGCTCAGAGAGAAAGTTAGGGTTTCGAGGTTCTGATGCGTAGGCAGCGATCACAAATAACTTCTTTCCACCATGGAGAGAGATGCGTGCAATCGCTGCTTCTAGCACACTAAATCTACGTACATCGTTGCTATATATGACCTTATGATAAATGTTACGTTTAATCAAAAGGGCGACCCCACCACCTCTTGTGGATTGTGGTCGGTCTCTTCTGATTATATGGTAATTTTTGTACCTGAGATTGCGCTTCTGGTTAAGCTTAGTTTCGCTAGCCATCAGCACATCAGGGTTGTGGGTTTGCAATAAGTTAGCGAGCGATAGTTTTCGTTCGATCCTTATCAGAGAATTTACATTCACTGCGAGGATCTTAAGTGTTCTTACCTCGCGTGAGCCCATTATATCTGAGCGCGCTTGTTTGCAGGCAGCTGAGAGAAGAGGAAATCTACTCTAGCCGTCTGCGTAAGGAAACTGGTCTGTAGTTCGACCATCTGTTTCTGCAACGCAATCATCTGCGCTTGCATAGATTGGATGGAAGACATTACATCCCTTATTGAGGGTTCTGCCTCGGAATGCCTGACCATTGGAGCCGGGGCAACCTTTGGCACTGTCCGTTGTGCCGGATCCCTGCCTGACACCATTTGGGCGTAGGAGATGGCCGGCGTTACGGTAGTAGCTACAGCACTGGCCACTATCCTGGCTGCTACCTTTTTTACGTTCCTTATTTCCTTTGCCTTCTGTCGGAGTTCTTTGATTCGTGGACACCCCAAATAGGTTGCGCGGTGTCCATTACCTCCGCAGAGTACGCATTTGAGGAGCGCCTTATCCTCGACTTTATCCGTACCTAGAGGGCATTCTCCTTTATTGTGGCAGAATGTGCAACGTGCGCATCGGAACTCCATATTGCAGTTCTCCGCGACGTGACCCAGCCTTCTGCACTTCGCACATTGAAGTACGTGGTCAGATTTGTTTAATTTCTCCCACTTTATACTCAGACCGCCTACGAAACGGATTTTTCGAAGGCTGTCAATTTTGGTATTGTGGGAAACCTGCCCTTAGAAGAAAGGAAGTGCCTTCTTCTTTATTTTCGCTGCCGCAGTGGTGAAGGGCTTAACCCCTACAAACTGGACCTCGTCGCTCTCAACTTGGCGCAGCTTGTCGAGGATGACCTTCGGGTCAGCAGATGGATTTATACCTTTGAGGAGCAAAGTCTGTGGCCTTTCTCCTTTGGGGGTATAAGTATAGAAATCAGCGTTCGATGCCGCTAACTTCTCTTTTAGGGTTCTAAACCCGTCTATTGTTAAGCAATGGACGGTATGACATCCGGGAGACTTATATTTTAAATAATATATATTTTTATGTAGGGCCAACTCACATAGTTTTTCCAGTTGTTCCGTCTCCACACCGAAGACATTGATGGGTGGACATCTTACCCTCTGCTTCTGCTGTCCCTCCTGCGGCTGCTTCTGCTGTTGTTGTTGCCTCGTCTTTTGTTGGATCTGCTGCTTGTATTGTTTTTGCTGCTGCTGTTGGTTCGGTAGTTGCTGTCGGCCTGTTTTCGTCGTCGTAGTCCGTGTCTGTTGCATTTGTTGCAACCTTTGCGCTGCCTTTGAAGTTGAGGGACGCTCCTCTTCAGCTGGTGGCTGTTTTTGACTTTGCTTCTGCTGACTCTGTTTTTGTTGCAGCTCCAGAAGTTCTCGCTGCTGCTGTCTTATTTTTGTTTCTCTTTCTGCAGCTTTTCTCTTCGAAGATTGCTCGTAGAGAAGTTTTATGTGGGCGTCGAGTTTCGCCCTCTCCTCATCGAGCTTCTCCAGTTTTTTTTCCTTCTCTTTGATTTCCTCAGCCTCGTCATCGGCATCTGAGGTGGCTAGTACTTGGAAGGAATTGTCACTCCCTTTGTACGAATATCGGCACTCGTTGCCCTCCGATTCACATTGGAGGGCTTCTAATGCCATGACTGCGGCTGTGGTAGTCGCTTTTGTTGTTGCTACTGCAGGTTTGCTGGGCTTTGTTTTTGTCTTCCTCGCAGTCGTTGCTTCTTCATCAGTCGTCGCTGTTATTTTTGTTCTTCGCTTGACTAGGCTCGGCTGCGGTTGCCCTCTCCTTCTTCTCTTTACCGCTTCTGTAGTCGAACGGCTAGTTGGACTTGCCACGCGAACACTACCATCGCTCGTTTGGTGGCCTGATGCCTCAGCCACCGGTGTTCGGAAATCACCCGATTTGCTGAGCTCAGGCCGCTCATCACTTTCCATGGTTGTCTTGCCCACTCACACTTAATGTTTATTATTTTTACTAATAAAAAAAAAATCGTTTATATTCTTTCGGGAATCGAACCCGGAACCTCCGAGTCACCACCACTGTTGTCTAACACCCGGCTACTGCCCCGCTTGTGTTCAGATGTTTTTTTCTCACACTAGTAACGCACTGTTATTTTCGTGAAGCCGAAACACGTCCGTATCGCTTGGAAGTCTGTGAACGACCACCGAGATCTACTCAATGACCCCAAGTGAACATAGTGCCGATAGCTCTAGTGACAATCTAATACCATCTGTCGAAACACCAGTTAATGTATTTCGGAATCAGCTAGTACTAAAAATAGGTGAAGACAATAGTTACGAAATCAAAACCCCATTCGAGAATTACACAAGACACATTTTTATCCAACCAGAGTACACAGAAGCAGATTTGATAAACATATTCAAAAGATACCTAAATCCTAATACTGTAAACGGGCTTTCGACGAATGAAGAAACTATGGGAAAAATACAGCAAATTTACCCCCTGCACTTCAGAGACTACCGCATCAGATTTACTCAGAAAATTGTAGAAGATATTCCTAGCGAGACCGAACAAGAAGAAAAAATTTTAAAGATACACTGACGTGACCATCGCATCGCCGAAGAAAATCGAATTCAATTGCTAGAAAGTTTTTATTTCCCCAAGATGTCCTCAAAAATTAAGACCCTAAAAAGTCCTTGCGTCATTTGCAAAGAAAACAAATACGACAGACACCCTAATAAACCTCACCTGAAACCTACACCCATCCCTAACTATCCAGGACACATCATCCATATCGATATCTTCTCTACAGAAAAACAACTCGTATTAACAGCCATTGACAAATTCACAAAATTTGCACAAGCTAAGGTTATTCCTTCTCGTTCTATTGAAGACATCAAACGTCCATTACAGGATATTATATTCTTCTTCTGCATACCTGAAGTTGTTGTAATAGATAATGAAAAGGCGCTGAACTCAGCCTCAATAACGTCAATGCTAGAAGATGATCTCCAAATCAAAATTTTTAAAACACCTCCATACAAAAGCGAAGTGAACGGTCAAGTCGAGCGTTTCCACTCCACGCTATCTGAAATCATGAGATGCCTCAAGTCCGACGGACCTCCACGGTCGTTTATAATATAACTTTACTATCCACTCAACCACAGGAAAAAAACCAATAGAACTATTTCTTGGACGTATACCAGGACTAAATCCAGAGCAATTCGAAAAAGCACGGTTATCAAATATTGAAAAATTAAGAAGTAAACAGGAAAAAGACAACAAACACCACAACAAGAATAGACATACAATCAAAGATTACCAAATAGGACAAGTTATTTTCGTAAAAAATAATAAGAGAATAGGATCAAAATTGACTAGCAGATATCGACAGGAAGTAGTAAAAGAAAACAAAAACTCCACAGTAGTAACTGAATCCGGCAGAGTAGTTCACAAAAGTAACATAAGAAATTAACATTTATTCTTTCAGATATATCTTTTGCACATGTCAAGCAGCCATACAAATATTAGACTTTTCAAACGCACAAATAGTGACTTTTCACGTTGGACAAACAAAGATACAGGACGAAAACTTCAAACTGATACATGTTATTGACTTGGACCAATACGATCAATTTATATCCGCAACTACCCCAATCCTTAATCTCCAATCAATCCGGAACCACATCCTATTTCCTTTGCTATCACATGAGCTACAGCAAATTAAGAATGTCTTGCACAACTTAAAACCGCGAATCGCGAAACGTTCTTTAAACTTCATAGGCAGCACATGGAAATGGATTGCTGGCAATCCAGACCATGATGATTTCATTACCATTAAAAGTAAAATCGCGAATGTTCTAGAAAATAATAACAAACAGTTTGTAATCAACCAATTATACAATGAGAGGATGAACAATATCACTAAAGTTCAAAATGAAATACAGAAATTGTTAAAAGAAACCAGTATTGTAAATCTCGAAATAATGACAAACATACAATACAGAATCAAACTTGTAAAAGAAGAAATAGAAAATATTAATTATGCTATACACTGGGCTAAATCAGGTATGATAAATTCATTCATTTTGTCAAAAAAAGAAACAAACTTGCTACAAGTGTCATTAATAAACAGCAATTGCCTTATAATACAGTAGAAGAAGCACTAGATTTCGCAGAAATAAAAATTATAAGTAATAGTTCAGTAATACTCTATATCGTAAACATCCCAATAACAACAAACAAGTTGTATGAAAGCCTTATTATTAAACCAGTCAAAAGAAACAGTATTGTAACTGAAATTTTATTTGACGTTATTTTAAGAAATAATGAAGAAATGTATGGAATGATAAAAAAATGTAAAAATTATAATTCTCTATCAATTTGTAATCCCAAAGATATAATTGACATAAGAAATGATACATGTATTCCTAGATTATTGAATAGTCTCTCAGCTACCTGTAACACCATCAACAGTCAGCACATTCCAACTGTTGAGAACTCACGTATAGTTCCTACGCATAATGTATCTTGCTCACTCTACAACATTGAAAATGCTTGCTTACTCTTTCCTTCTTTATGAATTACCCTCGAATTCTATGTTTTGTTATTGATATTTCTAATTGGATTCTGTGAAAGCTTTCTAAGCTCACTTATGTAAAGTTTTATTTGCATTATGTTAAGGCAAATGTTAGTCTCACTGTAAACGATCATGCCATATTCATTATGTACTGCTCATGTAAATACTTGCTCTATATCTTATGTTATGTCCGCAATTGTAGCGAGACTTCTTGGATTATATGAATTATGACGCGTCTCTTTCTATTTCGGACCACCAAGCAAGAAGGTAGTTGATTAAAAATATACAGCATATTATAACGTGGTAACCAATTGGGTTTTTTTCTTATCGTCTGAGCAGCATCGCTGGAGTAATTTTTCGCTCTGTTAACAACATTTTTTGGTCCTTCGAGCCGGATTGAACTTTTCTTTTTTTTCTTCTGAAAATTAATTTATATTAAATCTGGTGTTTGTTTTTTTTATTGAATTGATAAATTGTTCGAATTTCTACGAAACGTGTGACAATGTCGTGGATAACGTGGTGTTGAAATTTGCATGTACTTTCAATTAATCGAAGTTGAATATATTGAATAATTTTCCTGCGAAATGTGTAACGTAAAATTAAAACGCGGACATTTGAAAGGGTGCATTACTAGGGCAGAATCTTTCGCCAATAGTATAGACCAGAGTGTTACTCTTGAACTGCTGGAAATTCATTTAAAAAGACTTGAATTTTCGTGGGTAGAATTTCTGTCTTTGCAAAACAAGCTGTTAGAGGCAGGCGGTGATAACGTCGACACAGAAGACGATTTCATCGAATACGAATCTAAATATCTCGTGGCTCAGTCGAAAATTACAAGAGCAATTCGCGAAAAACAGCGGTCTGAAATGCCCTTCGTAAATGAATCCGCTATCGACAAATTAGCTAACCAGCAAACTTCGTTGCTTGAAGTTCTCAGTTCATCAAATCAACCGGGTTTAAATTCAATCGCGTTACCAAAATTTAACATTCCTGCGTTCTCTGGGGACTTCAAAGAATGGCCTACCTTTCGCGATTTGTTTATCGGTGCTATAGACACAAATAATAACTTGAGTCCCACACAGAAATTCCGCTATTTAAACTCGTTTCTTCGCGATGAAGCCGCCGCGTTGATTCGTCACATTTCCATAACGGATGCCAATTATAAGGACGCCTGGAAGCGTCTAGAACAACGCTACGACCGGTCCAATCTAATCATACAATCACATATTCAACACTTTCTGTCGATGCCCGCAATGAATTCATCAAATATACATGTTTTGCGAAAGTTATCGGACACCGCAGATGAAACCATCAGGGGCTTAGATGCATTGAAGGCTACAAGTCGTGACCCGTGGGCTATCTTTATTTTATTACAAAAATTGGACCAGGATACAAGACAGGCATGGGCGGAAGAAAGTGGTACGCGAGAGAACTGTACAGTAAACGAGTTACTAAGCTTCCTCCAGGTACGTTGCAATGCTTTAGAAGCATGTCAGTCCCTTTCTCGTTCCACACAACCACGTACCAAGCCTAAGGCCATTCATTCGCATTTGATTGAAACATCGGTATCCTGTCCTAACTGCAAATCTGAACATGACTTGAATAAATGTCCACGGTTTTTGTCTCTCGATATACAAACTCGTCGTTTCTTTGTCAAGGAAAATGCTCTCTGTTTCAATTGCTTACGTTCGGGGCACTCGGCATCCAAGTGTCGTTCCACTTTCAAATGCCGAATTTGTCATTCTCGGCACCATACATTGGTGCATAACACATCATCGCCTGAACCAGCACCCTCCTCGTCAAACACTTCTCGGACAGCAGCGTCATCTAATTCCTCGCCAGTGACAACATCTTCTATTACACTTTGTTCGACAATGGCCACAGATGGTAGTAGACTTGATTCCACTCGTTTTATTCGTACAATTCTTCCTACTGCCATTGCGCAAACTCGTGATACCTACGGTTTTCTACAAAATGTTCGGTTGTTGCTGGATTCCGGATCACAAGTTTCCTTTATCACCGAGGACATGGCGCAACGTCTAAATCTTGTTCGTAAACCTGCTCGCATTCCTGTGGTAGGAGTAGGTTCTACATCTGCAGGCATTACCAATGGTATTGTGACACTTAAACTCTTTTCTCGTTTCGCTGATGAATACATCGAAGTTTCCTGTTTCGTCGTATCAAAACTAACTTCGTTGATACCTGCCGCTACATCCTCTATCGTCGATTCTTCACTCAATTCTCTTGCACTTGCGGATCCCACCTTCTATTTGCCCGGTCATGTTGATATTTTAATTGGTGCCGATAAGGTTTTCAGCGTGTTCAATGGTATTCCTGTCCGTAGTCAATGTAGTGGACCCGATCTTATTCCCACAGTTTTTGGCACAGTAGTTTGCGGCAAGCTGCATAATTCAAATTTGGTTCCACCTGCGAAATCCTTCTGTATACACCTAGATACAACAAATTCATTCGATTTGGAGCGTTTTTGGCAACTCGAGGAAATCCACCACCCACCCAGCCTTTCAATTGAAGATGAACTAGCAGAAGACATATTTCGTCAAACACATTCTCATTTAAATAATGGTAGATATATTGTTGACCTGCCGTTTAAGAATAATGAGAGGGTCGATTTCAAGGGCAGCTTCAACGTCGCCTTCAAACGCTTCCTTTCCATAGAACGCAAGATGGCAGTTGATTCTCAATTGAAGGAACAATACATTTCATTTATGAGGGAGTATTTGAGTCTAGGCCACATGGAAGAGGTTCCAGAAGACGACATGAATTTGCCATCAACTGACTGCTATTATTTACCGCATCATGCGGTCTTTAAGAACGACAGCAGTACGACTAAGGTCAGAGTCGTTTTCGACGCATCTGCCAAAACCGAAGGCAACGTGTCTCTCAATGATTCGCTATTGATAGGTCATTCGCATCAACGTGACCTTTTCTCAATTTGTATCGCATTCCGACGACACGTATATACGATATCTGGTGACATTGAGAAAATGTTCCGCCAAATCAACGTGTCTGCAAAACATACAAATTTCCAACGTGTGTTGTGGAGAGAGTCCAGTGACCAGCCTCTTAAACATTATCGATTGTTGACCGTAACATATGGAACAGCGTGAGCTCCTTTCTTAGCAGTTCGTACGTTATACCAATTGGCCGAAGATTATCGTGACAAGTATCCGCGCTCGTCAAATGTCTTAATCAACGATTTTTATATGGACGACGTAATGACTGGCGCAGATTCGGTCGAAGAATTGGCTTCTTTGCGCTCAGAACTTGTTAACCTTCTACACGAGGGCGGATTTAATCTTCGCAAGTGCACAACCAATTGCTGGCCTTTATTGTTGAGTTTACCTGAAGAACAACGTGAACTGTCACCAAGAGAATTTGAGGAATGTAGCTCAGTTAAACTACTTGGACTTCGGTGGTTTCCCGCGAAGGATTCGTTTTCTTACAAGGTCAACTTACGCCCTGGATTATCTGTAACAAAACGTCATATACTATCGGAGTCATCAAGAATATTCGATCCAATTGGGTTCCTCACCCCAGTTATAATATCTATTAAAATTCTTTTCCAGGAACTCTGGCGTAAAAACTATAAATGGGACGATCCCATATCATCAGATCTATCTAACTATTGGCAATCAATCTGTTCACAGTTACCCGTTCTCGAAACCCTGGAAATACCGCGTGTTTTATGGAAGTCAAGAAGTAATATTGAACTTATTGGATTTTGTGACGCATCACTCGACGCATACGCAGCTGTAGTCTATTGTCGTAGCTTAGATGCTAAAGGAAATGTGTTTTGTACTATCGTTGCTGCAAAGAGTAAGGTGGCCCCTATTAAAGTTGTTTCTCTACCTCGCCTCGAGCTCTGCGGGGCGCTATTACTTTGCCGTCTAGTGAGGAAACTTAAGGAGGCTTTGCAAATGGATGACCTACAAGTTACTGCTTTCACTGATTCTGCCATCGTACTTCACTGGCTTTCTGCCTTACCGAAAAGGTGGTCTGTTTTCATTTCAAATCGTACATCTGAGATATTAACTGTACTACCTCGAGAATTATGGTATCATGTTCGATCTCAGCAGAATCCTGCAGACTGTGCTTCCCGTGGAATAACACCTAACCTTCTTATTGAAAATGTACTCTGGTGGTGCGGACCAACTTGGATGAAGGATGAACGTTCTACATGGCCTATTTCTAGCTGCAGTACGATTGACATCCCCGCAGACGCTGATTTAGAGGAACGAAGGGCAAAACTGTGCCCTCATGTACTTACGGCTAATCTCAAGGATCAGGACACCTGTGAATTAATTGTAAATAACTGTTCTCATTACATAAAGGCTATTCGGACACTCGCGTATGTATTTCGCTTCATTTCAAACGCGCGTACTTCGAGTAATTCTAGGCGAAAAAACTCACTTTCATCTGATGAATTAAAGGGGGCAAAACTTGCATTTGTCAGATACTATCAGGCGCTTGATTTCAGTGCAGAAATAGAAACTCTTAAGGCTAATAAACCCTTAAGGAAAGGTAATACTTTGACGTCTCTCACTCCCTTTTTAGACAATCAGAAGGTGCTACGCGTTGGCGGTCGAATTCGAGAATCGGATGCGAATTACGCGACAAAACATCCAATTATCCTTGATAAGAACTCTCGGTTCGCGAAACTCGTTATTGAATATATTCATAAAAAGTACTTGCATGCTTCGGTTTCCCTAATGTTCGCCTTACTCAGACTAGAATTTTATATTATCGGTGTTCGCAATCTCTTAAGAAAGGTCGTTCACGAGTGTGTGACATGTTTCCGTCATCGAAGGGTAGATACCAGCCAATTAATGAGCGATCTACCTGCTGAACGCGTTCGTTTTGCGAGACCATTTAGCATTGTCGGAGTGGACTACGCTGGTCCTATAACACTGCGATTGGCCCGAGGACGAAATCCCAAATTTGTCAAGGGTTACATAGCATTATTTGTTTGCTTTTCAACAAAGGCAATTCATGTTGAACTAGTCGGTGACCTTTCGACCGCCGCCTTTCTTGCAGCTTTAGATCGGTTTTCAGCTCGTCGGGGTAAACCCTTGGAAATTTGGAGTGACAATGCAACAAATTTTTACGGGGCTAAACGAACGCTAAATGAAATGTACCAAGTTCTTTTGAAGGAGCAACACAACAAGGAAGTCGTCGACCATCTTTCAAAGGATGAAATCTCCTGGCGTTTCATACCACCGGCCGCTCCACATTTTGGCGGCTTATGGGAGGCAGGCGTTAAGTCTGTTAAGTTCCACCTTAAACGAGTGCTTAAGGATCACCGCCTAACATATGAGGAGATGTACACATTGTTAACGCAAGTCGAGGCGATTCTTAACTCCCGACCTATGTGGCCTACTTCAGATATGGACCCAATGGCGTTAAGCCCAGCTCACTTCTTAATTGGTGCACCTCTTCTCTCTGTTCCCCGTTCTGATGATTATACTAGCTCTAATAGTCCGTACATTAACTGGTCTCTTTTACAGACACTTAGACAAGGTTTTTGGAGACGATGGCACATCGAATATTTGACATCTCTGCAACAACGACCCAAGTGGCATAGCGAACAACCATCACTCAAGGAGGACGATGTAGTTTTGGTAAAGGACTCAAACCTACCACCAACCAAGTGGATATTGGCACGAGTTAAGGGCATTCATCCTGGAAAGGACAATCGCACTCGTGTTGCAACTATCGTCACCCAAACCGGAGAATATGTTCGGCCAGTCGTCAAACTCGTACCGCTGCCAGTTGCTGAAAGACCGGAGTCTTTCAGGGGGGGCTGAATGTTGAGAACTCACGTATAGTTCCTACGCATAATGTATCTTGCTCACTCTACAACATTGAAAATGCTTGCTTACTCTTTCCTTCTTTATGAATTACCCTCGAATTCTATGTTTTGTTATTGATATTTCTAATTGGATTCTGTGAAAGCTTTCTAAGCTCACTTATGTAAAGTTTTATTTGCATTATGTTAAGGCAAATGTTAGTCTCACTGTAAACGATCATGCCATATTCATTATGTACTGCTCATGTAAATACTTGCTCTATATCTTATGTTATGTCCGCAATTGTAGCGAGACTTCTTGGATTATATGAATTATGACGCGTCTCTTTCTATTTCGGACCACCAAGCAAGAAGGTAGTTGATTAAAAATATACAGCATATTATAACGTGGTAACCAATTGGGTTTTTTTCTTATCGTCTGAGCAGCATCGCTGGAGTAATTTTTCGCTCTGTTAACAACACCAACCATAGACGAAATTTCAACCGGCAACATGCTGTTAAATCAATTTATCGGAACCTTACAAGTTGAAAACACCACCCATAATCTAAATGGAACGTTTGTAGTAAAGTTCCACAACAGCATCGTGAACGTCAACGGAAGATCATTTATCTCCAAAGAATTATCAACAACGAATGTGTTACCGGCAATTCTCCAACCCAATCCAAAGGAGAAACATTACAAGGAACTACTATCACTGGAGATGATGAAAGATCTTCATATAAACAATACAAATGAAATTCGATTGTTACAAACAAAAGAAAATGCACACCAGATAACTACCTACTCGCTCATCAGCTGCCTTGGCCTACTCGCTATAATTATTATAGCCTACAAACTTTTACCTAGTCGAAACAACACCAAAGTCACCATCCGAATTCCAGATAACAATATCCAGGAGGAACATCTTGAACCAAAAACGATCGCATCACCTTATGCGCTTCAACATCTTGACATCCCAAAACAAAGATTCAACGACCTCCCATACTTCTAGCGATTGGGGACAATCGCATTTAAGAGGGGAAGACTTAACACCAACAGACGAGGTGAAGTACACCTGCACGCGCGAACACCGAATTGAGGAAACGCTGACCTAGCGTCTGGCGCATTTGCTGCACGGTGCATCCGTTCCCACAACAGCGAGCCACCACAGAGAGCTGAATCAGGGAATTTAGGAAATAAATATAGGTGATCGAAAGTTTGTTTGTTTAGTTTTTAGACTCAATCGAAACAATAAAGGTACAAAGGCATTCGGCCTTTGATTTTTTTTATCAATCTTGGTAGCGCGTTTCTTTAACTTATACTCGCGTTATCAACTACCCATTGGACACTTCGAAACGAACATTGTGGCTGCTAAAACACGCGTTGCTCCGTTGAAGCAGTTGAGTATCCCGCACTTAGAACTGTGCGGGGTTCTTCTCCTCTCTCGTCTCCTCGTTGCCGTCCAGAAATCGCTCAGCATAACCTTTCCCAAGCCTTACGTATGGTGTGATTCGAAGGTTGTTTGATCGTGGTTATCGTCGAAATTGAAGTTCTTAGTGCTATTCCAAGAAATCGATGGTTTCATGTGAAATCTGAACATAACCCCGCTGATTGCGCATCTCGTGGAATCACAGCTGTTAAATCATTCGATTTAGTGGGCAGGACCTAAATGGTTACGTCAAAAACCAGAACATTTGCCAGTAGAGATGCTGTCACAAGATGATCCAGACTCGAGGAAGGAAGAAAAACGCATTGTACGCCAGTGTCTTCTTACCATTAAGAAAAAACAAGAACATCCTTTCGAATTTTCATCGGAGCGCTTTCATCGTGGATAGTCTTCGTCAGAACGGTCGCCAAAATATTTCGTTTCATTCGGGTTTATAGGAAACACGAGCAATTTTCGTTACATCATCTTAGGTCTCATGAAATTCATAAACCTTATCTAAAGGATATATCTCTTTGTTTGTGGGTCTCGTGACAAAAGCGATCCACCTAGAATTAGTATGCAACCTTACAACTGATTCGTTCCTTTAGGCACTTCGTCGGTTCACAGCGCGTCGCGGTAAGCCTTCCCATATGTATACGAACAATGGGACAAACTTTAAGGGATGTGCTCGTTTGTTAACGGAAATGCATAGACTCGTCATGTCAGAACATCATAACATATTCGTTGCTGAATCGCTCGCTCGTGATAACATACAATCGCATTTCATTCCACCTGCAGTACCCCATTTCGGCGGTTTATGGAAGACAGATCAGTTAAGCAACATCTTCGCTGAGGCATAAATAACGACGTCCTAACGTTTGAACAATTATATTCACTTTTGACACAGATAGAAGCCATCTTGAATTCCAGGTCTTTGTGCCAAATGTCTGACTCTGAATTAGATGCATTAACTCCTGCACATTTTCTTGTAAGTGAATCGTATGCAGCCATACCTGAACCGACAGTCAGCACTCAACAAAACCGACTAGCCACCTGGGAACAAATTCAATCAAGACTGCAAGGGTACTGGAAGATATGGCACCGCGAATACTTAACATCACTCCAGCAACGTCCACAATTGCAAGGAACTGAAACCAACATCAAGATCAACGATCTCGTCGTTCTTAGAGAATCAAATTTACCACCAGGGAAATGGGCATTGGGACGAGTAATTGAAATGCACCCAGGCGCAGATGGCCTTGCATGCGTAGTTACACTAAAAACATCAAGCGGTATCTTAACACGACCAATACACAAGCTCGCTGTGCCACCTGTGTGCTGAAACGTAGTTCAGGGGTGGCGGCATGTTTAAAAATAAGCAGGTCTTCAAGAGTTCATAAGCATCAAATCATAAAATAATTAAGTCAATGTAGATTCATTTCAATAATATAAGCTAAATTTTCTACACATGTATCACAAAATTTTTTCTCAGTGTACTCATCTGTATGTGCAGAGAACATCATAATCAGACACTCACTTAGCAATTTCTAGTCAAGCGCCCGTTTGTATCGCTTGCCCTTCAAGTAATACAAAAATGCGAAAATTAACTGCAATGTGAGTGGTGAGTGGGCAGCTTGCAGGAAGCAGTTTAGCGTGTGCCTCGTTCATATCTGTTTTGATCGCAGTAGCGAACACAATCCAGACAAATAAAGGAGAGGCTCGATATAAAATTCACTTCATTTTTTGAGATTACACGACTCACAACCACTTTATTCGTTTTTGGCTATTTTCGTTTTTTTTTCTCTTCCAGTTGGTTTTACTTTGTGACGAGAAGGGGAGATGCCAGTATTCTCACAACCACTCAATAAAAAAATATTTTTCTTGTCACTACATCTAGCTTTATTTTGTTTTTTTTTTCTTTGTTTAAATAAATAAAAATTGTACGCACGAAGTAAATAAAAATTGTACGCACGAAGGGACCATGTGCGTACAATTTTTATTTACTTATTTTTTTCCTTTGGCTTTTGTTTTATATATTGTAAATACGTTCGCTTTCAAGCTTCGCCTCCCAACGACTGCCCATTTTATCCGGCCCAATCTTCCCCACACTCCTGGCCAGTCGAAATATATTGTACCATTATGAAAACCGCAAACTCTTCACCGTACCCCGTACCGGACAAGGAACGGCTACCTTCACGCTACGGCCAAGGAGGTTCAAGGGTCAGGCCTGGAATCGAACTCATAACCCTCAGCTCCCCTGGGCACTGCTCCACCTCTAAGCTACCTCACTAACAGAAGCACAATGGGCGTAAGGCCTACGCCATAATCTTCACCATTATCCACCCACTTATTCCAACCAATCTCAGTGCAAATCAAAAACCACCTCATATTCGTCGGTTGTAAGGTCAAATATGACAGTGCGCGTAGAGACGAGCTATAAAGTGCAAAGTATAGTTTTGGCATTCCTACCAAACTCAGATTGTGCAGGATGGCGATGGAGAACTCTAGCTACTCCGTCAAGGTAGTTAATGAACTCATCGACACCTTCAATGTCAAAAAAGGTTTAAGACAAGGCGACGCACTGTCATGTGACTTCTTTAACATCATCCTAGAGAAGATCGTGTGTAACTCACAGGTCAACACCAGAGGCACGATCTTCTAGAAGTGAGATCAATTGCTAGCTTACGGATACAATTCTTAAGATGGCTAGGCCATGTAGAGCGTATGGACACCATAGCTCCGGCCCGAAAAGTCTTTAGATCCAAACCATTATGACAACGCAACAGAGGACGGCAATCCAAAATTTTTGCAATTTTTCAAGGCAATTTGCATCTGAAATTTATAATCTTGCAAAGCACGCAATACGGAGAGTTACGTTTGACACAAACCGTTCACAAATATTATTTTGAAATGTTTTAAGAGATTACATAAGTAACCATTTATTTCTAATACGAACACTTCGTTATTTTTATAAGCATTCACTTAAGAATTTTTAATGTCCTCCATTCCCTCATACATGTAAGTACATTTGGGCGATTGTTTCTTTTTCGATGAAATGAGCTGAATAATTGTGAGATAAATATTATCAACAAACTTAAGTCGGTTTTACGAATTTATTAATTTGTGGTAATTTTGTTATCTTTAACTTCTGACATGCATTTTGGCATCTTCAAGTAAAACCTGCAGCCTGAAAAACAGTCGCATTCATCATTAACTTTTTAAAATCTTGCAGGATTAAAAGAGAAATTGATAATCATAGCTGGGTTTGAAACAGAGATAAACTTTTAATTAATCATTCAGTTGTATTACCGAAGATAAATCAAGAACGCATTAGGAAAACTGTTTCATATTCTGTGATTTCACTTCATGGGTAAAGGATATAACAAATCATTTTACATGAGGTACAAACTTAATAATAATAAACATTGTAGTTCCGCATATGGAACCTATACACAGATTTCCTTGTGTGTGTAGATTTGGATTAAGAAGTAACAATTTTTTTCACGCTGAGTGTATTGAAACCGAAATTGAGTTTCAGATAATTCAGTTCTGAGCGAGTACATGCGCAAGAACTGTTTTCTATAGTTTCTTGATATTAGTTATCTATAAACATAGCATTTAATTTATTTATTAAGGTTAATTTAATTTTGGTACCTAATGACTAATTTCAGTGGACTATTTGCAATTTTATTCTTTGATATACATAAAATGAAAAAAGAAGTACAACTACACAACGGCATAAGAAGTACAACTACACATAAACATAATTCATGTTTTCGAAAAGGTTCAAAATTGCTTAGTTTTATTTTTATTATCGTTAAACATACCTTTTTATTTTCATATAATAATCATACAATTAAAGGTATAACAGATGAGTTAACGTGGCCGTGTGAGCCTCTGTGAGATTAAGCTCAATATTACGGGAATATGCCAGCCAATTGCCAATTCTTTGAAAGGCGATAAATTATATTGTAAAACTATCTTGAGAACCCTGTATGGAAGATTGCGGTTCGACATACTTATTACCTTAACTAAATAATCAGCATTTACCTTCAAATTCCACTGGTTAGTTGGAGGCAGGAGTTGGTGATGGGAGTCCTTTTAAAGAAAAATATTTGAAGCGCTTCACACTCTTCAAAGTAATTGAAGCCAAAGACTTGGTTCGTGTAACACAGACATACATTAGTAGTGTGAATTTTGAATCAGAGCCGAAACTTAAAGCTGTTTTAGCGATAACTGCTTTTTCCATGAACATGATTCATATCTAAGTTTGACATTACGAGAAAGTCAAGATATTTAAAATCCTTGATAAATTCTATCGACTCATCCTCCGAAGATAAATATTCTCGCTCAGAAGTTCTACCGCGGCTAATGCCGAAAACCATAATCTTTGACTTAGAGGTGTTATTCTTTAAGTCCCACAGATTGCATTCTCTTTTCAATCTGTTCATTTGTAACTGCAGTCAGTGGTATTTTAGTCAAAATAATCATATCTTCAGCATAAATAAGGACTTTTACGTCAACATCACCAACTATGTCATCCCAAAAGACACTACTATTCCATATTGTAGCAGAGACCTGATTGAGTTATAAGCTCCTCACAGACTCTAATAAATTTGATCGAGAGTCCAAGGGTCGATAGCTTATATAATAAGGAGTATATGTTTAATGTATCAAAAGCAGCTTTAAAATCCACAGAAACTGCATATAGCTTTTTTCCCTTTCTCTTAGTCTCCTAGCAATCGTAGTCAATGCATGTCCTGAACAAAAAACAAGCTTGAAAGACACTTAGACGGTTATTGGTAAATAACAAAATAAAATTTGTAAAAAGTTTACTACACACTGAGAGCAGTGAAATACATCTATAATTTCCCGAAATTCTATCATCACCATCCCTACTATATGGTACATTAATATTATAAATGCGAAAATCACTCTGTCTGTCTGTTACGCCATTCCGCTTAAACCTCTCAACCGATTTTGATGAAATTTGGCACAGACAATCTTTAGACCCTGAGAAAGAATATAGATGAAGAGTTTGAAAGTTTGTATGGGATGGCTGATGAATGATTGTATGTATGTTAGGAGTGAGAAAATGTAGTGCATACGCCTAGGCGATTGCACTACGCACAGTGTGAATGTAGATGAGAGGAGTCGTCGTGGGAGGTTGCAAGTGCACTGGTGGTGATTGCCTTTGTACTAGCAACCAAATATGGCGAGGAGTGCAGTGAGGAGGGCTGCCAGTGCTTTGAATGTGATTCTCTCTGCATTGGTAGCCATGGTCAGCTGATGATACGCACGATCGAGGGGTCAGCACGCGCTAAAAAGTATACCCACAATACCACCGCTCCATGAGAGGCTGGACAGCTGTAGGTGTTGCAGCGATTGTAGGAAAAGCTGCAAGTGTGTATGTGAAGAAATGTGTGCAGATTTTGGTACACGATGCGTGCCGTTGCGGACATCTTGCAATCGTGCGTGGGTGTTCGTGATGTGCGTGCATGGATGGTATGCATTTGATTGAAAGAACAAACCGCCTTCCAAGAGGGAAGAAAGGGGTGAAGAAGAAGAAGATTCCCATTGCGTGATATTGTTTTACAAGCCCGTGACAACACATTGACCAAAGTGCCCGACACACACAAGTTTTATGACGCATTACATTACCCCATTATGTTTAGCAAGGGGCAAGAGGGGTACCACTTTCAAATTCCACAAGTCAATCCAGTGACCAACCTCCCCTTGCCCAACAAAAAAGTATCGAGCATGGACTTTTATGCCTATCACATGATGACACGCGAAGACGATTTTAACGTAACACAACGATGCAAACAGCTCGCTAACCAGTGTTATGTTGATATGTACGTGAAGGCTGAAAGCGAAAGATTGCGATACATACAGTACCTGACAAAATTGAGCATACACCTATCATTACTTTATATTCGTGCTGTTTTAAGGCCGATCACTTCTTTGTCTTATTTTTTTGGTATGCAATCATAACTGAATACATATCTTATAGAGTATATGCCAAAATCACAGCCAGGCGATTTCCTACCGGTATTTTTCGCATGAAAAAGGAAACAACCCCTGAAATCGACACACAAAATTGAGCATACAGATGTCATGTGTGCATTATACACAAGCTTCGCAGAATAGATACATGCAAATTTGTTCAGGAATGAAGCAACAAATGTGTTGCCTGATAATCATTTTTGCACATGCTTTTGAACTGAAAAGACTGTAACTGTTTTTGTTCTGTGTTTTAGTCGTAACTCGAATTTATTTTAAGTGTATGCTCAATTTTGTGTGTTAAAATGAAGTGCCCTTTTTATATTGCTTAGAAATATCAAGATTATTTTTAATTTTCATATTTTTGTTTATGTTTTTTAGTAAGTAAAATATGTCAATCCGAACTGCATTTAAGTTTAATTAATTAACTACTTTTTGTAAGGCGGAAAATATAAAAATATGGTTAAGCTGTGAGTGTATGCTCAATTTTGTGAGTGATACTGTATCTTTAAATCAAACAAAATTAAGAGCCGAAAATTATATTCATCTCCAAGATGCTGTATCGAATGATGCCAACGTGAACCCTAATAATATAGGTAAAATGGTGATTCTGTAATCTTTGTTTGTGAACAGTCCCCGATACTTACACGAGTATACTCAAGACGCATTTGCCTATGTGCCCACGAATGGTCGACCTGATATTGTTATGAAAAACATTATCCACGGTCCATGCGGGGCTGGAAACCCACTGTGCCCGTACATGAAAGACCGTAAATGCACCAAAAAATGTATTGCAACCTACTGAAAGAGACTCTCCATAATGAGAACGGCTACCCGATGTATCGAAGAAGAGCACCAAAAGACGAAGGCCGGACAACATCTGTTAAACTCCGAAATGTTAGTCAAGTTTCTGTCCACAATAGTTGGGTAGTACCATATTCGCCTGTCCTATGAAAAACTTTCAACGCCCATATAAATGTAGAAGCTTGTGGTTCCGTGAACCAAATACATCTGCAAATATATTAATAAATGTAGCGATCAAGCTATTTTTAATTTCAGAAGTTCATAGTCCTCAAACCCAGTAGACGAAGTACACACGTTTCAGTCTGGTCGCTATGTCAGCAGAAACAAAGCTGTATGGCGCCTGTTAGGGTTTCCTTTCCATGAAAGGCATCCTACTGTTACGCACCTCAGTGTGCATCTAGAGAATGGTGAATGAATTTATTTAAATGAAAATAATTTTCACCAGCGAGTGACAACACCACCAGAAACCACTTTGACCACCTTTATTTACCTTTGCAGATCAGATGAATTTCAAAAACACTTTTATATTACACGTGGAATGCCACTAGAAAATGTTGGAAACGCCCAATTCGAGGACATGCTGTTATGGATTGGCCTGGCGTTAAATCTGGAGATGCATTAGGACGGATATATACTGTCCACGTTAGCAACATTGAATGCTTTTGTTTGAGACTAACTAACAACTTTGTTCAATGGTCTCAAGAACTACAATGGACAAACTTTTGGTACCTTCCGAGAAGTCTGTGAAACAAAAGGATTGTTAGAGTATGATTATCATTGGGACTCGACATTAGAAGAGACTGCACAATGTAGATCAGCGCGTAAGATGAGAGATCTTTTTGCCATTCTCTTAGCGACGTGTGGTCCTTCAAATTCTCAGATATTATGGGAAAAGAACCAAAATGATATGTCTGACGATATTTTGCACAGACTACAACGAAATAATCTCAATGTCACATATAATGCTTTAGTATATAACGAGACGCTAACTAAGATTGAAGACCAAGTGTTGGCTATATCTGGGAAGACATTATCAGAATCTGGAATGAACCAGCCACAAAAAATCAGAGACTTCAGATAATATATAATAATAAGAGAACTGGACTAAAATGTCTCTTCTTTACAGCAACAAATATCAGAGTCTGTTCTCCGATTGAACTCGGAACAAAAACTAGTCTTTGATATTGTTGTGCGAAGAATCGATAATGGTAATGGCTGATTGCATTTCTTAGATGCCCCAGGAGGCACTGGAAAAACTTTTCTATTAAATTTATTTTTAGCCCATATCCGAAAAGACAAGGGAAAAGTTGTTGCCATAGCTCCCTCTGAAATTGCGGCGACGCTGTTCGATGGAGGCCGAAAGGCTTATTCACTACTTAAACTTCCATTAAATTTACCTCATGAGATTCCAGTTTGTAACATTGCAAAAAACAGCGATCGTGGCCGAATGCAATGTCGCATAAGAAAGCGATCGCGGCTCTCAATGGGACTCTGAAAGATATCAGAAGCAACCAGCGGTTAATGGGTGATATGGTAGTGCTGCTTGCTGGTGATTTTCGACAGACACCACCTGTCATTACCAGAGGCACTTCAGCAGATGAGAGAAATGCATGTTTGAAAACGTCTAAATTATGCGTGCATGTAAAAAATAAAATTGTTTCACTAAAAATATGCGAGTACAATTACATAATGATACGCAATCGGGGTAATATGCAACTGCTCTATTTAAAATCGGAGAAAATCTAATGACTACGGACGCTAACAGCATGATTATATTTAATCAAGAATTTTGTAATGCTGTCCACAAATTTGAAGATCTTAACAATAACGCCTATTGGCTAGGTGGTAAAGTAGCAGGTGTCCATTTAGAGAAAAACTGTTTTTCGCTTGGCCAAATGTACGTGGCCTGCTCGCGAGTGTCGAGTCCATACAATCTCCACATTTTAACAAATAATAACAAAACAGTAAGCTTTGTGTACAAAAATATTTTAAATTAGGTAATTTTAAAATATTTTTGCACACAACATGACGCAATATATATATACATCACAGATTTAAGATAAGCATCTGAAACTATGTCAGAATCTAATATTTTGTTGTAAATGCTTAGTAAAATTTCGAGATACCCAGGGGTGAGATTTTGAATGAATGACCGAAAAACTATCAAACCCCGCAACAGCTATTAATTCCGGCATTAAGCAAGAAGCATTGAGTTCAGGCACTGTGACATATTGGATTCCGTGCTGAAAGGGTTGTTGGCCGGCTGTTGAGCTCAATAGTTGTTTAAAAGGATTTGCCGAGGTTTCCGACTCTACAGTACAGGAGCCTTTCAAATTAACTCCACTTAGCAACCTGACCGTTTTCCAGAAAAATTTCGAATCCTTACAGCTCTCTAATTTGTATGTCAGTTTTTATAATAAGCTGCTTGTCCCTTTATTTTCTTCTAAACTCTGCATAACATCTCGAACTCGGTGCAGAGCTTATGGGTTATAGCTTGTAATATTAACACAAAACTTTCCTCACAATTAATGTCGACTGCGTTTAAACATCAAATTATAAATGCATCCTTCATCTTAGGTCCAACTAAGTACATCTGTACTAAGCTCCAAATAGAAATACAAACGATTAATCTTTAGCGAACATTAAATACAACTGAACGATTAATTGAAAGTTTAGCTCTCTTCTGAACCCAGTTATGATTAACAATTTTATTTTCTCCTGCAAGACTTAAAAAAGTACTTAAGAAATGCGACTGTTTTTCAGGCTGCAGGTTTTATTTGAAGATACCAAAATACATGTCAGAAGTCAAAGTTAACAAAATTACCACAAATTATTAAATTCGCAAAACGGACTTAAGATTGTTGATAATCTCACAATCATTCAGTTCATTTCATCGCAAAAGAAACAATCGCCCATATGTAAGCAAAAATGAGGGAATGGAAGACATCAAAAATTCTAAAGTGAGTGCTTATAAAACTAACGAATTGTTCGTATTAGAATTAAATTGTTACATATGTAATCACTTAAAACATTTCAAAATAATATTTGAGAACGGTTTGTATCAAACGTAACTCTCTGCATTGCGTGCATTGCAAGATTATAAATTTCAAATGCAAATTGCCTTGGGAATATAAGTAGGAAAATGAAACATTTTGTAAAAATCAAGTATCATTTCGGCATTTTTATTAAAAGGTTATGCGAATACACAAACCATTTAAAAAAACATAAACCACGTGTATATCATTTCTACGCCGAAATATTTTTTTCTTAGAACTGACCCATTTTTATGTATGGACTTTTATCAGTTCTTAATCTCAAATATCGCCTAAACTAAGCTGATTAAACCCCCCCACCCATAATTTTTTTCTGTCTCACTGAGACCTACACCTACGATAGCTGCATCGCTCAATAGAGGGGCAGCAAATATCTGAATCATGCCTTGTTTTCCAATTTAAACCACACTACGTTCACTGTCCTTTTTCGAAATTTAATTTCCTGTTGTTAAACACCTTGTCCGTAAACATTCAATTCACTGCTGTTTTATTTATAGAAGTCAAAACTTGGACAGCAATTTAACTTACTGTCCAATTCCATTACAAGAATTGTATCCCTGTATCCTCGCACTGAAATCGTTATTGCGGGCGATTTCAATGTACTCGTGCAAAAGTCTACATGGCTTCGACGTTCAGGCAAGACATGAAAAAAAAATATGTTGGGCTCGTTGCTGGGATAAATAATTTGACCAGCTTGTGAATGAGCCAACACTGATACCTGACATTCCAAATTAGACCGCAAATACTTTGGACCTATTTCTTATGTCTAATGCTGAAACTATTCAATTGATTCTTGTGTCGTTTCAGCAAAGATTTCATACTCGCTCCTGACAGATGGAGTGGAAACCGCTAGAATAGCACTAGGCTCTATAAGAAAGCAAACTTAAACACTACGTCCAAATTACACGTAATCTTAAAAAAATCTTCTGTTTCTGATTATTAAGGATAAAGAGGAAAAAAACAAAAAAAAAAACAAATGCCTTTGAAGTGAATGTTAAATTTCTGAAAAAATGGAAATCGTGCCATAAACATCAAACAGTATTCCATTAAATATAAAAAAATCTTACAACTAAATTACAAAATAATATTAAAAACAAGAGTTCCTTCTCAAGAGAGGGTTTACGTGCCGTCTTCCTGCCCTCGACTGGAACGTCCTGACGATCTGAATTGAAACTTGAATCGCTTCTTCGTTCTTTTATTATGTGTCAATATTTGTTTGACTGATCAATTTCTTTTATTTTTTTTTTCGAAAGATGGGGAGGGGAGAGACTCGATATAAAATTCACTTAATTTTTTGGTATTACACCACTCGCAACCACCAAGAACGAATATATTCTTGGCTATTTTCGTTTTTTTCTCTTGCTTTTGGTTTTATTTGTGAGGAGGAGAGGGTGTCCGTTTTTTCACAACCTCTCAATAAAATAAAATAATGGTCGTTTTTTTTTCCTTTGGCTTTTGTGGCATATATTATATATACGTCCGCTTTAAACCGTTGCCTCCCAACGACTGCCCATTTTATCCGGCCCAATCTTCCTCACACTGTTGGCCGGTTGAAATATATTGTACCATTATAAAAACCGCAAACTCTTTACCGTACCTCGTACCGGACAAGGAACGGCTACCTTCAAGCTACTGCCAAGGAGGTTCAAGGGTCAGACAATCGCTGTGGAACGAAGGCAGGGAAAGCCATCGGCAGGACCGAAAAAAACGAACAAGCTAAGAAGCCTTGAATCGAACTCATAACCCTCAGCGCCCCTGAGCACTGCTCCACCTCTAAGCTACCTCACAAGCTGAAGCACAATGTGAGTAAGGCCTACGCCATAATCTTCACCATTATCCACCCACGACACCCACCACCTATTCGCCGATTTTAAGGTCAAATATGACGAGGTATACAGTGCACATGTCTAGTTTTGGCATTTCTACGATACTCGTCAGATTGTGTAGGATTACGATTTTATTATTTTTTTTTATAATTCACGCGTGCAAAAGGGGCTGCGAGTACACTTAAGTGACCGGATCAAGTCACAGCATGGGCCGAAGGTATAGAGGAAGAGAGGGAAGGGAGGTACCGATGCACATTGGTTTTAAATGCCTGTGGATTGTAATGAGGAAGAAAAGTCGAGCAGGGAAGGGCATTCCAGATTCGTGTGGTGCGAATAAAGAATGAGTCTCTGAATTTGACTGCACGTCCGAAAGGGGGCTTAAGGGTGAATTCGCGGACATTCCTAGCTAGGCGTGTATTGCGGTTGAATTCTTGAAGGGGAGGAATGCAACTGGCTAATTCATCTGAGCATTTTTTGTAAAAATAGCGATAAAAGAGTGACAACGACGCGACATTACGTCGGTGTTCTAACGTTCTAAGTCAATCGACTTCGCAATATTACTGTCACCTATAAGTTTTACCGCTCGCTTTTGAATTCTATCCAGCAGGTGCAGGGAGGTCTTAGAAGCACCTGACCAAACAGGAGCGTTATACTCTAGTTTAGGGCGAATGTACGCCTTGTATATTGTTGCCAGATCAGAGGGGGTAAAGTACTTCTTGCATCTAGACATTTCGCAGCATTTTTGGCGACATCAAATATGTGATCGTTCCAAATAATTGTTGAGTTGATACGCATACCGAGGATGGAAAGTCTTTCGGTTTCAACAACGCAAGTGCCGTTCATGGATAACGGCTGATTATTTTGTGATCGCTTTAACGACAGTAGACAGCACTGGGTTTTGGAAGCATTAAATTCTACCCTATTCTTATTTCCCCATTCGATTATGCTGTCAAGGTCGGAATTTAATGTGCTTAACATACGCTGCCGTTCCGAGTCTATGGCCGAAGTGGAGGGACGTGAGCCAAGGAATGAATATGAGAAGCTAAGGGTACTGTCATCAGCGAAGGATTAGAAGTAGCAGACAAGAGATCATTTTTAAAAATGAGGAAGAGTGTCGGAGACAAAAAAAAGCCCTGGGGAACACCAGCGTTAATATGGTGAATATCAGACCTGAATCCATCCAAAACGACTTGTATTGAACGATTCGAAAGGTAATTTCTAATCCATTGAAGAAGAGACTCATCGATCCCAAAAGCACGCATTTTCGACAAAAGAGCCTGATGCCAGACACTGTCAAATGGCTTTGAAATATCAAGCGCAACAATCTTACTTTCTCCTAAATTGTGCAAAGATTGGTTCCACTTTTTAGTGAGATATGCCATCAGATCACCAGTGGAACGGTTGCTTCGGAGGCCGTACTGCCGGTCATTAAGAAGCTTCCGGGACTCAAGATATTTCATAAGCTGACGGTTTATCAGAGTTTCCATGACCTTGGAGAGAAGGGACGTTAGTGCTATGGGTCGGTAGGAGGTGGGTGACGAACATTCGCCCTTTTTAGGGACGGGCTGGACAAATGCAGTTTTCCACTTACTCGGAAAGAGCCCTGAACAGTAGGACAGATGGAAAAGCTTACGCAGTGGTTTAGCCAGCGTAGAAGAACACCTCTTCAGAAGCACAGGGCGAATACCATCCGGGCCAGCGAATTTATGTATGTTTAGATCTTTAAGTACTCTTGCTACTGTACGAGTGCGAAAGTGGATTTGCCCCATTGAGAAATTTACGCTCTCAAGTACAGACGGGGACATAGCGCTATCTGGCAGCGTTGAGCTAGCTGCAAAGTGTGCATCAAGCAAATTAGCTTTGTCCAAAGAGCTGACAGCTGGAATGTCATTGCAAATGAGCGTTGGTAGCGAAGACGAGGCTGAATTCCTTTTTTTTTTTTACGAAAGACCAAAAGCTCCTGCTACCCTTGGGGCATTGTAGAACTTTTTGCCTCAACTTTTGGTCAAAGGAGAATTGAACACGTCTTATTAATGCATTACAGTCATTTCGGATCCGTTAGAAAATTTTCCGGGCTTGCTCAGAAGGGTTGGCTTTGTAATCCCGGAAACTCTACTCTCTCATCCTGATAGCCTCTTTGTAGCTCAAGTCGTACCACGCGTTTGCCTTAGGCTTGATTACTCTTCACTCTGTGAGGAATGAAGGACCTCATGCCCAGCGAAATAATGTTTGTAATCGCATCAGTAGCGGCATCCACGTCACTATCGGGGAAGCATAGTGACCAGTTAAATTCCTATAGAAGTTGTTAAGTCCGCTCCAGTTGGCTTTCTCGTAGAGCCATACTGTTCTTTTCGGAATTTGTTCTCTAACTGTGGTGAGGAGTACCAGAATTTGGCTGACACGACACAGTGGTCGGACGAGCCTAGATGCGACAATATATCAATTGAATATTTTTCCGGATGAGAGGTGAGAAACAGATCCAAGGTGTTAGCGGTATGATCTGCAATGTCAGGTATAAGTGTTGGCTCATTCACAAGCTGGGTTAAATTATTAACCTCAGCTAAGATTTCAACATACCTTCCTTCGGGTGTTGTCTTTCCTGAATTTCGAAGCCAAGAAGAATTGTGTACATTGAAATCGCCCGCAATAGCTATTTCAGTGCGAGGATACAGGGATACAATACTTGAGATGGAGTGCATCAAACTCGTTATAAGTTGAGTTGCTGTCCAGGTTTGGACTATAAATAAAGCAATAGTGAATTAAATGCTTACGGACAAGGGGTTTTAATCACAGAAAATTAAATTCCGGATTGGAACAGTGGCCATATTGTGGTTGAATTTGGTAAGCAACATCACTACGCACATAAATGGCGAGACCGAGGTGTAAAAAGAATAAGGGCATCAAGCTATATCCAGGCAGGTTCAAATCCGATAAATCGGTATTCTCACCCACCTGTGTTTCACTCAGCGCCGAGACAGCTGGTTTATGGCGAGAGAGGTGAACGTTAACGGCAAAGAGATTAGTTCTCAGTCCGCGAATGTTGCTCAAGTCACGAAATTGCCCCCTCATGTCAGTCGTAGACACCTGAAAACCAACTCCGACAATACAGTTGGTGAAAGTAAGCAGAGATCAGAAGTGTAGATTCTGCGTTTAGCTTCGCAAATGCAAATCAATGTAGGTGTTATGCCCGTACATTGACTTGAATTGGTCCACTAACAAAAATCCACACTTCCGAATCCGCTATGTCAGATGTTAGGCAGACTCGGACATCGCATCAGCCCGTCTGGTAGATCAAACGGGAGTTGCGACCGAGAATGTCCAACAGTAACTTGTGAAGGAGTGGGAGAGGGGGGGAGCGGTCCGTGTGCGCTCTACCGAGACAATTCACTGCATTACACTGCACTTTTGTTTGATTTAGGGTTTTTTTTGTTCGTTACACTCGCGGAGGCGTTAATTGGTGTTTGTGTGTTTCGGCGCGAGGAAATAATTACTTTTTTTCTTGTTTTTGTTTTGTTTTTGTGTTGAGAGCATGCAGCGGCGACACGTCTGCATGTGTCGGAGGATGACACGGTAACAAACGAAGACGATGGAGAACTCTAGCTCTTCCGTCAAGGTAGTTAACGCACTCATCGACACCTTAAATGTCAAAAAAGGTTTTAGACAAGACGACGCACTGTCATGTGACTTCTTAAACATCATCCTCCAGAAAATCGTGTGTAACTCACAGGTCAACACCAGAGGCACTATCTTCTAGAAGTCAGCTCAATTGCTAGCTTACGGATACAATGCTTAAGATGACTAGGCCATGTAGAGCGTATGGACACCACTGCTCCGGCCCGAAAAACCTTTGAATCCAAACCATTGGGACAACGCAACAGAGGACGACCTAGGCTAAGGTGGCGTACAGAAGTGCAGAAGGACCTCAACCAGCTTGGAGTGCGCAACTGGAGGCAGCTTTTGAAAGATCATGCTGGCTGGAGAGGCATGTTTGTTGAGGGCCAAGTCCACCCTGGACTGTAGCTCCAAAAGAAGAAGAATTGTGATGCGGATTGGGCCAGTGAAGTAGGCTGTAGACGATTGACAACTGGTTATGTATTTACCTTTCAGTGTAGGCCAATATCGTGAGTAGTTTGACGACAAAAACCAGTTGCCTTGTCATCAACAAAAGCTGAATTCGTGGCAATTGTTGCTACAACTCAGGAGTTAGTATGACTAAAATATTTAGCAGAAGAGCTCATTTCTGAAGACGTAAGCACAATCATCATACTTTGCAAGAAAAAAGCTGTTGCGCAGATTCTGAAGAATTATTTCTACTCCTTACGGAATAAACATGTCGACATTAAAGCTAAACTTACCAGTTTGAAAACAGTTGAAAAAAACAATTGAAATAACACATTATTAATGATATACAAGCGTTTTATGTTTTTTAAATGGTTTGCGTATTCGAATAACCTTGCAAATAAGGATGTCGAAATGCTATTTGATTTTTACAAAATGTTTCATGTTCCTACTTATATTACCAAGGCAATTTGCATTTGAAATTTATTAACTTGCAATGCACGCAATGCAGAGAGTTGCGTTTTAAACAAACCGTTCAAAAATATTATTTTGAAATCTTTTGAGCGATTACATAAGTAACCATATAATTCTACGAATAATTCGTTGTTTTTATAAGCATTCACTTTAGAAATTTTGATGTCCTCCATGCCCTCAATTCTGTTTAAATTGGGGCGATTTCTTCTTTTTCGATGAAATGAGCTGAATGATTGTGAGTTGAATATTATCAACAATTTAAAGTCCGTTTTACGAATACATTAATGTGTGGTAATTGTGTTATTTTAATTTCTGACATGCATGCCTGAAAAACAGTCGCATTCATCAAGTGCTTTTTTAAATCTTGCAGGAGATAGAAAGAAAAAAAAGAGAAATTGATAATCATAACTGGGTTCGAAACAGAGCTAAACTTTCAATTAATCGTTCAGTTATATTTAATATTCGCTTAAGATTGATGGTTTGTATTTCTATTTGGAAATTAATACAAAAGTACTTAGTTGGATCCAAGTTGAGAATTGTTCGTTCCAAATTATTACTACTTTAAGAAATAGTGCTAATTTACGAACGTACATTAAGTTTTGTTGTCTTCAACTTTATTCGCACTAGAACGGAGTCAAGGGATATGCGTTCTTTTGTCAGTATGTCAAGAGCGCATTAGCAAAACTGTTTCATATTCTGTGATTTCACTTCATGGGTAAAGGATCATTTTACATGAGGTAGAAATTTAACAATAATAAACATTGTAGTTGCACTTATATGCGCATTTATACGCCAATCTCTTTCCGCATATGGAAAATGTAAACTGAGCTTCAGATAATTCCTTTCTAAGCGAGTACATGTGCAAGAACTGTTTTCTATAGTTCCTTGATATTAGTTATCTATAAAGAAAGCATTTGATATATTTATTTAGGTTTATTTGATTTTGGTACCTAATGACTAGTTTCAGTGGACCATTTGCAATTTAATTTCTTGATATACATAGAATGAAGAAAGAAGAACAACAACAACAACAAAGAACACCAGCTTTTAATTCATAATTCATGTTTTCGAAAAGATTCAAAATTGCTTAGTTTTATTTTTATTATCATTAAACATTCCTTTTTATTTTCATATAATAACCATACTATTAAAGGTACAAGAGAAAAGTTAACGTGGTCGTTTGAGTCTCTGTGAGATATAGCTCAATATAACAGGAATATGCCAGCTCTTTCAATTCGAAGGCGATAAATTATATTGTAAAACAATCTTGAGAAGTCTGTATGGAAGATTGCGTTTCGACATACTTATAACCTTAACTAAATAATCAGCATTTACCTTCAAATTCCACTGGTTAGTTTGAGGCAGGAGTTGGTGATGGTAGTCCTTTTAAAGAAAAACCTTTGAAGCGCTTCACACTCTTCAAAGTACTTGAAGCCAAAGACTTGGTTCGTGTAACACAGACATACATTAGTAGTATGAATTTTGAATCAGAGCCGAAACTTAAAGCTGTTTTAGCGGTAACTGCTTTTTCCATGAACATGATTCATATCTAAGTTTGACATTACAAGAAAGTCAAGATATTTAAAATCCTTGATAAATTCTATCGACTCATCCTCCGAAGATAAATTTTCTCGGGCGAAGTTCTACCCCGCCTAGTGCCGAAAACCATAATTTTTGACTTCGAGGTGTTATTCTCAAAGTCCCACAGATTGCAATATCTTTTCAATCTGTTCATTTGTAACTGCAGTCAGTGGTATTTCAGTCAAAATAATCATATCTTCAGCATAAATAAGGACTTTTACGTCAACATCACCAACTATGTCATCCCAAAAGACACTACTATTCCATATTGTAGCAGATATCTGATTGAGTTATAAGCTCCTCATAGACTCTAATAAATTTGATCGAGAGTCCAAGGGTCGATAGCTTATATAATAAGGAGTTTATGTTTAATGTATCAAAAGCAGCTTTAAAATCCACAAAAACTGCAGATAGCTTTTTACCCTTTCTCTTAGTCTCCTAGCAATCGTAGTCAATGCATGTCCTGAACAAAAAACAAGCTTGAAAGACACTTAGACGGTTATTGGTAAATAGCAAAATAAAAATAAAAAAATGCATTCCCTCTACTGTATCCCCAAGATGAACAATGTCATCGGCAAAGATGAGACCTGGTATCCGCAAACCACCGAACTCGATTTATCCACCAACTTCCTCCAAAATGTCATTTATAAACAAAATGAAAAGGAAAGTACTCAGTAAACATCCTTGCTTTATTCCCATTTGCGTTTCAAAATCGCTCGACACATATTTGCCATCCCAAACATAGGCAACATTGCTCTCATACATTGCTTTCAGTAGATTCACAACTTTAGTTGAAACTCCCAAGATATACGATTTGTGGAATAATGCATTACGATCAATTGAGTCGAAAGCAACTCGAAAATCTACAAAAAATGCATATAGTTTCTTCTTTTTGCATATAAAGCTATCGGCAATGTGGAATAGGGTGAATATCTGGTCAACACTAGAGTGGTTTTTTCTAAAACCAGCTTGGTACACGCTGAGTATGTATGCACCTTTTTTGTGCAGGGGATAGATAATTGATTTTTTAAAACAGCTTGGTGTATCTTCATTTTCGAAAATGTTATTAAATTCTTTGGTTAATAACAGCAGGAACTCTGAGGTACAGTTAATATAGAACTCTGAAGGAATCCTGTCATCTCCTGGTGGCTTTCCGGTTTTTGTACCCTCTTATGCTATCCGCACTTCCTCAACTGAAAACGGCGAATTGAGGAGCTCGTCTCTAAAGAGTGGTGCTGCATATTGGGGGAGGGGTGAAAATACTGCCGCATTTAGCAGCCTTTTAAAGTGCTCCTGTATCTCAGATTCCTGCAATGAACAACCAATCCTATTTGGCCTTCGGTTAATTGTTTTGGCCGCTTTCCAGAATTCTGCAGAGAACATCGCCGCGTTTAAGCGATCTATACACTGTTCTTCATTAAGCTTCCTTTTAGCAAGGCAGATCTGCTTAAAACCTTTGCTGGCTGCTGCAAACATGATTTTATGGACAGGCATGTTGTATTTTCTTTAAAGTTTTAGATAAGTAAATGCTTTTTTTCTTGCTTTAAAGCATTCCCAGTCAAACCATTTATGCTTGAATTGCTTATTCCGTTTGTTAATTACTGGGAAGAGATGCCCCGGTAATTCGTAGGGATATCGTTTGCAACTTTTTTGTGCAGGGGATAGATAATTGATTTTTTAAAACAGCTTGGTATATCTCTCTTATCTCAGTTAGTATGGACATGTTAAGGTCGTCGTGCTGCATGCTCTGTTTCCTAATTTCCTCATTTAATTTATTTTGGTAAGCCCTTAAGAAATGTGAGCTTTTATTCCAATGTATTTGGTAATAGTTCTAGTGGTCCTGGACAGGCTATTTCCGCTGTTGTTCCAAATTTATACGAAATTTTTAGTGGCATATGATCAGATAAAATGTGCTGACCTACTTTGAAATTCGACAACAGGGCATTCCATCTTCCAGGTACCAATCCATAGTCAATGACGGAACACGCTGCTCCTCGGATAAATGTAAATACACCCTTAGAATCACCTTCGCAGCTTCCATTCAAAAATCTAGCATCCAACGAGTCTGCAAAATCCAATATTTTCGCTCCTCTACCATCGCAAATATCATCCATTGACCTACGAGTTAAATTGAATATAACACCAGCAGATCCACTTGGAAATATGATCGGTGAGCAGCCAATTATAGCGTTAAAGTCACCAACCAGCAATAAATCTACAGAGTTTAAAGCAGTAATCCCGTCACAAAGTTTGTCGAAGTCCCTTTGCCAGTGATTGCAATTCAGGTAAACCGGGATAATATACGCAGCACCATCATTATTAATGACCTCCAAGATATCAATTCCTTCCCTGTGAACAAAATTGAACGATAATCCATCAGAACCTTTTCGATAACCATGCAGTTGCCCTCCGCTTCCTCTTTCAAATACATTTGTTTTCACTACTGGTATCCATTTCATAACTACTGAAAATGCCTTAAAATTTGTTTATCTCATTTTCTAATACATGCGTTTCCTTTAGCAAAATTACATCAAAAGTTTTAATATAATTAAAGAAATTCATTACAAAAAAATTATTTCTTAACCCTGCTACGTTGTACTCTATTATTTTAAAGTCTAATGTTTGAATTTTCTTCTGATAGACTTCTGCATATCATTCAGCTCCTTGTAAACTCGCAACATTTTCTCCCATGCTTGTGTTTGCACCCAATCGTCTTTCATCGGCTATTTTTGCATTTCGCGTTGGCTCGTTGCTAACTACGTGATTATTTGTGTTTGACATTTCGCGACTGACGTTTCCTATGCTGTTGTTTACATTTTGCACTTCATTCATAAAGACTTCTCGGTTATTAAAGAAGACGAAGTCTCCGCCGTAAATTGTCCTCAATGCTTCCATGAGGTTCAGCTCCCCGCACTTTAAACCTGAACCTAAGTCCCATGCGAAGAGTTTGTTTGATATTTATAATTTATCGTCCTTCAGCTGCGTTTTAATATGCGAGAAGCAGGTTCGTAAAAATCTGTAAATTGGAATCTACTTACTTCTTCTACATCTCGTTTTATATGGTAGATCTATATGTATGTATATTTGGGATCCCTTTAAGTTGTTCGCATATCTGAGAACCTTCCAGGCTGCATTGCGGGTTTTCATTTTTAAGACAATAATTGAAGAACGAGAGCCCTTAGCGGATATTGTCCGAGCATACTCAATCTCCGAGCCATCTCCGGGAGAAAGCAAAGACCCACAAATGGACTTCGCCTTCTCACTCATGTCAACATTTTCAATAGAGGGAATATGCACCACAACATTCGTTTCGGTACCCTTTTGCATCAATTTTTCCAACTGGTTTTGTAGGTAATTATTTTTCTTTTCTAGCTCTAGTACTCTAGTTGAAACGCGTTCATTCTCCACTTTTAGATTTGCAATTTCGGTATGCAGCTCTTGAATGTCGGCCTTCGAGGGCAGTACTTGACAAAGTTCCTTGTTGTTCTCCCGAAGTATTTGTATACGGTTCTCCTTTGTTAGTAACTCAGGCGGGGCAATTTCACTTTTGGACAAGGTTGTTAAAGGGAGGTATAGGCGCTTTTCTTCGGGTTGTTGCTCAGGTGATGTTTCGAAAAACACTCTCTTATTCATTTGTTAGGTTATATGAGCATGAAAGTACAACTTTTCCTTTTCAGATTAATAATTTAAACTTACTCGTTTTTTTTTCTTTGTGAGAAAAACAGTCACTGTTTTGTATTTTAAAATGTGTTCCAAACGCTCAAGGGTGATTAAACTATTTTATTAACAACTTTTTCACGGAGCTCAAATTAAACAAACACACTTGCTTTGACAGATCAAAGTCCATTTCATATAATAATAATAATTGTTGGCGCTACAGTCCAAAGGGGGACCAGGGCCTAGCTTGCTCATCAACTACTCATGTTGTGCGCGCTACTGTTCTCTCACGAGTAGAAGGGACCTACAGTTTTTTGCCGACTCCGAACGGCGAAATTTGAGAAGCTTTCTTAGACAGTTATTACTCTTTGAGTGTTGTCAGCAGCTCGAAAGAGGTCGTGCCGTGAAAAAATCGAAAAATTGGTGTTGAGCTGGGAATCGAACCCACACCCTTCGGCGTGTGAGTGTCGCACTCTACCCACTACGCCACGGCGGCCACATTTCATTTAATATATAATAATAAGAGAACTGGACTACAATGTCTCTTCCTTACAGCAACAAATATCAGAGTCTGTTCTCCGATTGAACTCGGAACACAAACTAGTCTTTGATATTGTTGTGCAAAGAATCGATAATGGTAATAGCGGAATGCTTTTCTTAGATGCGCCAGGAGGCACTGGAAAACTTTTCTTTTAAATTTACTTTTAGCCCATATCCGAAAAGACAAGGGAATAGTGGTTGCCGTAGCTTCCTCTGGAATTACGGCGATACTGCTCGATGGAGGCCGCACGGCTTATTCACTACTTAAACTCCCACTATATTTACATTATGCGATTCCAATTTGAAACATTACAAAACAGCGACCATGGCCGAATGCAATATTGCATAAAAAAGCGATCGAGGCGCTCAATCGGACTCTGAAAGATATCAGAAGCAAACAGAGTTTAATGGGTGGGATGGTAGAGCTGCTTGCTGGTGATTTTCAATAGACACCACCTGTCATTACCAGATGCACTCCAGTAGATGAGATAAATGCATGTTTGAAAGCGTCTAAATTATGGGTGCATAAAAATAAATTTTGGCCGCTAACAGCATGATTACATTAAATGAAGAATTTTTTTCCACAACTTTAAAGATCTTAAAAATAACGCCTATCCCGGCTTGGAATATAACATGAGGAATAGAGAGTGGCTGTGTGAAAGCGCTATATTAGCACCGACCAGTGAAATCGTGAGACAGATCAATGGCGATGTTGTCGAATATTTGTCAGTAGATATTGTCATGGACAGTGAACAGTCGACGTCTTAATCTACAGA
This sequence comes from Eristalinus aeneus, assembly GCA_955652365.1. Classification (NCBI taxonomy): domain Eukaryota; kingdom Metazoa; phylum Arthropoda; class Insecta; order Diptera; family Syrphidae; genus Eristalinus; species Eristalinus aeneus. The sequence continues at coordinate 74,054,638 of OY019131.1, forward strand.
GTTTCTAAACTCTTTAGAGCTGTCAGGAGTGCAGTCTCATAAACTGAGACTGAAAGTTGTGGTTCCAGTTTTGTTAATGAGAAATATCGAAGCGCTGAGACTATGCAACGGGACGCGATTGCCAATTACGCAGTTAGGACGCAATATTATTAGAGCAATTATAATGATAGGAATAAATTAGGACGAAGAAGTTTTGATTCTCCGCCTACCCTACAGTTTAAAAGAATCCAGTTTCCCCTCAAACCAGCCTTCGCAATGACCATTAATAAAGCGCAAGGGCAAACACTTAAAGTAGCAGGTGTCCATTTAGAGAAAAACTGTTTTTCGCATGGCCAACTGTACGTGGCCTGCTAGGGAGTGTCGAGTCCAAACAATATCCACAACAAATAACAACAAAACAGCAAACGTTGTGTAAAATAATATTTTAAATCAGGTAATTTCAAAATATTTTATCACAGATTTAAGATAAACATCTGAAACTATGTCAGAATCTAATATTTTGTTGTTAATGTTTAGTGACATTTCGAGATACCCAGGGGTGAGATTTTTAATGAATGACCGAAAAACTATCAAACCCCGAAACAGCTATTAATTCCGGCATTAAGAAAGAAGCGTTGAGATCAGACACTGTGACTGTAGGATACCATGCTGAAGGGGTTGTTGGCCGGCTGTTAAGCTCAGTAGTGTTTCAAAGGATTTTTAAACTCTTCAGAACAGGAGCCTTTCGAAATAACTCCACTTAGCAACCTGACCGTTTTCCAGAAAAATTTCGAATCCTTACAGCTCTCTAATTTGTATGTCAGTTTTTATAATAAGCTGCTTGTCCGTTTATTTTCTTCTAAATTCTGCATAACATCTCGAACTCGGTGCAGAGCTTGTTGGACCAGGAAATTTCAGTCAAGCGGAATAGGTTATAGCTTGTAATAATAACACAAAACTTTCCTCACAATTAATGTCGACTGCGTTTAAAAATCAAATTATAAATACATCCTTCATCTTAGGTCCAACTAAGTACATCTGTACTAAGTGTTATGATTTTCCTTCAGTTGAAAGGTTTTCGCCTGAAAGTATACCCAGGATTGGTTGAATTGAGTGGGTGGATAATGGTGAGGATCGTGACGTAGGCTGTTCGTCCACCGTGGATCAGTTAGCCAGATTGCTTAGAGGTGGAGTAGTCGCTAGGGGCGCTGAACGTTGTGGGTTCAATCCCAGGTCTTGTCAGCATGTTTATTTTGTTATTTTTCTTTCTGTCCTGTCGATGGTTTTCCCAGCTTTAGTGTACCGATGGACTGACCCTTGATCCTCCTCGAACGAAACGTGAGAATAGCCGCTTTGGTTGGTGGATGGTACGATGGAGAGTTTGCGGCCTTGCTGGTGGTTCGATCTATTTCGACCGGTACGGGTGGTCAGGCGATCATGTCCCAAAGTGGACGAAAGATATCGATCGTCTGATCAGCCAGGAGTTCGAGTTAGGTTGGACGAGATGAGAATGGGCAGTCTTTGGGAGGCGACATAAGAAACCGGACGGCTAGGTCGAGTGCGATTCGGGAAAACGCGACACAAGTTTAAAGGAAAATAAAACAAAAAAAATATAAAAGAAAAAGAAACGCACGGCGGTCGACGAGTGAAGTAATAGAAAATAAATTAGTGTTAGTTGCCATAAACGTTTTTTTTTAGGGGGGTAGTGAGAACGTGGTCGCCGTGGCGTAGTGGGTAGAGTGCGACGCTCACACGCCGAAGGGTCTAGGTTCGACTCCCAGTTCAACACCAATTTTTCTAATATTTCACGGCACCACCTCTTTCGAGCTGCTGACAACACTCAAAGAGTAATAACTGTCTAAGAAAGCTTCTCAAATTTCGCCGTTCGGAGTCGGCAAAAAACTGTAGGTCCCTTCTACTCGTGAGGGAACAGTAGCGCGCACAACACGAGTAGTTGATGAGCAAGCTAGGCCCTGGTTCCCCTTCCCCAATAATTATTAATTATTAGTGAGAACTTACCACCAACCCAACAAAAGGAATGCAGGAAGCAAAAACAAAAAAAAACGAAAATAACCTAAACAAGAACAGAATTAATGTAGCAGTGGTGCTATAAACCAAAGCAGGGAAAAAAACGAAAAAAAACAAAACAAGACGAAAGCGATTCTTACATACAACTACCTCTCCCTAATTATATTAATAAGAAAAAAAATTAAAAAGCGAAATAAAAGAAGAAGATAAAATGAAAACGAATAGTGCCTGTGTTTGTGTAAAGTGAGACCGCACAAAAAGAGAAGGTGTACATTTTAAGAAGCCAGCCTCTCCCCCTATAGAGTGTGTCACTGAACCTCTTTATACACCCTCCTCACTCAATAGAACAATTGGAATCCAGAAGAGAACAGATCATCAGGACGTTCCAGACGAAGCAGGAAGACGGCAGGTGACCTTTCTCCAGGGAAGATTTTTTTTCTTCTCAATTTTATTTAGTTGGTAGTTTGTTTTTTTTTTGTTGTGTTTTTTTGGTTTTTTTTTTAATTTACTTAAGAAGATAAAAAGAAAAAAAAATTTCAAAAAGTTTAGTTGCTTTTTCTTATTTTTTAAATACTATATATACATTTGTTGAATATAGATTATATGAAAATTTATCAAATTGAACTTATAGTTCGAGTTAGTGTTTTAGTCCAAAGCGTGGGATCGCTGGGGTACTATCGGTCGCGAGTCGCGGGTTCGAGAACGGTTCGGGAACATTTTTTTTCCTCCTGTTTTCCCTCTGGTGTGGTGTTCAGTGTCTTAGTTAAAATAGTTCTAAGAATTAATTGTGAAGTATTGCTAAGTTTTCTTAAGTAATAAATGAAGTTTGTATATGAATTGAAACTTAAATAAAAAAAATTTTATAGGTTTAAGGTGATTTGCTGTGTTTTTCCCTTGTTCCATCCTCAGTTCCTGAGTTTCCTTTTTTTTTATTCCTTTTAGTCACTCTCCTTTTGCCTTGTTTTTTTTTTTTTTTTTTTGGTTGTTTCTGCGGGGACGGATTGGATCCTTGCCCTAAGTCGCAGTTCTAGGGGTACGGACCGTGTCGAGCGGAAGGGCAATTGCGTGGAGCCCTAATTCCATCTTTTCCACGACCATACTCCATTAAGTGACTTGGCGCTCTTTCGTTCGACCCCAATCGGGGATTTCCAAAATACGTCGGTACCATTTTGGCGCCCAACGTGGGGCCAGATTCGAAAATATAATCAACGTCCAAATTGTTCGCGTAATAATTGTTTACCGCGGTTAGTAATTTAATTTTTCTTGTAGTGTTTCTTGGAGAGCATAATGTCGTCTTCTTGGTCTTGTCCGAAAATGGATGTGTATAGGTTGAGTGCCGACTAGCTGACCTACGAGTAGGCGTGCGAGGGTTGAATGGTACAACGGTAGACGAGAAGAGAAAGATGCTACGCACAGCAATGCCTCGGGATTCCAGTTTCGTCCTACCGGAGTACCCTTTTACCCTCGACGAGGATAGGGCGGCAGTTACCGCCAAATAAGAAGAAATCCTTAGGCTGGTAGGGGACTTCAGGGGTACCGAACACTCAGGCGAGTATAAAAAAATCGTTGCTAAAGCCGAGTGAGTAGTTAGGAGGTTAGAAAGGGCCATCACGGATACGGCAGAGGACAAGGCGTTCGTGGCAGACGCTAGCCAACAGGTGGTAGGACTTTTGTCGAACTTGGACGTCAAGGCCGATATTGACGGTGCGGCTAGACCAGTGCCGGGTGCGCAGGAAAACAATCACAACCCGGAGGGAAGCCTTGACTCGTCAGCCATCTCCACAGGCCAAACTGCTCATTCCTACCCGAGGGCTGCGTCGTCTCCAATCTTACCACCGACAAAGAGGATACCGGTCATGAAATGGGGCCTTCAATTCAGTGGTGACTATGGCCAATCGGTCACCAGTTTTCTGGACAAGGCGGAGGAGTTGCGGCTTACTACAGAGGAGGTATTCGCGTCGGCTTACGACTTGTTCGTGGGGAAGGCGGCTATCTGGTATAGGGCGAATAAACTCCACTTCCGAAATTGGCAGGGTTTGGTAGCCAGGTTGAGGGTTGAGTTTCTACCACCGGGGTATGAGGAACGGCTGTGGGCCGAGATTCGCAACAGAACCCAAGGTCAGGCGGAGACAATAGGCATCTATGTCAGTGTGATGCCTGATGTCGAGCCTCTTCGCTCGACTTAGTGAGCCGTGTAGTGAAGAGACGAAACTGAAGCAGATCCCAAATGGCATTGGTAGATATTCACTCGGTGGAGCATCTCGTCGAGATTGGGCATCGTCTCGAAGCTACACGCTACCTAGTAGAGAACTTCGCACCTCCACCAACTCGGAGAATCACTCTACTTGAACCTGACCTGGCATACGTAGCTGTGCCTGGAAGGGCAGAAGATCTGGCGGTGGCCGCGACTTCATCTAGAGCTCCGACGCCCCTTTCTTGCTTTAGGAGCGAGGAGCAAGGTCACATTGCAGCCAGATGTCCCCAACCAGTTCGATGCTACGGGTGCAACACTGCTGGGGTTATTAGTAGTCGTTGCCCGCGCTGATCTCCTCGGACACCAGCGGCTGGAAACGGGGTAGAGACTCAGGGACAGGCGGGTCGTTGAGTCGGAAATCCGAATCCGTCAATCAAGTGCGTCTTCCTTCTGCGGCGCTTGATTTTATGATTCAGAGCAGGGGGTGTGATCCTCGTCCGTACATTAAGTTTGAAGTGTATGGTGTCGAATTGATAGGGCTGTTGGATTCAGGATTCAGCGTCTCGTACTATTCTTGGTGGGCCGGGTTGGGCAAAAATGAAATCGTTAGGTTGCTCCGTAGAAAAGGGTGATGTAGGGTGTGTAACCGTAGCTAGTGGTGAAGGGATTGATGTGTTAGGGGTAATCAACGTTCCTCTCAGGGTGGAGGGAAACGTTAAGGTGATGGAGGTCCTCGTTATACCAAAGTTGCCACACAGCCTTATTCTTGGAGCTGATTTCTGGGAGAGGTTTACGATAGTTGCGGATTTATCCAAACGAAGTTGTACTTTTGCCGATGAAGTGTGCGTCAATGAAGGGACGGAGACATTAACCGCGGCGCAAAGGAAGGAGCTCGAAGAATTAGTGGAGCAGATCTTCAGTTCCATGTGCGACGAACTTTGATGTACCGATCGAGTAGAGCACGTCATCAAGACCAGCGCCGAACCCATCAAACAGCGGTACTATCCGGTTTCTCCGATCGTCCAGAAGCAGATTAATGAGGAAGTGGATGAGATGCTGGTGTGATTGAACCGTCATCCAGCCCTTGGTCCTCGCCGGTTCTTCTAGCGCAAAAGAAGAATGGGAAGTATCGATTCTGCGTAGACTTCCGGAAGTTGAACCTGTCCTCCTTGGATATTAAGTCCGTTTACTGGCGAATTCCCATGGCCGAGGCATCGAAAAAGTACACCGCGTTCACTATTCCCGGAAAGGGGTTGTATCAGTTCTGTCGCATGCCATTCGGGCTTCATAACGCTCCAACGACTTGGCAGCGTTTTATTGATACAACCATCGGAGCCGACCTCGAACCGAACGTGTTCGTGTACCTTGACGATGTTATCATCGTCTCAGAGACATTTGAACGCCACCTCGAAGTGCTTAGGGAAGTCATGAGGCGTATCCAAGAAGCGGGACTGGTATTAAGTCGGGAAAAATGCGAGTTCTGCAAGTCAGAGTTGAGATACTTGGGATACATAGTCAACGGCAACGGTCTTCTGGTCGATCCGGAGAAAGTAAGATGTATGGTGGAGTACCCGAGGCCTGCTACGGTCTCGCAGGTGCGGAGGTTCATTGGCATGGTCTTGTGGTATCGTCGTTTCGTTCAAAACTTCTCGGATCTGATCTCCACGATCACGCAACTATTGAAGAAGAAGCGGAGGTTCGAATGGACAAATGCGTGTGAGAAAGTCTTCCGAACTCTAAAGGACAAATTGGTTCAGGCATCAATTCTTACTTATCCAAATTTCGAGCTTCCCTTCATTGTGCACACCGATGCATCTGGCGTAGGCATAGGAGCAGTATTGTCGCAGGAGGTACCCGGAGAGGGCAAAAAAGTGGTGAGTTACCAAAGCCGTTCGCTAACCAGAACTGAGCGAAACTTTTCTACGACTGAGCGAGAGTGTCTTGCCATGATTTGGGCAGTAGAGAAGCTTCGTCCATATCTGGAAGACAGTCGATTCACGGTTGTGACCGATCATCACTCCTTAGTCTGGCTGAACACCTTGAAGGATCCCCAGGGCAGGTTGGCTCGGTGAGCGGTCAGGTTGCAGCAGTTCGACTTCACCATCGTACATCGAAAAGGTAAAGAACATTTGATACCTGATGCTATATCTAGAGCAAATGAGGCAGTAGCGACGATGTCCGTTAATACCAAAGAACCTTGGTACCTCAAGATGACCCAGATGGTGAAAAGTAGTGATGATGGGTACCCGGATTGGAGGATAGATGGCGGAGCCCTTTTTAAACACGTCCCCCCGAGGTTTCCCAAGTTAGCGTCAGAGGGGGAGCAGTGGAAACGCGTTGTTCCGAAGGAAGAGAGAAAAGGAATTCTTCGAGAGTGTCACGATGACATTCTCAGCGGCCATGGAGGTATCCAAAAAACCTTGAATAAGGTGTCCCGACGGTACTATTGGCCCCGAATGAGGCAGAGCATTGCACGATATGTGCGGGGGTGCCCGGTTTGTCAGGTTGTTAAGCCCGAATTGCAGAAACCCGCGGGGCTAATCGCATCGCGCTGCAATGTCACAAAGCCGTGGGAAATGTTGTGTGTCGACTTCGTTGGACCCCTACCAAGATCGACAAGGGGTAACGTCTACATTTTGACCGTCGTCGATCACTTCTCAAAGTTTCCCTGTTCTTTCCAGTTAGGTCGGCTACTGCCAAGTCGTTAAGGGTAGTTCTGGAGGAGCAGGTATTAATGGTTTTTGGTGTTCCACGGTGGATCGGTGGAATAGCTGGGGTATGGCACGTTAAGGATCTCAAGCCATTTCACCACCAAAGCGATGCTGTTTAGGGTGTACTGTGAAAACCTTTCGAAAAGAAGGGAGGAGTGTTATGATATTCCTTCAGTTGAAAGGTTTTCGCCTGAAAGTATACCCAGGATTGGTTGAATTGAGTGGGTGGATAATGGTGAGGATCGTGACGTAGGCTGTTCGTCCACCGTGGATCAGTTAGCCAGATAGCTTAGAGGTGGAGTAGTCGCTAGGGGCGCTGAACGTTGTGGGTTCAATCCCAGGTCTTGTCAGCATGCTTATTTTGTTATTTTTCTTTCTGTCCTGTCTTTGGTTTTCCCAGCTTTTGTGGACCAATGGACTGACCCTTGATCCTCCTCGAACGAAACGTGAGAATAGCCGTTCTTTGGTTAGTGGATGGTACGATGGAGAGTTTGCGGCCTTGCTGGTGGTTCGATCTATTTCGACCGGTACGGGTGGTCAGGCGATCATGTCCCAAAGTGGACGAAAGATATCGATCGTCTGATCAGCCAGGCGTTCGAGGTAGGTTGGACGAGATGAGAATGGGCAGTCTTTGGGAGGCGACATAAGAAACCGGACGGCTAGGTCGAGTGCGATTCGGGAAAACGCGACACAAGTTTAAAGGAAAATAAAAAAAAAGTAATATTAAAGAAAAAGAAACGCACGGCGGTCGACGAGTGAAGTAATAGAAAATAAATTAGTGTTAGTGGCCATAAACGTTTTTTTTTAGGGGGGTAGTGAGAACTTACCACCAACCCACCAAAAGTAATGCAGGAAGCAAAAAAAAAAAACAAAACGAAAATAACCTAAAAAAGAACAGAATTGATGTAGCAGTGGTGCTATAAACCAAAGCAGGGAAAAAAAAAGAAAACAAGACGAAAGTGATTTTTATATACAACTACCTCTTCCCAATTATATTAATAAGAAAAAAAATTAAAAAGCGAAAGAAAATAAGAAGATAAAATGAAAACGAATAGTGCCTGTGTTTGTGTAAAGTGAGACCGCACAAAAAGAGAAGGTGTACATTTTAAGAAGCCAGGCTCTCCCCCTATAGAGTGTGTCACTGAACCTCTTTATACACCCTTCTCACTCAATAGAACAATTGGAATCCAGAAGAGAACAGATCATCAGGACGTTCCAGACGAAGCAGGAAGACGGCAGGTGACCTTTCTCCATTGAAGATTTTTTTTCTTCTCAATTTTATTTAGTTGGTAGTTTGTTTTTTTTTTTGTTGTGTTTTTTTGGTTTTTTTTTTAATTTACTTAAGAAGATAAAAAGAAAAAAAAATTTCAAAAAGTTTAGTTGCTTTTTCTTATTTTTTAAATACTATATATACATTTGTTGAATATAGATTATATGAAAATTTATCAAATTGAACTTGTAGTTCGAGTTAGTGTTTTCGTCCAAAGCGTGGGATCGCTGGGGTACTACCGGTCGCGAGTCGCGGGTTCGAGAACGGTTCGGGAACATTTTTTTTTTCCTGTTTTCCCTCTGGTGTGGTGTTCAGTGTCTTAGTTAAAATAGTTCTAAGAATTAATTGTGAAGTATTGATAAGTTTTCTTAAGAAATAAATGAAGTTTGTATATGAATTGAAACTTAAATAAAAAAAATTACATAGATTTAAGGTGATTTGCTGTGTGTTTTTTCCTTATTCCATCCTCAGTTCCTGAGTTTCCTTTTTTTTTTTTGATTCCTTTTAGTCACTTTCCTTTTGCCTTGTTTTTTTTTTGTTTGTTTCTGCGGGGACGGATTGGATCCTTGCCCTTAGTCACAGTTCTAGGGGGACGGACCGTGTCGAGCGGAAGGGCAACTGCGTGGCGCCCTAATTCCATTTTTCCCACGACCATACTCCATTAAGTGGCTTGGCTCTTTCGGTCGACCCCAAATCGGGAATTATCAAAATACGGCGGTAACATAAGCTCCAAATAGAAATACAAACCATTAATCCTTAGCGAACATTAAATACAACTGAACGATTAATTGAAAGTTTAGCTCTCTTCTGAACCCAGTTATGATTAACAATTTTATTTTCTCCTGCAAGACTTAAAAAAGTACTTAATGAATGCGACTGTTTTTCAGGCTGCAGGTTTATTTGAAGATACCAAAATACATGTCAGAAGTTAAAGTTAACAAAATTACCAACAGACTTAAGATTGTTGATAATATTCGTCTCACATTCATTCAGTTCATTTCATCGCAAAAGAAACAATCGCCCAAATGTAAGCAAAAATGAGGGAATGGAGGACATCAACAATTCTAAAGTGAGTGCTTATAAAACTAACGAATTGTTCGTATTAGAATTAAATGGTTACATATGTAATCACTTAAAACATTTCAAAATAATATTTGTGAACGGTTTGTATCAAACGTAACTCTCTGCATTGCGTGCATTGCAAGATTATAAATTTCAAATGCAACTTGCCTTGGGAATATAGGTAGGAAAATAAAACATTTTGTAAAAATCAAGTATCATTTCGGCATTTTTATTAAAAGGTTATGCGAATACACAAACCATTTAAAAAAACATAAACCACGTGTATATCATTTCTAATATTTTTCGAAATATTTTTTTCTTAGAACTGACCCATTTTTATGTATGGAATTTTATCAGTTCTTAATCTCAAATACCGCCTAAACTAAGCTGATTAAACCCCCCCACCCATAATTTTTTTCTGTCTCACTGAGACCTACACCTACGATAGCTGCATCGCTCAATAGAGGGGCAGCAAATATCTGAATCATGCCTTGTTTTCCAATTTAAACCACACTACGTCCACTGTCCTTTTTCGAAATTTAATTTCCTGTTGTTAAACACCTTGTCCGTAAACATTTAATTCACTGCTGTTTTATGTATAGAAGTCAAAACTTGGACAGCAATTTAACTTACTGTCCAATTGCATTACAAGAATTGTATCCCTGTATCCTCGCACTGAAATCGTTATTGCGGGCGATTTCAATGTACTCGTGCAAAAGTCTACATGGTTTGACGTTCAGGCAAGACATGAAAAAAGATATGTTGGGCTCGTTGCTGGGATAAATAATTTGACCATCTTGTGAATGAGCCAACACTGATACCTGACATTGCAAATCAGACCGCAAATACTTTGAACTTATTTCTTACGTCTAGTGCTGAAACTATTCAGTTGATTCTTGTGTCGTTTCAGCAAAGATTTCATACTCGCTCCTGACAGATGGAGTGGAAACCGCTAGAATAGCACTAGGCTCTATAAGAAAGCAAACTTGAACGGACTAAAAAACTTTTTAAAGGATTTTAATTGGTTACTAGCTTCCTCAGATGAAGCTCCTAGTCCGGTAACAAAGAGTATTTGGTTGGGTATGAAATACTTCTTTCCTCATAGAGTGAAGAGTATCAAAGTTTATACAAACGCGAGTTAAGTAGCAAAAGGAAAATTAAAAAAAATTGTTATGTTCCTGATAACGTATTTGAACTCGCGTCACGCGATCAGTAGCCCCAAGCGCACCCACGCTTTACCCGAAGACACTACGTTCAAATTAAACGTAATCTTCAAAAATTCTTCTATCTCTGATTATTAAGGATAAAGAGGAAAAAAAACGAAAAAACAAATACCTTTGAAGTGAATGTTAAATTTCTGAAAAAATGGAAATTGTGCCATAAACACCAAACAGTATTCCAATAAATATAAAAAAGCTTACAACTAAATTACAAAATAATATTAAAAACAAGAGTTCTTTCTCAAGAGAGGGCTCACTTGCCGTCTTTCTGCCCTCGTCCGGAACGTCCTGACGATCTGAATTGAAACTTGAATCGCTTCTTCGTTCTTTTATTATGTGTCACTATTGTTTTACTTTTTTTTTTTTCGAAAGATGGGGAGGGGAGAAGCTCGATATAAATTTCACTTAATTTTTTGATATTACACCACTCGCAACCACTATATTCGTTTTTTTTCTCTTGCTTTTGGTTTTAATTTGTGAGGAGGAGGGGGTGCCAGTATTCTCACAACCACTGAATAAAAAAATATTTTTCTTGTCTAAAACTAGCTTTATATTGTTTTATTTGTTTGTTTGTTTTTTAATGGTCGCCCGCCGTGCGTTCACTCTTTATATACTTCTTTTTTTCCTTTGGATTTTGTGTTATATATTGTATATACGTCCGCTTTCAACCGTCGTTTCCCAACGACTGCCCATTTTATCCGGCCCAATCTTCCTCACACTCTTGGCCGGTTGAAAAAGATTGTACCATTATGAAAACCGCAAACTCTTCACTGTACCTCTTACCGGACAAGGAACGGCTACCTTCAAGCTACGGCCAAGGAGATTCAAGGGTCAGACAATCGCTGTGGAACGTAGGCAGGGAAAGCCATCGGCAGGACCGAAAAAAACGAACAAGCTAAGAAGCCTGGAATCGAACTCATAACCCTCAGCGCCCCTGGGCACTGCTCCACCTCTAAGCTAAATCACAAGCTGAAGCACAATTACGGCGTAGGCCTTACGCCCATTGTCACCATTATCCATCCACGACATCCACCACATTCGCCGATTTTAAGGTCAAATATGACGAGCTATACAGTACACATGTCTAGTTTTGGCATTCCTAACACACTCGTCAGATTGTGTAGGATGACGATGGAGAACTCTTGCTACTCCGTCAAGGTAGTTAACGCACTCATCGACACCTTCAATGTCAAAAAAGCTTTAAGAAAAGGCGTCGCACTGTCATGTGTAACTCACAGGTCAACACCAGAGGCACGATCTTCTAGAAGTCAGCTCAATTGCTAGCTTACGGATTCAATGCTTAACATGACTAGGCCATGTAGAGCGTATGGACACCACTGCTCCGGCCCGAAGAACCGTTGAATCCAAACCATTGGGACAACGCAACAGAGGACGACCTAGGCTAAGGTGGCGCACAGAAGTGCAGAAGGACCTCAACCAGCTTGGAGTGCGCAACTGGAGGCAGCTTTTGATAGATCATGCTGGCTGGAGAGGCATGTTTGTTGAGGGCTAAGTCCACCCCGGACTGTAGCGTCAAAAGAAGAAGAATTGTGATGCGGATTGGGCCATTGAAGTAGGCTGCCGACGATTGACAACTGGTTATATATTTACCTTTCAGTGTAGGCCAATATCGTGAGTAGTTTGACGACAAAAACCAGTTGCCTTGTCATCAATAAAAGCTGAATTCGTGGCAATTGTTGCTACTACTCAGGAGTTAGTATGACTAAAATATTTAGCAGAAGAACTCATTTCTGAAGACGTAAGCACAATGATCATACTTTGCAAAAAAAAGTTGCTGCACAGATTCTGAAGAATTATTTTTACTTTTCACGTAATAAACATGTCGACATTAAAGCTAACTTTACCAGTTTGAAAACAGTTGAAAAAACATATTATTAATGATATACACGTTTATGTTTTTTAAATGGATTGCGTATTCGCATAACCTTGCTAATAAAGATGCCGAAATGCCTATTTGACTTTTACAAAATATTTCATGTTCCTACATATATTTCCAAGGCAATTTGCATTTGCGCAATGCAGAGACTTACGTTTTATACAAAACGTTCAAAAATATTATTTCGAAATGTTTTAAGCGATTACATAAGTAACCATTTAATTCTAATACGAATAATTCGTTGTTTTTATAAGCATTCACTTAAGAATTTTTGATGTCCTCCATGCCCCCAATTCTGCCTACATTTGGGCGATTGCTTCTTTTTCGATGAAATGAACTGAATGATTGTGAGACGAATATTATCAGCAATCTTAAGTCCGTTTTACGAATACATTAATTTGTGGCAATTTTGTTATTTTTAACTTCTGATATGCATGACTGAAAAACAGTCGTATTCATCAAGTGCTTTTTAAAATCTTGCAGGAGATAGAAAAAAACAAGAAATTTATAATCATAACTGGGTTCGAAACAGAGCTAAACTTTCAATCAATCGTTCAGTTATATTTAATACTCGCTTAAGATTGATGGTTTGTATTTCTATTTGGAAATTAATACAAAAGTACTTAGTTGGATCCAAGTTGAGAATTGTTCGTTCCAAATTATTGCTACTTTAAGAAATAGCGCTAATTTACGAACGTACATTAAGTTTTGTTGTCTTCAACTTTATTCGCACTAGAACGGAGTCAAGGGATATGCGTTCTTTTGTAAAGGTAAAGGTTTTTTTCTGTTTTTTTACATTACCTAAGATAAATCAAGAGCGCATTAGCAAAACTGTTTCATATTCTGTAATTTCACTTCATGGGTAAAGGTTATAACAAATCATTTTACATGAGGTAGAAATTTAACAATAATAAACATTGTAGTTGCACTTATATGCGCATTTATACGCCAATCTCTTTCCGCATATGGAAAATATAAACAGCATTTTCTTATGTGTCTAGATTTGGATTAAGAAGTAGCACATTTTTTTCACACTGAGTGTATTGAAACGGAAACTGAGCTTCAGATAATTCCTTTCTAAGCGAGTACATGTGCAAAAACTGTTTTCTATAGTTTCTTGATATTAGTTATCTACAAACATAGCATTTGATATATTTATTTAGGTTAATTTGATTTTGGTACCTAATGACTAATTTCAGTGGACCATTTGCAATTTAATTTCTTGATATACATAGAATGAAGAAAGAAGAACAACTATACAACGACAGCTTTTAATTCATAATTCATGTTTTCGAAAAGATTCAAAATTGCTTAGTTTTATTTTTATTATCATTAAACATTCCTTTTTATTTTCATATAATAAACATACAATTAAAGTAACAAAAGATGAGTTAACGTGGTCGTGTGAGTCTCTGTGAGATATAGTTCAATATTACGGGAATATGCCAGCTCTTTCAATTCTTTAAAAGGCGATAAATTATATTGTAACTATCTTGAGAAGTTTGTATGGAAGATTGCGTTTCGACATACTAATAACCTTTACTAAATAATCAGCATTTACCTTCAAATTCCACTGGTTAGTTTTAGGTAGGAGTTGGTGATGTTCTTTTAAAGAAAAACCTTTGAAGCGCTTCACACTCTTCAAAGTACTTGAAGCCAAAGACTTGGTTCGTGTAACACAGACATACATTATTAGTAGCGCTTAAAACTTTGAATTTTGAATCAGAGCCGAAACTTAAAGCTGTTTTAGCGGTAGCTGCTATTTCTATGAACATGATCCATGTCTAAGATTGACATTACGAGAAAGTCAAGATATTTAAAATCCTTGATAAATTCTATCGACTCATCCTTCGAAGATAAATATTCTCGCTCAGAAGTTCTACCGCGGCTAGTGCCGAAAACCATAATCTTTGACTTAGAGGTGTTATTCTTTAAGTCCCACAGATTGCATTCTCTCTTCAATCTGTTCATTTGTAACTGCAGTCAGTGGTATTTTAGTCAAAATAATCATATCTTCAGCATAAATAAGGACTTTTACGTCAACATCACCAACTATGTCATCCCAAAAGACACTACTATTCCATATTGTAGCAGAGACCTGATTGAGTTATAAGCTCCTCACAGACTAATAAATTTGATCGAGAGTCCAAGGGTCGATAGCTTATATAATAAGGAGTATATGTTTACTGTATCAAAAGCAGCTTTAAAATTCACAAAAACTGCATATAGCTTTTTTCCCTTTCTCTTAGTCTCCTAGCAATCGTAGTCAATGAAAGTCCTGAACTAAAAACAAGCTTGAAAGACATTTAGACGGTTATTGGTAAATCACAAAATAAAATTTGTGAATACTTTCCTATACACTGAGAGCAGTGAAATATTCCTATAATTTCCCGAAATTCTATCATCACCATCCCTACTATATGGTATATTAATATTATAAATGCGAAAGTCACTCTGTCTGTCTGTTACGCCATTCCGCTTAAACCTCTCAACCGATTTTAATGAAATTCGGCACAGACAATCTTTAGACCCTGAGAAAGAATATAGATGAAGAAGTTGAAAGTTTGTATGGGATGGCTGAAATGAATGATTGTATGCATGGCGTGCCTGCATGCATGATTGTTAGGAGTGAGAAAATGCAGTGCATACGCCTAGGCGATTGATCTACGCACAGCGTGAATGTAGATGAGAGGAGTCATCGTGGGAGGTTGCAAGTGCACTGGTGGTGATTGCCTTTGTACTAGCAACCAAATATGGCGAGGAGTGCAGTGAGGAGGGCTGCCAGTGCTTTGAATGTGATTCTCTCTGCATTGGTAGCCATGGTCAGCTGATGATACGCACGATCGAGGGGTCAGCACGCGCTAAAAAGTATACCCACAATACCACCGCTCCATGAGAGGCTGGACAGAGGTAGGTGCTACAGCGATTGTAGGGAAAGCTGCAAGTGTGTATGTGAAAAAGTGTGTGCAGATTTTGGTACACGATGCGTGCCGTTGCGGACTTCTTGCGATAGTGCGTGGGTGTTCGTGATGTGCGTGCATCGATTGTATGCATTTGATTGAAAGAACAAACCGCCTTCCAAGAGGGAGGGAAGGGGTGATTTTTAAAAGAAGATTCCCATTGCGTGATATTGTTTTACAAGCTCGTGACAACACATTGACCAGGGTGCCCGACACACAAAAATTTTATGACGCATTACATTACCCTCTTATGTTTAGCAAGGGGCAAGAGGGGTACCACTTTCATATTCCACAAGTCAATCCAGTGACCAACCTCCCCTTGCCCAACCAAAAAATATCGAGCATGAACTTTTATGCCTATCACATGATGACACGCGAAGACGATTTTAACTCAACACAACGATGCAAACAGCTCGCTAACCAGTGTTATGTTGATATGTACGTGAAGGTTGAAAGATTGCGATGCATACAGTACCTCACAAAATTGAGCATACACCTATCATTACTTGATATTCGTGCTGTTTTAAGGCCGATCACTTCTTTGTCTTATTTTTTTGGTATATTCGCATGAAAAAGGAAACAACCCAACCAATATGGAACTTGCGAAAACAGACTACTTTGTCCACGAGAGCTATTAAGCTATTTTACGAGGTTAAGTCGTTCCAAAAAATAGGAGAATCTGTAGGGCGATCGCACGGAACGGTACAACAAATAATAAACAATTATTGATATGAAGGGACACTAAAAAACAGACCTGGAAGGGGAAGAAAAAAATTGCTCTCAAAACAAAACGAACGGTTTATTGTTCGGACAATCAAGTCCAATCCAAAATCTAGCGTTTCAAAGTTGATGACTGAGGTGTCATCCGTGATTAATAAGCCTCTTTCAGTGGAAACCGTTCGCAGAGTCTTGAGAAATAATAATTTTAATGGTAGGATCGCCCGAAGAAAGCCATACATTTCCCTTATTAATAAGAAGAAAAGATTGGAGTTTGCTAGACAATATGTAAACCACCCGGAAAGCTTTTGGAAAGGTGTTTTGTTTTTAGATGAAACAAAAATAAATTTATTTGAGTCTGATGGCAAACAAATTGTTTGGAGGGAACCAAATACAGCCCTCAAAGCTACAAATATAAAGTTAACCATAAAACACGGGGGAGAATCTGTGCTGCTGTGGGGTTGTATGGCCTCAAATGGCTGTGGAATGTTCGAATTGATAGAAAATACTATGGACAAAATTGGGTATTTGAATATTTTAAAACGAAATTTACGAAGTTCCGCAGTAAAACTAAGTATACCTTCGGTTTTATACCTTCAACAAGATAATGATCCGAAGCACACCTCCTTGAATAGTTGCTTTATAGCGCTTTTAACCCCCACAATCGCCGGATCTTAACCCTATTGAACATCTTTGGTACGAAATAAAAGTGCGGGTTAAAGAGAGTACCTGCTCTAATAATCAGGAGCTAAAAGCTAAAATGCAGGCAGCTTGGGAGGGGATTCAGCCATCTTTTACTGAAGAACAGGTTAAATCCATGCCATTACAAGCTGTCATATATGCTGAAGGAAGTGCCACGCGTTGGTGAAATTTTATTTGTCTGTTTTTGTTTTGTGTTTTAGTCGTAACTCGAATTTACTTTAAGTGTATGCTCAATTTTGTGTGTTAAAATAAAGTGCCTTTTTTATTTTGCTTAGAAATATCAAGTTTATTTTTTCAATTTTCATATTGTTGTTTATGGTGTTTAGCAAGTGAAATACGTCAATTCCAACGGCATTTAATTTACTACTTTTTGTAAGGCGGAAAATATAAAAATATGTTTACGCTGTGAGTGTATGCTCAATTTTGTGAGGTACTATATCTTTAAATTAAACAAAATTAAGAGCCGAAAATTATATTCATCTCCAAGATGCTGTATCGAATGATGTTTAGAATATTGGTAAAATGGTGATCCTGTAATCTTTCAACGCCCATACAACAGTCCCCGATACTTAAACGAGTATACTTAAGACGCACTTGCCTATGTGCGCACGTATGGTCGACCTGATATTGTTATGAAAATCATTATCCACGGCCCATGCAGGGCTGAAAACCCACTGTGCCCGTACATGAAAGACCGTAAATGCACAAAAAAATTTCCTCGCAACCTACTGAAAGAGACTCTCCATAATGAGAACGGCTACCCGATGTATAGAAGAAGAGCACCAAAAGACGGAGGCCGGACGGCATCTGTTAAACTCCGAAATGGTAGTCAAGTTTCTGTCGACAATAGTTGGGTAGAACCATATTCGCCTGTCCAATGAAAAACTTTCAACGCCCATACAAATGTAGAAGCTTGTGGTTTCGTGCGTGGAATCAAATACATCTGCAAATATATTAATAAAGGCAGCGATCAAGCTATTTATAATTTCAGAAGCTCATAGTCCTCAAACCCAGTAGACGAAGTACAAACGTTTCAGTCTGGTCGCTATGTCAGCAACAACGAAGCTGTATGGCGCCTGTTAAAGTTTCCTTTGCATGAAAGGCATCCTACTGTTACGCACCTCAGTGTGCATCTAGAGAATAGTGAATGAATTTATTTAAATGAAAATAATTTTCACCAGCGAGTGACATCACCACCAAAAACCACTTTGACCACCTTTATTTACCCTTGCAGATCAGATGAATTTGCAAAAATACTTTTGTACCTTCAGGTACCTCGGTATTACACGTGGAATGCCACTAGAAAATGTTGGAAACGCCCAATTCGAGGAACTGCTGTTATGGATTGGCCTGGCGTTAAATCTGTAGATGCATTAGGGCGGATATATACTGTCCACGTTAGCAACATTGAATGCCTTTGTATGAGACTAATGCTACACCATGTGCATGGGCCAACTTCGTTCAATGATCTCAAGAACTACAATGGACAAACTTTTGCTACCTTTAGAGAAGTCTGTGAAACTAAAGGATTGTTAAAGTATGATAATCATTTGGACTCGACATTTGAAGAGACTGCACAATGTAGATCAGCAGCTAAGGTGGGAGATCTTTTTGCCATTCTCAAAATGACGTGTGGTCTTTCAAATCCTCAAATATTATCGGAAAAGTACCAAAATGGTATGTCTGACGATATTTTGCACAGACTACAACGAAATAATCCCAATGTCACATACAATGATTTAGTTTATAACGAGACGCAAACTAAGATTGAAGACCAAGTGTTGGGTATATCTAAGAAGACATTATCAGATTTTGGAATGAACCGGCCACAAAGAATTAGAGACTTCAGATAATATATATAACGGTAACATAGTAGTTCCCAGATAAACCATATAAGTCGGCGTACTGACTGGCAACCGAAAAATTCGTTTAAGGAAGTACCTTAAAAACTGTTCCGTAGCATCAAACTTCCAACACCCCCACACTTGGGCACCATACAGCATAATGGAGGAAGCAGTAGTACGAAATATATGGATCTTTGCGCTACAGACTGATGATATAGCTCTTTTCGCCTGAGCCAATTTTGCCACAAAATGCTTTTTAAGGTCAAGCTTGGAACAGATCACGATGCCGAGGTACTTATACTCCCCAACAATTTCCAAATTTTGGCCTTTGTAATTCCACTTTTCCTCGCATATCTACCACCTCCTTCCTTGAAGATGATCATTTTTGATTTTTTAAGATTCACCGTAAGATTCCAACGGTCATAGTAGCGTTCTAGTCGGTTGATCATCAAATGCGTTCCCTCTACTGTATCCCCAAGATGAACAATGTCATCGGCAAAGATGAGACCTGGTATCCGCAAACCACCGAACTCGATTTATCCACCAACTTCCTCGAAAATGTCATTTATAAACAAAATGAAAAGGAAAGTACTCAGTAAACATCCTTGCTTTACTCCCATTTGCGTTTCAAAATCGCTCGACATATATTTGCCATCCCAAACATAGGCAACATTGCTCTCATACATTGCTTTCAGTAGATTCACAACTTTAGTTGAAACCCCCAAGATATACGATTTGTAGAATAATGCATTACGATCAATTGAGTCGAAAGCAACTCGAAAATCTACCAAAAATGCATATAGTTTCTTCTTTTTGCATATAAAGCTATCAGAAATATGGAATAAGGTGAATATCTGGTCAACAGTATAGTGTTTTTTTCTAAAACCAGCTTGGTACACGCTGAGTATGTTTTTATTGTTTACCCATTCTGTAAGTCGTTTAAAAATCAATGAGCTGAATAACTTCACTGAAGAATTCAAAAAAGAGATGCCCCGGTAATTTTTTGTGCAGGGGATAGATAATTGATTTTTTAAAACAGCTTGGTATATCTCTCTTATCTCAGTTAGTATGGACATGTTAAGGTCGTCGTGCTGCATGCTCTGTTTCCTAATTTCCTGATTTATTTTTTTGGTACGCCCTTAAAAAATTCGAGCTTTTATTCCAATGTAGCTTTGGTAATAGTTCTAGTGGTCTTGGACAGGCTATTTCCGCTATTGTTCCAAATTTGTACGAAATTTCTAGTGGCATGACGGAACACGCTGTTCCTCGGATAAATGTAAATACACCCTTAGAATCACCTTCGCAGCTTCCATTCAAAAATCTAGCATCCAACGAGTCTTCAAAATCCAATATTTTCGCTCCTTTACCATCGCAAATATCATCCATTGACCTACGAGTTAAATTGAATATAACACCAGCAGATCCACTTGGAAAAATGTTCTGTGAGCAGCCAATCCTAGCGTTAAAGTCACCAACCAGCAATAAATCTACAGAGTTTAAAGCAGTAATCCCGTCAGAAAGTTTGTCGAAGTCCCTTTGCCAGTGATTGCAATTCAGGTAAACCGGGATAATATACGCAGCACCATCATTATTAATGACCTCCAAGATATCAATTCTTTCCCTATGAACAATATTGAATTTACTTTTTGCACTTCATTCATAAAGACTTCTCGGTTATTAAAGAAGACGAAGTCTCCGCCGTAAATTATCCTCAATGCTTCCATGGGGTTCTGCTCCCCACACTTTAAACCTTGATCTAAGTCCCATGTGAAGAGTTTGTTTGATATTTGTAATTTATCGTCCTTCAGCTGCGTTTTAATATGCGAGAAGCAGGCTCGTAAAATTCTGTAAATTGGAATCAACTTACTTCTTCTACATCTCGTTTTATATGGTAGATCTTTATGTATGTATATTTGAGATCCCTTTAAGTTTTTGATGAAATTTGGCACAGACAATCTTTAGACCCTGAGAAAGAATATAGATGAAGAAGTTGAAAGTTTGTATGGGATGGCTGAAATGAATGATTGTATGCATGGCGTGCCTGCATGCATGATTGTTAGGAGTGAGAAAATGCAGTGCATACGCCTAGGCGATTGATCTACGCACAGCGTGAATGTAGATGAGAGGAGTCATCGTGGGAGGTTGCAAGTGCACTGGTGGTGATTGCCTTTATACTAGCAACCAAATATGGCGAGGAGTGCAGTGAGGAGGGCTGCCAGTGCTTTGAATGTGATTCTCTCTGCATTGGTAGCCATGGTCAGCTGATGATACGCACGATCGAGGGGTCAGCACGCGCTAAAAAGTATACCCACAATACCACCGCTCCATTAGAGGCTGGACAGCGGTAGGTGTTACAGCGATTGTAGGGAAAGCTGCAAGTGTGTATGTGAAGAAGTGTGTGCAGATTTTGGTACACGATGCGTGCCGTTGCGGACTTCTTGCGATCGTGCGTGGGTGTTCGTGATGTGCGTGCATGGATGGTATTCACTTGATTGAAAGAACAAACCGCCTTCCAAGAGGGAAGGAAGGGGTGATTTTTAAAAGAAGATTCCCATTGCGTGATATTGTTTTACAAGCCCGTGACAACACATTGACCAGGGTGCCCGACACACACAAGTTTTATGACGCATTACATTACCCCCTTATGTTTAGCAAGGGGCAAGAGGGGTACCACTTTTAAATTCCACAAGTCAATCCAGTGACCAACCTCCCCTTGCCCAACAAAAAAGTATGGAGCATGGACTTTTATGCCTATCACATGATGACACGCGAAGACGATTTTAACTTAACACAACGATGCAAACAGCTCGCTAACCAGTGTTATGTTGATATATACGTGAAGGTTGAAACCGAACGATTGCGGTACATACAGTACCTCACAAAATTGAGCATACACCTATCATTACTTCATATTCGTGCTGTTTTAAGGCCGACCATTTGTTTGTCTTATTTTTTTGGTATACAATCATAACTGAATACATATCTTAAAGAGTATATGCCAAATTCACAGACAGGCGACTTTCTACCGGTATTTTTCGCATGAAAAAGGAAACAACCCAACCAATATGGAACTTGCGAAAACAGACTACTTTGTCCACGAGAGCTATTAAGCTATTTTACGAGGGGAAGTCGTTCCAAAAAATAGGAGAAATTGTAGGGCCATCGCACGGAACGGTACAACAAATAATAAACAATTATTGATATGAAGGGACACTAAAAAACAGACCTTTAAGGGGAAGAAAAAAAATTGCTCTCAAAACAAAACGAGCGGTTTATTGTTCGGACAATCAAGTCCAATCCAAAATCTAGCGTTTCAAAGTTGATGACTGAGGTGTCATCCGTGATTAATAAGCCTCTTTCAGTGGAAACCGTTCGCAGAGTCTTGAGAAATAATAATTTTAATGGTAGGATCGCCCGAAGAAAGCCATACATTTCCCTTATTAATAAGAAGAAAAGATTGGAGTTTGCTAGACAATATGTAAACCACCCTGAAAGCTTTTGGAAAGGTGTTTTGTTTTAAGATGAAACAAAAATAAATTTATTTGAGTCTGATGGCAAACAAATTGTTTGGAGGGAACCAAATACAGCCCTCAAAGCTACAAATATAAAGTTAACCATAAAACACGGGGGAGAATCTGTGCTGCTGTGGGGTTGTATGGCCTCAAATGGCTGTGGAATGTTCGAATTGATAGAAAATACTATGGACAAAATTGGGTATTTGAATATTTTAAAACGAAATTTACGAAGTTCCGCAGTAAAACTAAGTATACCTTCGGTTTTATACCTTCAACAAGATAATGATCCGAAGCACACCTCCTTGAATAGTTGCTTTATAGCGCTTTTAACCCCCACAATCGCCGGATCTTAACCCTATTGAACATCTTTGGTACGAAATAAAAGTGCGGGTTAAAGAGAGTACCTGCTCTAATAATCAGGAGCTAAAAGCTAAAATGCAGGCAGCTTGGGAGGGGATTCAGCCATCTTTTACTGAAGAACAGGTTAAATCCATGCCATTACAAGCTGTCATATATGCTGAAGGAAGTGCCACGCGAAATTTCATGAAATTTTATTTGTCTGTTTTTGTTTTGTGTTTTAGTCGTAACTCGAATTTACTTTAAGTGTATGCTCAATTTTGTGTGTTAAAATAAAGTGCCTTTTTTTATTTTGCTTAGAAATATCAAGTTTTTTTTTCAATTTTCATATTGTTGTTTATGGTTTTTAGCAAGTGAAATATGTCAATTCCAACGGCATTTAAGTTTAATTAATTTACTACTTTTTGTAAGGCGCAAAATATAAAAATATGTTTACGCTGTGAGTGTATGCTCAATTTTGTGAGGTACTATATCTTTAAATTAAACAAAATTAAGAGCCGAAAATTATATTCATCTCCAAGATGCTGTATCGAATGATGTTTATAATATAGGTAAAATGGTGATCCTGTAATCTTTGTTTGTGAACAGTCCCCGATACTTACACGAGTATACTTAAGACGCATTTGCCTATGTGCGCACGTATGGTCGACCTGATATTGTTATGAAAATCATTATCCACGGCCCATGCAGGGTTGAAAACCCACTGTGCCGGTACATGAAAGACCGTAAATGCACAAAAAAATTTCCTCGCAACCTACTGAAAGAGACTCTCCATAATGAGAACGGCACCTAAAGACGGAGGCCGGACGGCATCTGTTAAACTCCGAAAAGGTAGTCAAGTTTCTGTCAACAATAGTTGGGTAGAACCATATTCGCCTGTCCAATGAAAAACTTTCAACGCCCATACAAATGTAGAAGCTTGTGGTTTCGTGCGTGGAATCAAATACATCTGCAAATATATTAATAAAGGCAGCGATCAAGCTATTTATAATTTCAGAAGCTCATAGTCCTCAAACCCAGTAGACGAAGTACAAACGTTTCAGTCTGGTCGCTATGTCAGCAACAACGAAGCTGTATGGCGCCTGTTAAAGTTTCCTTTGCATGAAAGGCATCCTACTGTTACGCACCTCAGTGTGCATCTAGAGAATGGTGAATGAATTTATTTAAATGAAAATAATTTTCACCAGCGAGTGACAACACCACCAAAAACCACTTTGACCGCCTTTATTTACCCTTGCAGATCAGTTGAATTTGCAAAAATACTTTTGTACCTTCAGGTACCTCGGTATTACACGTGGAATGCCACTAGAAAATGTTAGAAACGCCCAATTCGAGGAACTGCTGTTATGGATTGGCCTGGCGTTAAATCTGTAGATGCATTAGGGCGGATATATACTGTCCACGTTAGCAACATTGAATGCCTTTGTATGAGACTAATGCTACACCATGTGCATGGGCCAACTTCGTTCAATGATCTCAAAAACTACAATGGACAAACTTTTGCTACCTTTAGAGAAGTCTGTGAAACTAAAGGATTGTTAAAGTATGATAATCATTTGGACTCGACATTAGAAGAGACTGCACAATGTAGATCAGCAGCTAAGGTGAGAGATCTTTTTGCCATTCTCAAAATGACGTGTGGTCTTTCAAATTATCAAATATTATCGGAAAAGTACCAAAATGGTATGTCTGACGATATTTTGCACAGACTACAACGAAATAATCCCAATGTCACATACAATGATTAAGTTTATAACGAGACGCAAACTAAGATTGAAGACCATGTGTTGGGTATATCAGGGAAGACATTATCAGATTTTGGAATGAACCGGCCACAAAGTATCAGAGACTTCAGATAATATATATAACGGTAACATAGTAGTTCCCAGATAAACCATATAAGTCGGCGTACTGACTGGCAACCGAAAAATTCGTTTAAGGAAGTACCTTAAAACTGTTCCGTAGCATCAAACTTCCAACACCCCCACACTTGGGCACCATACAGCATAATGGAGGAAGCAGTAGTACGAAATATCTGGATCTTTGCGCTACAGACTGATGATATAGCTCTTTTCGCCTGAGCCAATTTTGCCACAAAATGCTTTTTAAGGTCAAGCTTGGAACAGATCACGATGCCGAGGTACTTATACTCCCCAACAATTTCCAAATTTTGGCCTTTATAATTCCACTTTTCCTCGCATATCTACCACATCCTTCCTTGAAGATGATAATTTTTGATTTTTTAAGATTCACCGTAAGATTCCAACGGTCACAGTAGCGTTCTAGTCGGTTGATCATCAAATGCGTTCCCTCTACTGTATCCCCAAGATGAACAATGTCATCGGCAAAGATGAGACCTGGTATCCGCAAACCACCGAACTCGATTTATCCACCAACTTCCTCGAAAATGTCATTTATAAACAAAATGAAAAGGAAAGTACTCAGTAAACATGATTGCTTTACTCCCATTTGAGTTTCAAAATCGCTCGACATATATATGCCATCCCAAACATAGGCAACATTGCTCTCATACATTGCTTTCAGTAGATTCACAACTTTAGTTGAAACTCCCAAGATATACGATTTGTAGAATAATGCATTACGATCAATTGAGTCGAAAGCAACTCGAAAATCTACAAAAAATGCATATAGTTTCTTCTTTTTGCATTTAAAGCTATCAGCAATATGGAATAAGGTGAATATCTGGTCAACAGTATAGTGGTTTTTCCTAAAACCAGCTTGGTACACGCTGAGTATGTTTTTATTGTTTATCCATTCTGTAAGTCGTTTAAAAATCAATGAGCTGAATAACTTCACTGAAGAATTCAAAAAAGAGATGCCCCGGTAATTCGTAGGGATATCGTTTGCTTTTTTGTGCAGGGGATAGATAATTGATTTTTTAAAACAGCTTGGTATATCTCTCTTATCTCAGTTAGTATGGACATGTTAAGGTCGTCGTGCTGCATGCTTTGTTTCCTAATTTCCTGATTTATTTTTTTGGTACGCCCTTAAAAAATTCGAGCTTTTATTCCAATGTAGCTTTGGTAATAGTTCTAGTGGTCTTGGACAGGCTATTTCCGCTATTGTTCCAAATTTGTACGAAATTTCTAGTGGCATGACGGAACACGCTGTTCCTCGGATAAATGTAAATACACCCTTAGAATCACCTTCGCAGCTTCCATTCAAAAATCTAGCATCCAACGAGTCTGCAAAATCCAATATTTTCGCTCCTTTACCATCGCAAACATCATCCATTGACCAACGAGTTTAATTGAATATAACACCAGCAGATCCACTTGGAAAAATGTTCTGTGAGCAGCCAATCCTAGCGTTAAAGTCACCAACCAGCAATAAATCTACAGAGTTTAAAGCAGTAATCCCGTCAGAAAGTTTGTCGAAGTCCCTTTGCCAGTGATTGCAATTCAGGTAAACCGGGATAATATACGCAGCACCATCATTATTAATGACCTCCAAGATATCAATTCTTTCCCTATGAACAATATTGAATTTACTTTTTGCACTTCATTCATAAAGACTTCTCGGTTATTAAAGAAGACGAAGTCTCCGCCGTAAATTGTCCTCAATGCTTCCATGGGGTTCTGCTCCCCACACTTAAAACCTTGATCTAAGTCCCCATGTGAAGAGCTTGTTTGATATATGTAATTTATCGTCCTTCAGCTGCGTTTTAATATGCGGGAAGCAGGCTCGTAAAATTCTGTAAATTGGAATCAACTTACTTCTTCTACATCTCGTTTTATATGGTAGATCTTTATGTATGTATATTTGGGATCCCTTTAAGCTTTTCGCATTTCTGAGAACCTTCCAGGCTGCATTGCGGGTTTTCATTTTTAAGGCAATAATTGAAGAACGAGAGCTCTTAGCGGATATTGTCCGAGCATACTCAATCTCTGAGCCATCTCCGGGAGAAAGCAAAGAGGCGCAAATGGACTTCGCCTTCTCACTCATGTCATCATTTTCAATAGAGGGAATATGCACCACAACATTCGTTTCGGTACCTTTTTGCATCAATTTTTCCAACTGGTCTTCTAGGTAATTATTTTTCCTTTCTAGCTCTAGTACTCTAGTTGAAACGCATTCATACTCCGCTTTTAGATTTGCAATTTCGGTATGCAGCTCTTGAATGTCAGCCTTTGAGGGCAGTACTTGACAAAGTTCTTTGTTGTTCTCCCGAAGAATTTGTATACTGCTCTCCTTTGTTAGTAACTCAGGCGGGACCATTTCTCTTTCTCTTTTGTTAAAGGAGGTATAGGCGCTTTTCTTCGCGTTGTTGCTCAGGTGATGTTTCGAAAAACACTCTCTTATTCATTTGTTAGGTTATATGAGCATGAAAATACAACTTTTCCTTTTCAGATTAATACTTTAAGCTTACTCGTTTTTTTTTCTTTGCGAGAAAAACGGTTAATGTTTTGTATTTTAAAAAGTGGTCCAAACACTCAAGGGTGAGTAAACTATTTTGTTAACAACTTTTTTACGGAGCTCAAATTAAACAAACACACTTGCTTTCACAAGATCAAAGTCCATTCCATATAATATATAATAATAAGAGAACTGGACTACTATGTCTCTTCTTTACAGCAACAAATATCAGAGTCTGTTCTCCGATTGAATTCGGAACACAAACTAGTCTTTGATATTGTTGTGCAAAGAATCGATTATGGTAATGGCGGATTGCTTTTCTCAGATGCGCCAGGAGGCACTGGAAAACTTTTCTTTGAAATGTACTTATAGCCCATATCCGAAAAGACAAGGGAATAGTTGTTGCCATAGCTTCCTCTGGAATTGCGGCGACACTGCTCGATGGAGGCCGAACGGCTTATTCACTACTTAAACTTCCATTAAATTTACCTCATGAGATTCCAGTTTGTAACATTACAAAAAAACAGTGACCATGGCCGAATGCAATGTCGCATAAAAAAGCGATCGAGGCGCTCAATCGGACTCTGAAAGATATCAGAAGCTACCAGATTTGAATGGGTGGGATGGTAGAGCTGCTTGCTGGTGATTTTCAATAGACACTAACTGTCATTACCAGAGGCACTCCAGCAGATGAGATAAATGCATGTGTGAAAGCGTCTAAGTTATGGGTGCATGTAAAAAAAAAAAGTTTCACTAAAAACGTGCGAGTACAATTACATAATGATACGCAATCGGGGCAATATGCAACTGCTCTATTAAAAATCGGAGAAGGTCGAATGACTACGGACGCTAAGAGCATGATTACACTAAATCAAGAATTTTGTAATACTATCCACAACTTTGAAGATCTTAAAAATAACGCCTATCCCGGCTTGGAATATAACATGAGGAATAGAGAGTGGCTGTGTGAAAGGACAATATTAGCACCGACCAATGAAATCGTGAGACAGATCAATCACCGAATGATGTCACATATGCAAGGCGATGTTGTCGAATATTTGTCAGTAGATATTGTCATGGATAGTAAACAGGCGACGTCTTATTCTGCAGAGTTTCTAAACTCTTTAGGGCTGTAAGGAGTGCATTATCATAAGCTGAGACTGAAAGTTGTGGTTCCAGTTTTGTTAATGAGAAATATCGAAGCGCTGAGACTATGCAACGGGACTCGATTGCCAATTACGCAGCTAGGATGCAATATTTTTAGAGTAATTATAATGATAGGAATAAATTAAGATGAAGAAGTTTTGATTCCTCGCATACCCTACAGATTTACCTTTTCAGTTTAAAAGAATCCAGTTTCCCCTCAAACCAGCCTTCGCAATGTCCATTATCAAAGTGCAAGGGCAAACTCTTAAAGTAGCAGAAACAAACTCTTCCATTTAGAGAAAAACTGTTTTTCGCATGGCCAACTGTACGTGGCCTGCTCACGAGTGTCGAGGCCAAACAATATCCACAACAAATAACAAAAAAAGAACAAACGTTGTGTAAAAAAATATTTTAAATCAGGCAATATTTTTGCACACAACGTACCGCAATATAGCGTATATCACAGATTTAAGATAAACATCTGAAACTATGTCAGAATCTAATATTTTGTTGTTAATGTTTAGTGACATTTCGAGATACCCAGGGGTGACATTTTTAATGAATGACCGAAAAACTATCAAACCCCGAAACAGCTATTAATTCCGGCATTAAGAAAGAAGCGTTGAGTTCTGACACTGTGACATATAGGATACCATGCTAAAAGTGTTGTTGACCGGCTGTTAAGCTCAGTAGTGGTTCAAACGATTTTCCGACTCTTCAGTACAGGAGCCTTTCAAAATAACTCCACTTAGCAACCTGACCGTTTTCCAGAAAAATTTCGAATCCTTACAGCTCTCTAATTTGTATGTCAGTTTTTATAATAAGCTGCTTGTCCGTTTATTTTCTTCTAAATTCTGCATAACATCTCGAACTCGGTGCAGAGCTTGTTGGACCAGGAAATCTCAGTCAAGCGGAATAGGTTATAGCTTGTAGTAATAACACAAAACTTTCCTCACAATTAATGTCGACTGCGTTTAAACATCAAATTATAAATGCATCCTTCATCTTAGGTCCAACTAAGTACATCTGTACTAAGCTCCAAATAGAAATACAAACCATTAATCTTTAGCGAACATTAAATACAACTGAACGATTAATTGAAAGTTTAGCTCTCTCCTGAACCCAGTCATGATTAACAATTTTATTTTCTCCTGCAAGACTTAAAACAGTACTTAATGAATGCGACTGTTTTTCAGGCTGCAGGTTTTATTTGAAGATACCAAAATATATGTTAGAAGTTAAAGTTAACAAAATTACCAACAGACTTAAGTTTGTTGATAATATTCATCTCACATTCATTCAGTTCATTTCATCGCAAAAGAAACAATCGCCCAAATGAAAGCAAAAATGAGGGAATGGAGGACATCAAAAATTCTAAAGTGAGTGCTTATAAAACTAACGAATTGTTCGTATTAGATTTAAATGGTTACATATGTAATCACTTAAAACATTTCAAAATAATATTTGTGAACGGTTTGTATCAAACGTAACTCTCTGCATTGCATGCATTGGAAGATTATAAATTTCAAATGCAAATTGCCTTGGGAATATAAGTAGGAAAATGAAATATTTTGTAAAAATCAAGTATCATTTCGTCATTTTTATTAAAAGGTTATGCGAATACACAAACCATTTAAAAAAACATAAACCACGTGTATATCATTTCTAATATTTTTCGAAATATTTTTTTTCTTAGAACTGACCCATTTTTATGTATGGACTTTTATCAGTTCTTAATCTCAAATATCGCCTAAACTAAGCCGATTAAACCCCCCCACCCATAATTTTTTTCTGTCTCACTGAGACCTACACCTACGATAGCTGCATCACTCAATCGAGGGGCAGCAAATATTAACAAAAATTCATATTAACTTACTGTCCAATTCCATTACAAGAATTGTATCCCTGTATCCTCGCACTGAAATCGTTATTGCGGGCGATTTCAATGTACTCGTACAAAAGTCTACATGGCTTCGACGTTCAGGCTAGACATGAAAAAAGATATGTTGGGCTCGTTGCTGGGATAAATAATTTGACCATCTTGTGAATGAGCCAACACTGATACTTGACATTGCAAATCAGACCGCAAATACTTTGAACTTATTTCTTACGTCTAGTGCTGAAACTATTCAGTTGATTCTTGTGTCGTTTCAGCAAAGATTTCGTACTCGCTCCTGACAGATGGAGTGGAAACCGCTAGAATAGCACTAGGCTCTATAAGAAAGCAAACTTGAACGGACTAAAAAACTTTAACGGGTTTTTAAGTATTTTGTTGGGTATGAAATACTTTTTCCTCATAGAGTAAAGAGTATCAAAGTTTATACAAACGCGAGTTAAGTAGCAAAAGGAAAATTAAAAAAAATTGTTATGTTCCTGATAAGGTATTTGAACTCGTGTCACGCGATCAGTAGCCCCAAGCGCACCCACGCTTTACCCGAAGACACTACGTTCAAATAAAACGTAATCTTCAAAAATTCTTCTATCTCTGATTATTAAGGATAAAGAGGAAAAAAAACCAAAAAACAAATACCTTTGAAGTGAATGTTAAATTTCTGAAAAAATGGAAATTGTGCCATAAACATCAAACAGTATTCCAATAAATATAAAAAAGCTTACAACTAAATTACAAAATAATATTAAAAACAAGAGTTCCTTCTCAAGAGAGGGTTCACTTGCCGTTTTCCTGCCCTCGTCTGAAACGTCCTGACGATCTGAATTGAAACTTGAATCGCT
Source organism: Eristalinus aeneus (assembly GCA_955652365.1). NCBI lineage: Eukaryota > Metazoa > Arthropoda > Insecta > Diptera > Syrphidae > Eristalinus > Eristalinus aeneus. The sequence continues at coordinate 74,085,350 of OY019131.1, forward strand.
TCTTCGTTCTTTTATTATGTGTCACAATTTGTTTGACTGATCGATTTCTTTTACTTTTTTTTTCGAAAGATGGGGAGGGGTGAAGCTCGACATAAATTTCACTTCATTTTTTGGTATTACACCACTCGCAACCACTATATTCGTTTTTGGCTATTTTCGTTTTTTTTCTCTTGCTTTTGGTTTTAATTTGTGAGGAGGAGGGGGTGCCAGTATTCTCAAAACCGCTCAATAAAAAAATATTTTTCTTGTCTAAAACTAGCTTTATATTGTTTTTTTTTTGTTTGTTTTTTAATGGTCGCCCGCCGTGCGTACACTCTTTATATACTTCTTTTTTTACTTTGGATTTTGTGTTATATATTGTATATACGTCCGCTTTCAACCGTCGTTTCCCAACGACTGCCCATTTTATCCGGCCCAATCTTCGTCACACTCTTGGCCGGTTGAAAAAGATTGTACCATTATGTTAACGAACTCATCGACACCTTCAATGTCAAAAAAGTTTTAAGAAAAGGCGACGCACTGTCATGTGTAACTCACAGGTCAACACCAGAGGCACGATCTTCTAGAAGTCAGCTCAATTGCTAGCTTACGGATACAATGCTTAAGACGACTAGGCCATGTAGAGCGTATGGACACCACTGCTCCGGCCCGAAAAACCTTTGAATCCAAACCATTGGGACAACGCAACAGAGGACGACCTAGGCTAAGGTGGCGCACAGAAGTGCAGAAGGACCTCAACCAGCTTGGAGTGCGCAACTGGAGGCAGCTTTTGATAGATCATGCTGGCTGGAGAGGCATGTTTGTTGAGGGCTAAGTCCACCCCGGACTGTAGCGTCAAAAGAAGAAGAATTGTGATGCGGATTGGGCCATTAAAGTAGGCTGCAGACGATTGACAACTGGTTATATATTTACCTTTCAGTGTAGGCCAATATCGTGAGTAGTTTGACGACAAAAACCAGTTGCCTTGTCATCAACAAAAGCTGAATTCGTGGCAATTGTTGCTACTACTCAGGAGTTAGTATGACTGAAATATTTAGCAGAAGAATTTATTAAGACGTAAGCACAATGATCATACTTTGCAAAAAAAAAGTTGCTGCACAGATTCTGAAGAATTATTTTTACTCTTCACGGAATAAACATGTCGACATTAAAGCTAACTTTACCAGTTTGAAAACAGTTGAAGAAACCAGTTGAAAAAACATATTATTAATGATATACACGTGGTTTATGTTTTTTAAATGGTTTGCGTATTCGCATAACCTTGCTAATAAAGATGCCGAAATGCCTATTTGACTTTTATAAAATGTTTCATGTTCCTACATATATTTCCAAGGCAATTTGCATTTGCGCAATGCAGAGACTTACGTTTTATACAAAACGTTCAAAAATATTATTTCGAAATGTTTTAAGCGATTACATAAGTAACCATTTAATTCTAATACGAATAATTCGTTGTTTTTATAAGCATTCACTTAAGAATTTTTGATGTCCTCCATGCCCCCAATTCTGCTTACATTTGGGCGATTGCTTCTTTTTCGATGAAATGAACTGAATGATTGTGAGACGAATATTATCAGCAATCTTAAGTCCGTTTTACGAATACATTAATTTGTGGCAATTTTGTTATTTTTAACTTCTGATATGCATGACTGAAAAACAGTCGTATTCATCAAGTGCTTTTTAAAATCTTGCAGGAGATAGAAAAAAACAAGAAATTTATAATCATAACTGGGTTCGAAACAGAGCTAAACTTTCAATCAATCGTTCAGTTATATTTAATACTCGCTTAAGATTGATGGTTTGTATTTCTATTTGGAAATTAATACAAAAGTACTTAGTTGGATCCAAGTTGAGAATTGTTCGTTCCAAATTATTGCTACTTTAAGAAATAGCGCTAATTTACGAACGTACATTAAGTTTTGTTGTCTTCAACTTTATTCGCACTAGAACGGAGTCAAGGGATATGCGTTCTTTTGTAAAGGTAAAGGTTTTTTTCTGTTTTTTTACATTACCTAAGATAAATCAAGAGCGCATTAGCAAAACTGTTTCATATTCTGTGATTTCACTTCATGGGTAAAGGATATAACAAATCATTTTACATGAGGTAGAAATTTAACAATAATAAACATTGTAGTTGCACTTATATGCGCATTTATACGCCAATCTCTTTCCGCATATGGAAAATATAAACAGCATTTTCTTATGTGTCTAGATTTGGATTAAGAAGTAGCACATTTTTTTCACACTGAGTGTATTGAAATGGAAACTGAGCTTCAGATAATTCCTTTCTGAGCGAGTACATGTGCAAAAACTGTTTTCTATAGTTTCTTGATATTAGTTATCTACAAACATAGCATTTGATATATTTATTTAGGTTAATTTGATTTTGGTACCTAATGACTAATTTCAGTGGACCATTTGCAATTTACTTTCTTGATATACATAGAATGAAGAAAGAAGAACAACTATACAACGCCAGCTTTTAATTCATAATTCATGTTTTCGTAAAGATCCAAAATTGCTTAGTTTTATTTTTATTATCATTAAACATTCCTTTTTATTTTCATATAATAACCATACAATTAAAGATACAAAAGATGAGTTAACGTGGTCGTGTGAGTCTCTGTGAGATATAGTTCAATATTACGGGAATATGCCAGCTCTTTTAATTCTTTGAAAGGCGATAAATTATATTGTAACAATCTTGGGAAGTCTGTATGGAAGATTGCGTTTCGACATTCTAATAACCTTTACTAAATAATCAGCATTTACCTTCAAATTCCACTGGTTAGTTTAAGGTAGGAGTTGGTGATGTTCTTTTAAAGAAAAACCTTTGAAGCGCTTCACACTCTTCAAAGTACTTGAAGCCAAAGACTTGGTTCGTGTAACACAGACATACATTATTAGTAGCGCTTAAAACTTTGAATTTTGAATCAGATCCGAAACGTAAAGCTGTTTTAGCGGTAACTGTTTTTTCTATGAACATGATTCATGTCTAAGTTTGACATTACGAGAAAGTCAAGATATTTAAAATCCTTGATAAATTCTATCGACTCATACTCCGAAGATAAATATTCTCGCTCAGAAGTTCTACCCCTGCTAGTGCCGAAAACCATAATCTTTGACTTAGAGGTGTTATTCTTTAAGTCCCACAGATTACATTATCTTTTCAATCTGTTCATTTGTAACTGCAGTCAGTGGTATTTCAGTCAAAATAATCATATCTTCAGCATAAATAAGGACTTTTACGTCAACATCACCAACTATGTCATCCCAAAAGACACTACTATTTCATATTGTAGCAGAGATCTGATTGAGTTATAAGCTCCTCATAGAATCTAATAAATTTGATCGAGAGTCCAAGGGTCGATAGCTTATATAATAAGGAGTATATGTTTACTGTATCAAAGGCTGCTTTAAAATCCACAAAAACTGCATATAGCTTTTTTCCCTTTCTCTTAGTCTCCTAGCAATCGTAGTCAATGAAAGTCCTGAACAAAAAACAAGCTTGAAATAAAATTTGTGAATACTTTCCTACACACTGAGAGCAGTGAAATATTCCTATAATTTCCTTCTAATTCCCATGCGTGATATTGTTTTATAAGCCCGTGACAACACATTGACCAGGGTGCCCGACACACACAAGTTTTATAACGCATTACATTACCCCCTTATGTTTAACAAGGGGCAAGAGGGGTACCACTTTCAAATTCCACCAGTCAATCCTGTGACCAACCTCTCCTTGCCAACAAATAAGTATCGAGCATGGACTTTTATGGCTATCACATGATGACACGCGAAGACGATTTTAACTCAACACAACGATGCAAACAGCTCGCTAACCAGTGTTATGTTGATATGTACGTGAAGGCTGAAAGGGAAAGATTGCGATACCCACAGTACCTCACAAAATTGAGCATACACCTATCATTACTTCATATTCGTGCTGTTTTAAGGCCCGGAGAAAGCCATACATTTCCCTTATTAATAAGAAGAAAAGATTGGAGTTTGCTAGACAATATGTAAACCACCCGGAAAGCTTTTGGAAAGGTGTTTTGTTTTTAGATGAAACAAAAATAAATTCATTTGAGTCTGATGGCAAACAAATTGTTTGGAGGGAACCAAATACAGCCCTCAAAGCTACAAATATAAAGTTAACCATAAAACACGGGGGAGAATCTGTGCTGCTGTGGGGTTGTGTGGCCTCAAATGGTTGTGGAATGTTCGAATTTATAGAAAATACTATGGACAAAATTGGGTATTTGAATATCTTAAAATGAAATTTACGAAGTTCCGCAGTAAAACTAAGTATACCTTCGGTTTTATACCTTCAACAAGATAATGATCCGAAGCACACCTCCTTGAATAGTTGCTTTATAGCGCTTTTAACCCCCACAATCGCCGGATCTTAACCCTATTGAACATCTTTGGTACGAAATAAAAGTGCGAGTTAAAGAGAGTACCTGCTCTAATAATCAGGAGCTAAAAGCTAAAATGCAGGCAGCTTGGGAGGGGATTCAGCCATCTTTTACTGAAGAACAGGTTAAATCCATGCCATTACAAGCTGTCATATATGCTGAAGGAAGTGCCACGCGTTGGTGAAATTTTATTTGTCTGTTTTTGTTTTGTGTTTTAGTCGTAACTCGAATTTACTTTAAGTGTATGCTCAATTTTGTGTGTTAAAATAAAGTGCCTTTTTTATTTTGCTTAGAAATATCAAGTTTTTTTTTTCAATTTTCATATTGTTGTTTATGGTTTTTAGCAAGTGAAATATGTCAATTCCAACGGCATTTAAGTTTACTTAATTTACTACTTTTTGTAAGGCGGAAAATATAAAAATATGTTTACGCTGTGAGTGTATGCTCAATTTTGTGAGGTACTATATCTTTAAATTAAACAAAATTAAGAGCCGAAAATTATATTCATCTCCAAGATGCTGTATCGAATGATGTTTATAATATAGGTAAAATGGTGATCCTGTAATCTTTGTTTGTGAACAGTCCCCGATACTTACACGAGTATACTTAAGACGCATTTGCCTATGTGCGCACGTATGGTCGACCTGATATTGTTATGAAAATCATTATCCACGGCCCATGCAGGGTTGAAAACCCACTGTGCCGGTACATGAAAGACCGTAAATGCACAAAAAAATTTCCTCGCAACCTACTGAAAGAGACTCTCCATAATGAGAACGGCACCAAAAGACGGAGGCCGGACGGCATCTGTTAAACTCCGAAAAGGTAGTCAAGTTTCTGTCAACAATAGTTGGGTAGAACCATATTCGCCTGTCCAATGAAAAACTTTCAACGCCCATACAAATGTAGAAGCTTGTGGTTTCGTGCGTGGAATCAAATACATCTGCAAATATATTAATAAAGGCAGCGATCAAGCTATTTATAATTTCAGAAGCTCATAGTCCTCAAACCCAGTCGACGAAGTACAAACGTTTCAGTCTGGTCGCTATGTCAGCAACAACGAAGCTGTATGGCGCCTGTTAAAGTTTCCTTTGCATGAAAGGCATCCTACTGTTACGCACCTCAGTGTGCATCTAGAGAATGGTGAATGAATTTATTTAAATGAAAATAATTTTCACCAGCGAGTGACAACACCACCAAAAACCACTTTGACCGCCTTTATTTACCCTTGCAGATCAGTTGAATTTGCAAAAATACTTTTGTACCTTCAGGTACCTCGGTATTACACGTGGAATGCCACTAGAAAATGTTAGAAACGCCCAATTCGAGGAACTGCTGTTATGGATTGGCCTGGCGTTAAATCTGTAGATGCATTAGGGCGGATATATACTGTCCACGTTAGCAACATTGAATGCCTTTGTATGAGACTAATGCTACACCATGTGCATGGGCCAACTTCGTTCAATGATCTCAAAAACTACAATGGACAAACTTTTGCTACCTTTAGAGAAGTCTGTGAAACTAAAGGATTGTTAAAGTATGATAATCATTTGGACTCGACATTAGAAGAGACTGCACAATGTAGATCAGCAGCTAAGGTGAGAGATCTTTTTGCCATTCTCAAAATGACGTGTGGTCTTTCAAATTATCAAATATTATCGGAAAAGTACCAAAATGGTATGTCTGACGATATTTTGCACAGACTACAACGAAATAATCCCAATGTCACATACAATGATTAAGTTTATAACGAGACGCAAACTAAGATTGAAGACCATGTGTTGGGTATATCAGGGAAGACATTATCAGATTTTGGAATGAACCGGCCACAAAGAATCAGAGACTTCAGATAATATATATAACGGTAACATAGTAGTTCCCAGATAAACCATATAAGTCGGCGTACTGACTGGCAACCGAAAAATTCGTTTAAGGAAGTACCTTAAAAACTGTTCCGTAGCATCAAACTTCCAACACCCCCACACTTGGGCACCATACAGCATAATGGAGGAAGCAGTAGTACGATATATATGGATCTTTGCGCTACAGACTGATGATATAGCTCTTTTCGCCTGAGCCAATTTTGCCACAAAATGCTTTTTAAGGTCAAGCTTGGAACAGATCACGATGCCGAGGTACTTATACTCCCCAACAATTTCCAAATTTTGGCCTTTGTAATTCCACTTTTCCTCGCATATCTACCACCTCCTTCCTTGAAGATGATCATTTTTGATTTTTTAAGATTCACCGTAAGATTCCAACGGTCATAGTAGCGTTCTAGTCGGTTGATCATCAAATGCGTTCCCTCTACTGTATCCCCAAGATGAACAATGTCATCGGCAAAGATGAGACCTGGTATCCGCAAACCACCGAACTCGATTTATCCACCAACTTCCTCGAAAATGTCATTTATAAACAAAATGAAAAGGAAAGTACTCAGTAAACATGATTGCTTTACTCCCATTTGAGTTTCAAAATCGCTCGACATATATATGCCATCCCAAACATAGGCAACATTGCTCTCATACATTGCTTTCAGTAGATTCACAACTTTAGTTGAAACCCCCAAGATATACGATTTGTAGAATAATGCATTACGATCAATTGAGTCGAAAGCAACTCGAAAATCTACAAAAAATGCATATAGTTTCTTCTTTTTGCATATAAAGCTATCAGAAATATGGAATAAGGTGAATATCTGGTCAACAGTATAGTGTTTTTTTCTAAAACCAGCTTGGTACACGCTGAGTATGTTTTTATTGTTTACCCATTCTGTAAGTCGTTTAAAAATCAATGAGCTGAATAACTTCACTGAAGAATTCAAAAAAGAGATGCCCCGGTAATTTTTTGTGCAGGGGATAGATAATTGATTTTTTAAAACAGCTTGGTATATCTCTCTTATCTCAGTTAGTATGGACATGTTAAGGTCGTCGTGCTGCGTGCTCTGTTTCCTAATTTCCTGATTTATTTTTTTGGTACGCCCTTAAAAAATTCGAGCTTTTATTCCAATGTAGCTTTGGTAATAGTTCTAGTGGTCTTGGACAGGCTATTTCCGCTATTGTTCCAAATTTGTACGAAATTTCTAGTGGCATGACGGAACACGCTGTTCCTCGGATAAATGTAAATACACCCTTAGAATCACCTTCGCAGCTTCCATTCAAAAATCTAGCATCCAACGAGTCTGCAAAATCCAATATTTTCGCTCCTTTACCATCGCAAACATCATCCATTGACCAACGAGTTTAATTGAATATAACACCAGCAGATCCACTTGGAAAAATGTTCTGTGAGCAGCCAATCCTAGCGTTAAAGTCACCAACCAGCAATAAATCTACAGAGTTTAAAGCAGTAATCCCGTCAGAAAGTTTGTCGAAGTCCCTTTGCCAGTGATTGCAATTCAGGTAAACCGGGATAATATACGCAGCACCATCATTATTAATGACCTCCAAGATATCAATTCTTTCCCTATGAACAATATTGAATTTACTTTTTGCACTTCATTCATAAAGACTTCTCGGTTATTAAAGAAGACGAAGTCTCCGCCGTAAATTGTCCTCAATGCTTCCATGGGGTTCTGCTCCCCACACTTAAAACCTTGATCTAAGTCCCCATGTGAAGAGCTTGTTTGATATATGTAATTTATCGTCCTTCAGCTGCGTTTTAATATGCGGGAAGCAGGCTCGTAAAATTCTGTAAATTGGAATCAACTTACTTCTTCTACATCTCGTTTTATATGGTAGATCTTTATGTATGTATATTTGGGATCCCTTTAAGCTTTTCGCATTTCTGAGAACCTTCCAGGCTGCATTGCGGGTTTTCATTTTTAAGGCAATAATTGAAGAACGAGAGCTCTTAGCGGATATTGTCCGAGCATACTCAATCTCTGAGCCATCTCCGGGAGAAAGCAAAGAGGCGCAAATGGACTTCGCCTTCTCACTCATGTCATCATTTTCAATAGAGGGAATATGCACCACAACATTCGTTTCGGTACCTTTTTGCATCAATTTTTCCAACTGGTCTTCTAGGTAATTATTTTTCCTTTCTAGCTCTAGTACTCTAGTTGAAACGCATTCATACTCCGCTTTTAGATTTGCAATTTCGGTATGCAGCTCTTGAATGTCAGCCTTTGAGGGCAGTACTTGACAAAGTTCTTTGTTGTTCTCCCGAAGAATTTGTATACTGCTCTCCTTTGTTAGTAACTCAGGCGGGACCATTTCTCTTTCTCTTTTGTTAAAGGAGGTATAGGCGCTTTTCTTCGCGTTGTTGCTCAGGTGATGTTTCGAAAAACACTCTCTTATTCATTTGTTAGGTTATATGAGCATGAAAATACAACTTTTCCTTTTCAGATTAATACTTTAAGCTTACTCGTTTTTTTTTCTTTGCGAGAAAAACGGTTAATGTTTTGTATTTTAAAAAGTGGTCCAAACACTCAAGGGTGAGTAAACTATTTTGTTAACAACTTTTTTACGGAGCTCAAATTAAACAAACACACTTGCTTTCACAAGATCAAAGTCCATTCCATATAATATATAATAATAAGAGAACTGGACTACTATGTCTCTTCTTTGCAGCAACAAATATCAGAGTCTGTTCTCCGATTGAATTCGGAACACAAACTAGTCTTTGATATTGTTGTGCAAAGAATCGATTATGGTAATGGCGGATTGCTTTTCTCAGATGCGCCAGGAGGCACTGGAAAACTTTTCTTTGAAATGTACTTATAGCCCATATCCGAAAAGACAAGGGAATAGTTGTTGCCATAGCTTCCTCTGGAATTGCGGCGACACTGCTCGATGGAGGCCGAACGGCTTATTCACTACTTAAACTTCCATTAAATTTACCTCATGAGATTCCAGTTTGTAACATTACAAAAAAACAGTGACCATGGCCGAATGCAATGTCGCATAAAAAAGCGATCGAGGCGCTCAATCGGACTCTGAAAGATATCAGAAGCTACCAGATTTGAATGGGTGGGATGGTAGAGCTGCTTGCTGGTGATTTTCAATAGACACTAACTGTCATTACCAGAGGCACTCCAGCAGATGAGATAAATGCATGTGTGAAAGCGTCTAAGTTATGGGTGCATGTAAAAAAAAAAAGTTTCACTAAAAACGTGCGAGTACAATTACATAATGATACGCAATCGGGGCTATATGCAACTGCTCTATTTAAAATCGGAGAAGGTCGAATGACTACGGACGCTAAGAGCATGATTACACTAAATCAAGAATTTTGTAATACTATCCACAACTTTGAAGATCTTAAAAATAACGCCTATCCCGGCTTGGAATATAACATGAGGAATAGAGAGTGGCTGTGTGAAAGGGCAATATTAGCACCGACCAATGAAATCGTGAGACAGATCAATCACCGAATGATGTCACATATGCAAGGCGATGTTGTCGAATATTTGTCAGTAGATATTGTCATGGATAGTAAACAGGCGACGTCTTATTCTGCAGAGTTTCTAAACTCTTTAGGGCTGTAAGGAGTGCATTATCATAAGCTGAGACTGAAAGTTGTGGTTCCAGTTTTGTTAATGAGAAATATCGAAGCGCTGAGACTATGCAACGGGACTCGATTGCCAATTACGCAGCTAGGATGCAATATTTTTAGAGTAATTATAATGATAGGAATAAATTAAGATGAAGAAGTTTTGATTCCTCGCATACCCTACAGATTTACCTTTTCAGTTTAAAAGAATCCAGTTTCCCCTCAAACCAGCCTTCGCAATGTCCATTATCAAAGTGCAAGGGCAAACTCTTAAAGTAGCAGGTGTCCATTTAGAGAAAAACTGTTTTTCGCATGGCCAACTGTACGTGGCCTGCTCACGAGTGTCGAGGCCAAACAATATCCACAACAAATAACAAAAAAAGAACAAACGTTGTGTAAAAAAATATTTTAAATCAGGCAATATTTTTGCACACAACGTACCGCAATATAGCGTATATCACAGATTTAAGATAAACATCTGAAACTATGTCAGAATCTAATATTTTGTTGTTAATGTTTAGTGACATTTCGAGATACCCAGGGGTGACATTTTTAATGAATGACCGAAAAACTATCAAACCCCGAAACAGCTATTAATTCCGGCATTAAGAAAGAAGCGTTGAGTTCTGACACTGTGACATATAGGATACCATGCTAAAAGTGTTGTTGACCGGCTGTTAAGCTCAGTAGTGGTTCAAACGATTTTCCGACTCTTCAGTACAGGAGCCTTTCAAAATAACTCCACTTAGCAACCTGACCGTTTTCCAGAAAAATTTCGAATCCTTACAGCTCTCTAATTTGTATGTCAGTTTTTATAATAAGCTGCTTGTCCGTTTATTTTCTTCTAAATTCTGCATAACATCTCGAACTCGGTGCAGAGCTTGTTGGACCAGGAAATCTCAGTCAAGCGGAATAGGTTATAGCTTGTAGTAATAACACAAAACTTTCCTCACAATTAATGTCGACTGCGTTTAAACATCAAATTATAAATGCATCCTTCATCTTAGGTCCAACTAAGTACATCTGTACTAAGCTCCAAATAGAAATACAAACCATTAATCTTTAGCGAACATTAAATACAACTGAACGATTAATTGAAAGTTTAGCTCTCTCCTGAACCCAGTCATGATTAACAATTTTATTTTCTCCTGCAAGACTTAAAACAGTACTTAATGAATGCGACTGTTTTTCAGGCTGCAGGTTTTATTTGAAGATACCAAAATATATGTTAGAAGTTAAAGTTAACAAAATTACCAACAGACTTAAGTTTGTTGATAATATTCATCTCACATTCATTCAGTTCATTTCATCGCAAAAGAAACAATCGCCCAAATGAAAGCAAAAATGAGGGAATGGAGGACATCAAAAATTCTAAAGTGAGTGCTTATAAAACTAACGAATTGTTCGTATTAGATTTAAATGGTTACATATGTAATCACTTAAAACATTTCAAAATAATATTTGTGAACGGTTTGTATCAAACGTAACTCTTTGCATTGCATGCATTGGAAGATTATAAATTTCAAATGCAAATTGCCTTGGGAATATAAGTAGGAAAATGAAATATTTTGTAAAAATCAAGTATCATTTCGTCATTTTTATTAAAAGGTTATGCGAATACACAAACCATTTAAAAAAACATAAACCACATGTATATCATTTCTAATATTTTTCGAAATATTTTTTTTCTTAGAACTGACCCATTTTTATGTATGGACTTTTATCAGTTCTTAATCTCAAATATCGCCTAAACTAAGCCGATTAAACCCCCCCACCCATAATTTTTTTCTGTCTCACTGAGACCTACACCTACGAAAGCTGCATCACTCAATCGAGGGGCAGCAAATATTAACAAAAATTCATATTAACTTACTGTCCAATTCCATTACAAGAATTGTATCCCTGTATCCTCGCACTGAAATCGTTATTGCGGGCGATTTCAATGTACTCGTACAAAAGTCTACATGGCTTCGACGTTCAGGCTAGACATGAAAAAAGATATGTTGGGCTCGTTGCTGGGATAAATAATTTGACCATCTTGTGAATGAGCCAACACTGATACTTGACATTGCAAATCAGACCGCAAATACTTTGAACTTATTTCTTACGTCTAGTGCTGAAACTATTCAGTTGATTCTTGTGTCGTTTCAGCAAAGATTTCGTACTCGCTCCTGACAGATGGAGTGGAAACCGCTAGAATAGCACTAGGCTCTATAAGAAAGCAAACTTGAACGGACTAAAAAACTTTAACGGGTTTTTAAGTATTTTGTTGGGTATGAAATACTTTTTCCTCATAGAGTAAAGAGTATCAAAGTTTATACAAACGCGAGTTAAGTAGCAAAAGGAAAATTAAAAAAAATTGTTATGTTCCTGATAAGGTATTTGAACTCGTGTCACGCGATCAGTAGCCCCAAGCGCACCCACGCTTTACCCGAAGACACTACGTTCAAATAAAACGTAATCTTCAAAAATTCTTCTATCTCTGATTATTAAGGATAAAGAGGAAAAAAAACCAAAAAACAAATACCTTTGAAGTGAATGTTAAATTTCTGAAAAAATGGAAATTGTGCCATAAACATCAAACAGTATTCCAATAAATATAAAAAAGCTTACAACTAAATTACAAAATAATATTAAAAACAAGAGTTCCTTCTCAAGAGAGGGTTCACTTGCCGTCTTCCTGCCCTCGTCTGGAACGTCCTGACGATCTGAATTGAAACTTGAATCGCTTCTTCGTTCTTTTATTATGTGTCACAATTTGTTTGACTGATCGATTTCTTTTACTTTTTTTTTTCGAAAGATGGGGAGGGGTGAAGCTCGATATAAATTTCACTTCATTTTTTGGTATTACACCACTCGCAACCACTATATTCGTTTTTGGCTATTTTCGTTTTTTTTCTCTTGCTTTTGGTTTTAATTTGTGAGGAGGAGGGGGTGCCAGTATTCTCAAAACCGCTCAATAAAAAAATATTTTTATTGTCTAAAACTAGCTTTATATTGTTTTTTTTTTTTGTTTGTTTTTTAATGGTCGCCCGCCGTGCGTACACTCTTTATATACTTCTTTTTTTACTTTGGATTTTGTGTTATATATTGTATATACGTCCGCTTTCAACCGTCGTTTCCCAACGACTGCCCATTTTATCCGGCCCAATCTTCGTCACACTCTTGGCCGGTTGAAAAAGATTGTACCATTATGAAAACCGCAAACTCTTCACTGTACCTCTTACCGGACAAGGAACGGCTACCTTCAAGCTACGGCCAAGGAGATTCAAGGGTCAGACAATCGCTGTGGAACGTAGGCAGGGAAAGCCATCGGCAGGACCGAAAAAAACGAAGAAGCTAAGAAGCCTGGAATCGAACTCATAACCCTCAGCGCCCCTGGGCACTGCTCCATCTCTAAGCTAAATCACAAGCTGAAGCACAATTACGGCGTAGGCCTTACGCCCATTATCACCATTATCCATCCACGACATCCACCACTTATTCGCCGATTTTAAGGTCAAATATGACGAGTTATACAGTACACATGTCTAGTTTTGGCATTCCTACCACACTCATCAAATTGTGTAGGATGACGATGGAGAACTCTAGCTACTCCGTCAAGGTAGTTAACGAACTCATCGACACCTTCAATGTCAAAAAAGTTTTAAGAAAAGGCGACGCACTGTCATGTGTAACTCACAGGTCAACACCAGAGGCACGATCTTCTAGAAGTCAGCTCAATTGCTAGCTTACGGATACAATGCTTAAGACGACTAGGCCATGTAGAGCGTATGGACACCACTGCTCCGGCCCGAAAAACCTTTGAATCCAAACCATTGGGACAACGCAACAGAGGACGACCTAGGCTAAGGTGGCGCACAGAAGTGCAGAAGGACCTCAACCAGCTTGGAGTGCGCAACTGGAGGCAGCTTTTGATAGATCATGCTGGCTGGAGAGGCATGTTTGTTGAGGGCTAAGTCCACCCCGGACTGTAGCGTCAAAAGAAGAAGAATTGTGATGCGGATTGGGCCATTAAAGTAGGCTGCAGACGATTGACAACTGGTTATATATTTACCTTTCAGTGTAGGCCAATATCGTGAGTAGTTTGACGACAAAAACCAGTTGCCTTGTCATCAACAAAAGCTGAATTCGTGGCAATTGTTGCTACTACTCAGGAGTTAGTATGACTGAAATATTTAGCAGAAGAATTTATTAAGACGTAAGCACAATGATCATACTTTGCAAAAAAAAAGTTGCTGCACAGATTCTGAAGAATTATTTTTACTCTTCACGGAATAAACATGTCGACATTAAAGCTAACTTTACCAGTTTGAAAACAGTTGAAGAAACCAGTTGAAAAAACATATTATTAATGATATACACGTGGTTTATGTTTTTTAAATGGTTTGCGTATTCGCATAACCTTGCTAATAAAGATGCCGAAATGCCTATTTGACTTTTATAAAATGTTTCATGTTCCTACATATATTTCCAAGGCAATTTGCATTTGCGCAATGCAGAGACTTACGTTTTATACAAAACGTTCAAAAATATTATTTCGAAATGTTTTAAGCGATTACATAAGTAACCATTTAATTCTAATACGAATAATTCGTTGTTTTTATAAGCATTCACTTAAGAATTTTTGATGTCCTCCATGCCCCCAATTCTGCTTACATTTGGGCGATTGCTTCTTTTTCGATGAAATGAACTGAATGATTGTGAGACGAATATTATCAACAATCTTAAATCCGTCTTACGAATACATTAATTTGTGGCAATTTTGTTATTTTTAACTTCTGATATGCATGACTGAAAAACAGTCGCATTCATCAAGTGCTTTTTAAAATCTTGCAGGAGATAGAAAATAAAACAAGAAATTGATAATCATAACTGGGTTCGAAACAGAGCTAATTTTTCAATTAATCGTTCAGTTATATTTAATATTCGTTTAAGATTGATGGTTTGTATTTCTATTTGGAAATTAATACAAAAGTACTTAGTTGGATCCAAGTTGAGAATTGTTCGTTCCAAATTATTGCTACTTTAAGAAATAGCGCTAATTTACGAACGTACATTAAGTTTTGTTGTCTTCAACTTTATTCGCACTAGAACGGAGTCAAGGGATATGCGTTCTTTTGTAAAGGTAAAGGTTTTTTTCTGTTTTTTTACATTACCTAAGATAAATCAAGAGCGCATTAGCAAAACTGTTTCATATTCTGTGATTTCACTTCATGGGTAAAGGATATAACAAATCATTTTACATGAGGTAGAAATTTAACAATAATAAACATTGTAGTTGCACTTATATGCGCATTTATACGCCAATCTCTTTCCGCATATGGAAAATATAAACAGCATTTTCTTATGTGTCTAGATTTGGATTAAGAAGTAGCACATTTTTTTCACACTGAGTGTATTGAAATGGAAACTGAGCTTCAGATAATTCCTTTCTGAGCGAGTACATGTGCAAAAACTGTTTTCTATAGTTTCTTGATATTAGTTATCTACAAACATAGCATTTGATATATTTATTTAGGTTAATTTGATTTTGGTACCTAATGACTAATTTCAGTGGACCATTTGCAATTTACTTTCTTGATATACATAGAATGAAGAAAGAAGAACAACTATACAACGCCAGCTTTTAATTCATAATTCATGTTTTCGTAAAGATCCAAAATTGCTTAGTTTTATTTTTATTATCATTAAACATTCCTTTTTATTTTCATATAATAACCATACAATTAAAGATACAAAAGATGAGTTAACGTGGTCGTGTGAGTCTCTGTGAGATATAGTTCAATATTACGGGAATATGCCAGCTCTTTTAATTCTTTGAAAGGCGATAAATTATATGTTAACAATCTTGGGAAGTCTGTATGGAAGATTGCGTTTCGACATTCTAATAACCTTTACTAAATAATCAGCATTTACCTTCAAATTCCACTGGTTAGTTTAAGGTAGGAGTTGGTGATGTTCTTTTAAAGAAAAACCTTTGAAGCGCTTCACACTCTTCAAAGTACTTGAAGCCAAAGACTTGGTTCGTGTAACACAGACATACATTATTAGTAGCGCTTAAAACTTTGAATTTTGAATCAGATCCGAAACGTAAAGCTGTTTTAGCGGTAACTGTTTTTTCTATGAACATGATTCATGTCTAAGTTTGACATTACGAGAAAGTCAAGATATTTAAAATCCTTGATAAATTCTATCGACTCATACTCCGAAGATAAATATTCTCGCTCAGAAGTTCTACCCCTGCTAGTGCCGAAAACCATAATCTTTGACTTAGAGGTGTTATTCTTTAAGTCCCACAGATTACATTATCTTTTCAATCTGTTCATTTGTAACTGCAGTCAGTGGTATTTCAGTCAAAATAATCATATCTTCAGCATAAATAAGGACTTTTACGTCAACATCACCAACTATGTCATCCCAAAAGACACTACTATTTCATATTGTAGCAGAGATCTGATTGAGTTATAAGCTCCTCATAGAATCTAATAAATTTGATCGAGAGTCCAAGGGTCGATAGCTTATATAATAAGGAGTATATGTTTACTGTATCAAAGGCTGCTTTAAAATCCACAAAAACTGCATATAGCTTTTTTCCCTTTCTCTTAGTCTCCTAGCAATCGTAGTCAATGAAAGTCCTGAACAAAAAACAAGCTTGAAATAAAATTTGTGAATACTTTCCTACACACTGAGAGCAGTGAAATATTCCTATAATTTCCTTCTAATTCCCATGCGTGATATTGTTTTATAAGCCCGTGACAACACATTGACCAGGGTGCCCGACACACACAAGTTTTATAACGCATTACATTACCCCCTTATGTTTAACAAGGGGCAAGAGGGGTACCACTTTCAAATTCCACCAGTCAATCCTGTGACCAACCTCTCCTTGCCAACAAATAAGTATCGAGCATGGACTTTTATGGCTATCACATGATGACACGCGAAGACGATTTTAACTCAACACAACGATGCAAACAGCTCGCTAACCAGTGTTATGTTGATATGTACGTGAAGGCTGAAAGGGAAAGATTGCGATACCCACAGTACCTCACAAAATTGAGCATACACCTATCATTACTTCATATTCGTGCTGTTTTAAGGCCCGGAGAAAGCCATACATTTCCCTTATTAATAAGAAGAAAAGATTGGAGTTTGCTAGACAATATGTAAACCACCCGGAAAGCTTTTGGAAAGGTGTTTTGTTTTTAGATGAAACAAAAATAAATTCATTTGAGTCTGATGGCAAACAAATTGTTTGGAGGGAACCAAATACAGCCCTCAAAGCTACAAATATAAAGTTAACCATAAAACACGGGGGAGAATCTGTGCTGCTGTGGGGTTGTGTGGCCTCAAATGGTTGTGGAATGTTCGAATTTATAGAAAATACTATGGACAAAATTGGGTATTTGAATATTTTAAAATGAAATTTACGAAGTTCCGCAGTAAAACTAAGTATACCTTCGGTTTTATACCTTCAACAAGATAATGATCCGAAGCACACCTCCTTGAATAGTTGCTTTATAGCGCTTTTAACCCCCACAATCGCCGGATCTTAACCCTATTGAACATCTTTGGTACGAAACAAAAGTGCGAGTTAAAGAGAGTACCTGCTCTAATAATCAGGAGCTAAAAGCTAAAATGCAGGCAGCTTGGGAGGGGATTCAGCCATCTTTTACTGAAGAACAGGTTAAATCCATGCCATTACAAGCTGTCATATATGCTGAAGGAAGTGCCACGCGTTGGTGAAATTTTATTTGTCTGTTTTTGTTTTGTGTTTTAGTCGTAACTCGAATTTACTTTAAGTGTATGCTCAATTTTGTGTGTTAAAATAAAGTGCCTTTTTTATTTTGCTTAGAAATATCAAGTTTTTTTTTTCAATTTTCATATTGTTGTTTATGGTTTTTAGCAAGTGAAATATGTCAATTCCAACGGCATTTAAGTTTAATTAATTTACTACTTTTTGTAAGGCGCAAAATATAAAAATATGTTTACGCTGTGAGTGTATGCTCAATTTTGTGAGGTACTATATCTTTAAATTAAACAAAATTAAGAGCCGAAAATTATATTCATCTCCAAGATGCTGTATCGAATGATGTTTATAATATAGGTAAAATGGTGATCCTGTAATCTTTGTTTGTGAACAGTCCCCGATACTTACACGAGTATACTTAAGACGCATTTGCCTATGTGCGCACGTATGGTCGACCTGATATTGTTATGAAAATCATTATCCACGGCCCATGCAGGGTTGAAAACCCACTGTGCCGGTACATGAAAGACCGTAAATGCACAAAAAAATTTCCTCGCAACCTACTGAAAGAGACTCTCCATAATGAGAACGGCACCAAAAGACGGAGGCCGGACGGCATCTTTTAAACTCCGAAATGGTAGTCAAGTTTCTGTCAACAATAAGTGGGTAGAACCATATTCGTCTGTCCAATGAAAAACTTTCAACGCCCATACAAATGTAGAAGCTTGTGGTTTCGTGCGTGGAATCAAATACATCTGCAAATATATTAATAAAGGCAGCGATCAAGCTATTTATAATTTCAAAAGCTCATAGTCCTCAAACCCAGTAGACGAAGTACAAACGTTTCAGTCTGGTCGCTATGTCAGCAACAACGAAGCTGTATGGCGCCTGTTAGGGTTTCCTTTGCATAAAAGGCATCCTACTGTTACGAACCTCGGTGTGCATTTAGAGAATGGTGAATGAATTTATTTAAATGAAAACAATTTTCACCAGCGAGTGATAACACCACCAAAAACCATTTTGACCGCCTTTTTTACCTTTGCAGATCAGATGAATTTCAAAAACACTTTTATATTACACGTGGAATGCCACTAGAAAATGTTGGAAACGCTCAATTCGAGGAACTGCTGTAATGGATTGGCCTGGCTTTAAATCCGGAGATGAGATTTGAGATTACTGCTACACCATGTGCGTGGGCCAACTTCGTTCAATGATCTCAAGAACTACAATGGACAAACTTTTGGTACCTTCCGAGAAGGCTGTGAAAGTAAAGGATTGTAAGAGTATGATAATCATTGGGACTCGACAATAGAAGAGACTGCACAATGTAGATCAGCAGCTAAGGTGAGAGATCTTTTTGCCATTCTCAAACTGACGTGTGGTCTTTCAAATACTCAAATATTATGGGAAAAGTACCAAAATGAGATGTCTGACGATATTTTGCACAGACTACAACAAATTCCCAATTTCACATATAATGATTAGGTATATAACGAGACGCTAACTAAGATTAAAGACCAAGTGTTGGGTATATCTGGGAAGACATTATCAGATTTTGGAATGAACCGGCCACAAAGAATCAGAGACTTCAGATAATATATAATAATGAGAGAACTGGACTACAAGGTCTCTTCTTTACAGCAACAAATATCAGTGTCTGTTCTCCGATTGAATTCGGAACACAAACTAGTCTTTGATATTGTTGTGCAAAGAATCGATTATGGTAATAGCGGATTGCTTTTCTTAGATGCGCCAGGAGGCACTGGAAAACTTTCCTTTAAACTTACTTTAAGCCCATATCCGAAAAGACAAGGGAATAGTTGTTGCCGTAGCTTCCTCTGGAATTACGGCGACACTACTCGATGGAGACCGCACGGTTTATTCAGTTCTTAAACTCACATTAAATTTACCTCATGCGATTCCAATTTGTAACATTACAAAACAGCGACCATGGCCGAATGCAATGTCGCATAAAAAAGCGATCGAGGCGGTCAATCGGACTCTGAAAGATATCAGAAGCAAACAGAGTTTAATGGGTGGGATGGTAGAGCTGCTGGGTGGTGGTTGTCGATAGACACTACCTGTCATTACCAGAGGCACCCCAGCAGATGAGATAAATGGATGTTTGAAAGCGACTAAATTATGGGTGCATATAAAAAAAAAATGTTTCACTAAAAACATGCGAGTACAATTACATAATGATACGCAATCGGGGCAATATGCAACTGCTCTATTTAAAATCGGAGAAGGTCTAATGACTACGGACGCTAACAGCATGATTACATTAAATGAAGAATTTTGTAATACTGTCCACAACTTTAAAGATCTTAAAAATAACGCCTATCCCGGCTTGGAATATAACATGAGGATTAGAGAGCGGCTGTGTGAAAGCGCTATATTAGCACCGACCAATGAAATCGTGAGACAGATCAATGGCGATGTTGCCGAATATTTGTCAGTGGATATTGTCATGGACAGTGAACAGGCGACGTCCTTTTCTGCAGAGTTTCTAAACTCTTTAGAGCTGTAAGGAGTACCGTCTCATAAGCTGAGACTGAAAGTTGGGGTTCAAGTTTTGTTAATGAGAAATATCGAAGCGCTGAGACTATGCAACGGGACTCGATTGCCAATTACGCAGCTAGGACGCAATATTATTAGAGCAATTATAATGTCAGGAATAACTTAAGATGAAGAAGTTTTGATTCCCCGCCTACCCATGATCCCTACAGATTTACCTTTTCAGTTTAAAAGAATCCAGTTTCCCCTTAAACCAGCCTTCGCAATGACCATTAATAAAGCGCAAGGGCAAACACTTAAAGTAGCAGGTGTCCATTTAGAGAAAAACTGTTTTTCGCATGGCCAACTGTACGTGGCCTGCTAGGGAGTGTCGGGTCCAAACAGTCTCCACATTTTAACAAATAATAACAAAACAGTAAACGTTGTGTACAAAAATATTTTAAATTAGGTAATTTTAAAATATTTTTGCACACAACGTGACCCAATATAGTGTATATCACAGATAAACGTCTAAAACTATGTTAGAATCTAATATTTTGTTGTAATTGTTTAGTAACATTTCGAGATACCCAGGGGTGAGATTTTTAATGAATGACCGAAAAACTATCAAACCCCGAAACAGCTATTAATTCCGGCATTAAGAAAGAAGCGTTGAGTTCAGGCACTGTGACCTATAGGATACCATGCTGAAAGGGTTGTTGGCCGGCTGTTGAGCTCAGTAGTTGTTTAAAAGGATTTTCCGACTCTACAGTACAGGAGCCTTTCGAATTAACTCCAGTTTGCAACCTGACCGTTTTCCAGAAAGATTTCGAAACGAATAAGCTGCTTGTTCGATTTGCAAATTATCTTAAATCTCTTATTTGCTTCTACGTACATCAGCGTAAGTAAATAATTGTTGGTTCTTCTAAATCCTTCATAGCTTCTCGAACCACAGCGCAGATCTTCTTGTACCAGGAAATCTCAGCAAAGCGGAATAGGTTATAGCGTGTAATAATAACACAAAACTTTCCTCACAATTAAGGTCGACTACGTTTAAGAGACAACTTATTTATGTATCCTTCAGCTTGGATCCAGCTAAGAACATTTGTATTGAACTGAAGCAAACCATTAATCTTTAGCGAATATTAAATACAACTGAACGATTAATTGAAAGTTTAGCTCTGTTCTGAACCCAGTTATAAGTACCAATTTCTCTTTTTCTCCTGCAAGATTTAAAAAAGTACTGGATGAATGCGACTGTTTTTCAGGCTGCAGGTTTTAATTGAAGATACCAAAATACATGTCAGAAGTTATAGACAACAAAATTACCACATATTAAATTCGTAAAACGGACCTAAGATTGTTGATAATATTAATCTCACAACCATTCAGTTTATTGAGGGAATGGAGGACATCAAAAATTCTACAGTGAATGCTTATAAAAAACGAATTGCTTAAAACATTTCAAAATAATATTTGTAAACGGCTTGTTTCAAACGTAATTCTCTGCATTGTGTACATTGCAAAATTATAAATATCAGATGCAAATTGCCTTGGGAATATAAGTAGGAAAATGAAACCTTTTGTAAAGATCAATTAGCATTTCGGCATTTTTATTAGCAAGTTTATTAACCACGTGTATATCATATCATACTTGCGAGAGTAAGCTGATTCAGAGTGGACGTGTTTTTTCTAATCCGTCAGTGATTTATGTATCTCAGTTGCCCAAATATAAAGTTCTTAACTTTCCTAATTCAATAAGCAAATTTGAAAAAGACAGTGATTTTTTTTTAGTCGAACAAGTGTTTTAACAAAACTTAAACCATTTTCTTCATTAACTGTACATAATTTCCTTGGTGTTACTCCCCTTTTTCTCTCTTAATCATGTATTCATGCGGTCATTGCGGTGAAAATATTTCCGTTGAAGGAGAATTTCCTATGCTCGGCATGCAAGAAGACTTGGAGAACGATGGGTGCAAGAAGAGATGTCTGGAAACCCCAAAACTGCAGGAACTCCACAATCCAAACAAACATCTTACGTGATTACGTCTGTGTCCGGGACACCTGAGGCTCAACCATCCTAAAGAATGAGAGAGATCAACAGTCTAGGTAACACAAACAATTTTCTCTCTGCAAAATATGACGAATTAAATTCCAGCAGAATATGAAGAATTAAATGACATGAAGGTAATGAACAGAACTAAAGACACTTTAATCGAAAATTTACAAACACAAATTAACACACTTGAGCAACAAATGATTAAGAACAACATCGAAATTAAAAATATTCCCCCAACTTTGCAAGAAAATCTAATGTAAAGGAAATAGCAAAAACAATAAACATAGAAATCAATGACACCGATGTTACTGACATTTATAAAACCAAAACAAACAACCCGCAACGATCGATCGATTGTGACAGCATTTGGGTCTAACATAAAAAAAACGCAGTTTATAAAAAACTCCCACTCCACTCGCTCCATCAAATTAAAAAAAGTAATGCAGAACACAAACAACATCTCCAGCGTATGCGCGACTCTGCCTGATGCAACTGTGTTCGTCAACAATCAACTGATTAGGGACAACAAACAGTTGATATGGATGGCAAAGGAAAGAGCGAGACAGGAGAACTGGATATTCGTATGGGAGAGTGCGGGAAGAATTTTGGCTAGACAGAATGAGAGTACGCAGCCAATTCTTATAAGTACCGCTGCAGATGTAAGCAAAATTGCTCGCTCGCAATAACTGCATCGTGCGCATTCAAAAATAAGCACAAAGGTTATTGATTTAAATTGTAGGGTAATTCAGGGTTTTAGCGGCATTGACACAAATGAGTTCAAACAAAACAAATGCAGCTATTTATGTTTTAATATAAGATGTATGAAAAAGAATTGGGATGATTTTTATATTAACGTAAACTCCTTTATTGATATGATACAGATTATTGTATTAGTCGAAACTAACATTGATGACGAGAATGTAGGACATTACAGTATTGATGGTTTCCATACTGAATTTCTGAATAGAGACAGGAGGAGGCAGAATTCTGATGTTTATACGTAATGATTTACACTTTGAACGAGTACCATCTCAAAGTGTCTCATATGAGAATAATGAGATAATGTCAATAAATGGATAATAGGCATCTACAGACCACCAGGTTTCAGCCGAAAAGCCTTTATTGAAGAATTCGGTAACAACATTGAACAACTTGGGAAAAATGACGAGATTGTGGCAATGTGTGATGTAAATATAAATGTAAATGATATGACAAGGTACTGTGTGAAAGATTACTCAGAGATGCTGGCATCTCTAGGTTTAATGAATGTAATATCCAAGTCTACAAGAGTAGACCCAAGCACGGGGTCAAAATCGAACATTGACCAACTTTTAACAAATACTACAGGAGGACAAATGAATTCACGTGTAATTGAATGCTGCATCACTGACTATTATCCTGTCATGTATTTTTCGCCAGACCAACAATCTACTCATAAAGCAAAAATAGTCAGCTTATCAGTTACATCGAACATTTCTGTTAATCAATTAATTACAGAGGAAAATTGGAATGACGTTTTAAATGAAAATGACGCAGTTGCATTGTACGAGAAATTTATGAATAAAATGACAATCATTTATGAAAAATCGACATGCCTTAAACAATTAAAGGCGAGAAGAAAGTGTAACCCATGTATTTCTCCTGACTTAATTGTAAAATGAAAAAAAAAGGGATATACTCTACTGAAGGTGGAAAAATAATAGGCTAAATAAATGAAGTGGAATATAAAACCTTCAGAAATCAGGCGAATAAAGAGATAAACTTTCAAAAATTGATATTTTACAAATTTTATAAATTTAACTAGATAAGAAACGACCCACGTACAACATGGGGTCTTATAAATGAGATATTGGGAAGAAAAAAACCCGGACTTGACGGAACCATAACGAAGAACTTTTCTAACAAAATACGCTTAAATAACCTGGCTTACGCATTTGCTACCAATTTTGGAACACAGGTTAAGAATATCATTCATCGATGCGATGTGAATACATCGGCTCATATAAGTTTATCGCGAATTGAGTCTATATTCCTACAGGAAGCGGGTTTATGGGAAATCAAAAGAACTATCAATTCACTCAACGACAAAAAATCACCGGGTCTCGATAACATTAGAGCTTTGGATATTAAACGTCATCCTGACATTTTTACCCCAATTTTGCAAAAATTCATTAATGTTAGCATTAATCAAGCAAACCTTCCCGAAAAACTAAAAACTGCTATAGTCAAACCAATTTATAAAGGAGGAGCTAAAAGTGATATTGACAACTATAGACCAATTTCAATACTGCCGATAGTTGTAAAGTGCCTGGAAGAAGTAGTAACAACGAGACTTCAAGACTTTATTAACAAAAACTCTTAAATACATCCATGTCAGTACGGTTTTCAAAAAACAAAAGTACGGGCAAATTCTTAGGGGAATTTGCCAACTGTATCAACGAAGGCCTTAACAAAAGCCATCATGTCTAAGTGCTCTTCGTTGATTTCAGTAAAGCATTCGACACACTACGTCACGGAAAGCTCCTAAAAGTACTTGAAAACATTGACATAAGAGGTTTGTTGGCAGACTGGTTGAAAGAATATTTAAGCAACAGACATTATTGTGTGAAAATTAACCAGACATGCAGCCAAAAGGAACGAGTTGAACATGGCGTCCCTCAGGGATCGAAATTAGGCCCGATTCTCTTCATCCTCTTCACAAACGAGCTACTTAAAGTTTTTAAGAATGCAGTGAAATTTGCGTATGCTGATGATACGGCAATAGTGGTTCCCCACAGGTCACTAGATACAGCAACAGCAATAATGCAGCAAGAGCAATGCATGCAAAACAAAGATGATGCACATCAGAAGCCCTCAATTTAAGGGTACTGAGATGCAAATCAAATGCAAAAACGAATCCTGCAATCCAGCTGCTAGCTGCTCAATAGAAATTGTAAAGACCTGCAAATACCTTGGCGTCATTATCAACAGCAATTTCTTGTGGAATGCGTATATTAGTGAGTTGCGCGTAAGCCTTAAAAAAGCATTATACGCACTCACTCATTTAAAATATCATGCTACAACGTCTGTTTTAAGCAGACGTACTATGCCTTAGTAAAATCAAAACTTAGGTATGGGATACTTGCATGGGGCACTGCCTCCGCAACTCATATACAAAAAGTTAGAAAGTTGCAAAACGCAGCTTTAAAGAAAATGAGTACGGGTGGCCGACGAAATGTTCCAGTACAAGAACAATTTAAAGTTCTCCCAGTAGAAGACATATTTAAGATGACCCTGATACCTGAATACTACACTTACGATACGTGCATCACTCAATCGAGAGCAGCAAGTATCGGAATCATGCCTTGCTTTCCAATTTCAACCACAACACGTTGACTATCCTATTTCGAAATTTAATTTCCTGCAGACAAGGAGTTGGTCTGTAAGCATTTAATTAATTGCTGCTTTGTTTACTGTCCAATTCC
Organism: Eristalinus aeneus; assembly: GCA_955652365.1. Classification (NCBI taxonomy): domain Eukaryota; kingdom Metazoa; phylum Arthropoda; class Insecta; order Diptera; family Syrphidae; genus Eristalinus; species Eristalinus aeneus. Next base: position 74,111,033 of record OY019131.1, read on the forward strand.
ATTATAATAATTAAGTTCCTGTATCCTCGCACTGATATCGTTATTGCGAGCAATTTCAATGTACTCGTACAAAATTCTACATGGCTTCGACGTTCAGGCAGGACGTGAAAAAAGATATGTTGCACTCGTTGCTGGGATAAATAATTTGACCAGCTTGTGAATGAGCCAACACTGATACCTGACATTGCAAATCAGACTGCAAACAACTTGAACATATTTCTTACGTCTAGTACTGAGAACTATTCAGTTGACTCTTGTGTCGTTTCAGCTAAAATTTCGTACCCCTGACAGGAGAGGAAACCCCTAGAATAATACTATGGCTCTACGAGAAATCAAACTTGAATGGACCAAACAACTTCTTAAGGGATTTTAATTGATCGCTATCCTTAAGTAACAAAAAGAAAATTAAAACAAAGTTATGTTCCTGGTATCGTATTTGAACTCGTGTCACGCGATCAGTAGCCCCCAGCGCACCCACGCTTTAGCTGAAAACGTAAATTACACGTAATCTTAGAAAATTCTTCTATCTCTCAAAAATTAAGAGACGAAAATGAAAAAACAAATGCCTTTGAAGTGAATGTTAAATTTCTGAAAAATGGAAATTGTGTCATAGAAAAACAAACAGTTTTCCAGTAAATCTAAAAAAACTTACAACTAAATTACAAAATAATATTAAAAAGAAGAGTTCCTTTCCTAGAGAGGGTTCACGTGCCGTCTTCCTGCCCTCGTCTGGAATGTCCTGACGATCTGAATTGCAACTGGAATCGCTTCTTCGTTCTTTTATTATGTGTCACAATTTGTTTGACTGATCGATTTCTTTTTTGTTTCCTTTAAAGATGGGGAGGGGAAAGGCTCGATATAAAATTCACTTCATTTTTTGGTATTACTCCACTCGCAACCACTAAATTCGTTTTTGTCTATTTTCGTGTTTTCGCTCTTCCTTTTGGTTTTAATTTGTGAAGAGGAGGGGGGAGGGTGCCAGTATTCTATTTTTCTTGTCTAAAACTAGCTTTATATCTTTTTTTTGTTTGTTGTTTGATGATCACCCGCCGTGCGTGCATTCTTTATTTACTTCTTTTGTTCCTTTGGCTTTTGTTTTACATATTGTATATACGTCTGCTTTCAACCGTCGCCTCCCAACGGCTGCCCATTTTATCCAGCCCAACACTCTTGGCCGATCAAAATAGATCGTACCATTATGAAAACCGCAAACTCTTCACCGTACCTCGTGCCGGAAAAATAAAGACTAGTCCAGTGGGGCATTCTCCGCGCTTCCTCGAAAATCTGCTTCAGAGCGACACCCCGTTCTTTTTTTTCCTTCCACTGACCTATTTGCCATATAGCCTTCTGCAGGAGTATGGTAGAGAGTTCCCCCCACCTACTACCATGTTCCTACCGATCAGTAAAAAGGATAGGGTAGCCTTGAGTACCTCGTGCATCGTGTTGCGGATTGCGCATGTAACCTTAAGAAGACCGCGGCATGGTCTTAACCATCTTAACTACCCTTAACGACTTCGCATTAGCCGACCTAACGACGATGGGCAGAATGTAGGCGTTACCCTTTGTCGATCTTGGCAATAGTCCTACTAAGTCAACGCATGCCGCAACGCACATATCGTGTAATACTCTGGCTTATCCGGGTTCAATAGCACCGTCGAGGCACTTTATTTAAAGTTTTTTGGATACCTCCATGGCCGCTTAGAATGTCATCGTGACACTCACGAAGGAATCTTTGGTATCGACGAACACCGTCGCCACTCCCTAAATGATGGGCTTGGCCTACCAGTCTGCGGGTTTTGCGTGAGGGTAACTTCTTCACCACGTAAAAAAAAACGGAATACAACAGATGAAGTGTTTACGACCCCAGAAAACGTTTTAAGGAAAACGATTACCAGTTCTGGGCGTTTACCAATATCGTTCCAGGAGACTTCAACGCTCAGCTGGGAAAGAAGGACATCGTTGCTGGAGTCATCAGAAAACACAGCCTGCACGACAACACATCCGGAAACGGGATTAGGCTGTTGGACTTCGCCTCAGAGCGGAACCTCTCTGTGCCTAGAACGAGGTTCCCACACCTGAACATTCACAAAGGAAGATGACGACCTCCTGATCGACGACGGACACTACTCCAGTATTCTCGATGTCCGAACCTTCCGAGGTGCCAACATCGATTCGGACCATCACTTTGTTGTAGCCAAGATAAGAACCCCGGATATCGACAGGCCAATACGGTTTGACGTCGGAAAGCTACAATCGCAACTGATCGCTGGGAACTTTGCCGACCGACAATATAACGTACACTTAACATAAAGTATAAGGACTAGTTAACGGCGGCAGGGGCCGAATTTAACACAGCCACCAGTACAGGTGGCGTTCTTTACCAGACTCCTTTTTGTCTCGGGCAGAGATCGCTCTACTGAACCCAATCAGATCCAAACGGCTTCGAGCGACGTTCGGTTCATAAAGGAGTCGCCGGTCCACTGTTCGACATGGAAGATTATAGGGTATCCCTTCCTGTCCTGAACTGGACCCATCATATCTTAATAAAGGAATGCCTCTGGTAGAATAAAGCGATTCTGCCGTACCTTCTCGAAATACGAAATGTTGGGGTAGTAAGCCCCGAAGATCAGGCTGTTGGTCGAATTCAACGACCGTGCAACGTGCCGTCGAATGAATTTTATTATGGAATTATCACTCCTTATAAGGTTTGCCTCGTTGTACAAAGTCTCGTTGGGATTAAATTTCCTGTACTCAGATTTGGGAGTGCGATACAACCTAAGCAGGTCCTGAGAAACTGCCTCTCAAACGGCCTCATCTTTTCCATCTGGGAAAAACACACGTTGAACCACACACGTCAAGCGTACTTCATCATCGGCCAGATAAGTGTCATAAAGCATATTACCTTCACCCTGGAATCAAGTTGGCTGCTGTAAAACAATCTTCTTGCCAGAGCAAAGGCTTTCTTGGCTTTCGTCAGAGCAGCATCTACATGTTTGTCAAAGTAAAGATACTTTTCCATACAAAGGCCTAAGTACGTCACCAAGCCTTTCACAGCTAACGGTTCTCCCCGTGGGTCAACAATGCGGAACTTACGCCAGTTTAATATCGTGTCCCTTGAGACCCTGGGCAGCGGGGTCCTGAAAAGTATAGTCTGGCATGTCCATGTTGCAGACCGTTTTTAATGTTAAAAACCATGGTAGACGTCACGTTGCCATTTTTGGCAACGAACTTTCTATCTGTTATCATGCCATGGATCATGTATAGTAATGGCTTACTTCTGCCAAGTCTAACCAACTTTAGAAAAAGTCCTACCAACCAAACGGTATCGAACGCCTTTTCCAAGTTGATCAGACATGCACCCGTAAATTAACTCTTGAATTTGTTCCATTGTATGTCGGAAACCAAATTTAACGCGGCATATATGGTATCATGCCCTGGTCTGAAGCCGGACTGGTTGTCCGGTATTATATGACTGTCCTCAACCAACTTTTTAGGAACTGATATAACAAGAAGACCTTGCTAATGCAAGGAAGATGTCTGATCGACAGGAGATTTGTTGGGATGGACTTATTTTTGTCCCGTTTAGGGATCGGTTGCACCACAGCTGTCTTCCACTGCGACAGGTAATATGCACTACTCAGCGTATTGTTGAACAGTGTCGTGTAAAACTCCACCGCCTCTAAGGGTGGGTAGAAGTGGTTAAATTGGGGTCTGTTTTTCAGATCATGGCCCGGCCTACGGGACTCGTAAACCGTATACACTTTCTGAAAAACAGCTCCCAGTATCGTAACCTTCCCCTGAGGATCTTCACCTACGAAGAAGTTATTATTAAGCACTGCTCTATCCGGATATCAGTATGTCTGAGTTTTCTGTCATCCTTTCCTTACGGCCCGAATGTCATTCTGATCTTTCCTCCTGAATATTTTATTTACTTGCGGGAACATACAGGATTTTGTTTATTTAATAAACTGTTGGAGGTTTTTGATTTCTACTTTTAAAGAACGGACTTCAGCATTCTGTGGATCTATGAACCGTCTGTGCAAGAATTAAAATCTTTATATACTTCGATATACATCATTGTCATCACGAGGTACCATTGGAATGCTCTTGTCCATAGTTCGTCATATTACGTCGTCCATTTGTACGAGGTAGCTGTCAACCTCTTCATTCGCCAGGTTTTTATTCATTGGCGGATTTATCCCACGCGAATGTAGTTCCCTGGATAAGGCCCTAGAGAAGAGTGGCCAGCGAGCCCTATCGTAGTTATAAGGGTACACGTGGACACATTCCTCTAGCTTGTCTAGTTCATTCGGGAATTAGATCGCCGCCGCGAGTCCGCAGTGATCACTGTCGTACTCAAATGTGGCTAAAACAATTCCTTGTGCGTCTATCCACGTCCAGTATTGTTGGTCGTCTGTCGACTAGCATCACATCGAGATAGGATTCGTTCCTAGGAAACGATGGTCTATCGGTAGCACATAAGTCTACCTTGAACTCTACAATGTGCATCGCCAGCCGACCTTAGAGTACGTTTTCCCTGTCGTTTGACATCATGCTACTCCAATCGCTGTGTTTAGCATTCAAATCACCGGCAAAAAATAGTTTCCTTTCTCTTTAAAGCGAGGGCTTATAAAAAGAGTTTCAAGCTCTGAAATAAAGTGAATATTTCGAGAATCCGGTGCATAGACAGCAATCACAAGAATCCTTCCACCTTGGAGAGGAATCTGCTGTGCTTGCATCTGTGCCTGTATGGCTTGCACTTAAGTATGCAAATCCTGTACACTCCGCAGCACAGACCTTAGAATGCTTTCTTCTTCCGGTTGCTTAGTTTCAGGAACCACGGCTACCGTCGGATTAAAAAGAAAAACGAACTGCCTGTGGCCAACTTACAAAGCTTTACTACCCCGCTAGTCTCCAGTCCGAAGACGTTTCTTGTGGGACATATCTTCCTTCTTGGCTGCTGCTTCGATTGTTGTTTCTGCTGCGTCTGCTGCTTCTGCTGCTGCTGTTTCTTTTGTTGCTGCAAGTTTGATTTTTGTCACTTCTTTATATGTGTCTGTTACCTATCTGAGCCAGCGCCTCCTTGGAGGTTGTTGGCCCCTCTTATTATTTGGGGTTTTGTCGGCTGTGTCTGGCTTGGTTTGCTAGGACGCTGCTTCTCCTGTTCTGGCTGTATCGGTTGCTGTTGTTGTTGTTGCTTCTGCTTAGCTTCTTCCCGGGCTCTTTTCGATGCTGGTCTAGCCTTTATTGAGTTGCGAAGCTCGGCGATGAGGTTTGCGAGCTCCCTTTCTTCTTCCTCTTCGTCATCCGATTCGGGTGTCGATAACACACAGAAGGAGTTGCCGCTTCCTCCATAAGAAAAGCGGTCCCCCCTCTTCAGATTTGTAGACGACGTCATCATTGTCTACGATCGAATACATAATTTTCTCCCCTCCTGCTGGAGACGATGCTGCTGTAGGAGCTATTGTTTTCTCCTGACATTGTTGTTGTTGTTGTACATTTTAAGAAGCCAGCCTCTCCCCCTATAGAGTGTGTCACTGAACCTCTTTATACACCCTCCTCACTCAATAGAACAATTGGAATCCAGAAGAGAACAGATCATCAGGACGTTCCAGACGAAGCAGGAAGACGGCAGGTGACCTTTCTCCAGGGAAGATTTTTTTTCTTCTCAATTTTATTTAGTTGGTAGTTTGTTTTTTTTTTGTTGTGTTTTTTTGGTTTTTTTTTTAATTTACTTAAGAAGATAAAAAGAAAAAAAAATTTCAAAAAGTTTAGTTGCTTTTTCTTATTTTTTAAATACTATATATACATTTGTTGAATATAGATTATATGAAAATTTATCAAATTGAACTTATAGTTCGAGTTAGTGTTTTCGTCCAAAGCGTGGGATCGCTGGGGTACTACCGGTCGCGAGTCGCGGGTTCGAGAACGGTTCGGGAACATTTTTTTTCCTCCTGTTTTCCCTCTGGTGTGGTGTTCAGTGTCTTAGTAAAAATAGTTCTAAGAATTAATTGCTAAGTTTTCTTAAGTAATAAATGAAGTTTGTATATGAATTGAAACTTAAATAAAAAAATTTTTATAGGTTTAAGGTGATTTGCTGTGTTTTTTCCTTGTTCCATCCTCAGTTCCTGAGTTTCCTTTTTTTTATTCCTTTTAGTCACTCTCCTTTTGACTTGGTTTTTTTTTTTTTTTTTTTTGTTTGTTTCTGCGGGGACGGATTGGATCCTTGCCCTAAGTCGCAGTTCTAGGGGTACGGACCGTGTCGAGCGGAAGGGCAATTGCGTGGAGCCCTAATTCCATCTTTTCCACGACCATACTCCATTAAGTGACTTGGCGCTCTTTCGTTCGACCCCAATCGGGGATTTCCAAAATACGTCGGTACCATTTTGGCGCCCAACGTGGGGCCAGATTCGAAAATATAATCAACGTCCAAATTGTTCGCGTAATAATTGTTTACCGCGGTTAGTAATTTAATTTTTCTTGTAGTGTTTCTTGGAGAGCATAATGTCGTCTTCTTGGTCTTGTCCGAAAATGGATGTGTATAGGTTGAGTGCCGACTAGCTGACCTACGAGTAGGCGTGCGAGGGTTGAATGGTACAACGGTAGACGAGAAGAGAAAGATGCTACGCACAGCAATGCCTCGGGATTCCAGTTTCGTCCTACCGGAGTACCCTTTTACCCTCGACGAGGATAGGGCGGCAGTTACCGCCAAATAAGAAGAAATCCTTAGGCTGGTAGGGGACTTCAGGGGTACCGAACACTCAGGCGAGTATAAAAAAATCGTTGCTAAAGCCGAGTGAGTAGTTAGGAGGTTAGAAAGGGCCATCACGGATACGGCAGAGGACAAGGCGTTCGTGGCAGACGCTAGCCAACAGGTGGTAGGACTTTTGTCGAACTTGGACGTCAAGGCCGATATTGACGGTGCGGCTAGACCAGTGCCGGGTGCGCAGGAAAACAATCACAACCCGGAGGGAAGCCTTGACTCGTCAGCCATCTCCACAGGCCAAACTGCTCATTCCTACCCGAGGGCTGCGTCGTCTCCAATCTTACCACCGACAAAGAGGATACCGGTCATGAAATGGGGCCTTCAATTCAGTGGTGACTATGGCCAATCGGTCACCAGTTTTCTGGACAAGGCGGAGGAGTTGCGGCTTACTACAGAGGAGGTATTCGCGTCGGCTTACGACTTGTTCGTGGGGAAGGCGGCTATCTGGTATAGGGCGAATAAACTCCACTTCCGAAATTGGCAGGGTTTGGTAGCCAGGTTGAGGGTTGAGTTTCTACCACCGGGGTATGAGGAACGGCTGTGGGCCGAGATTCGCAACAGAACCCAAGGTCAGGCGGAGACAATAGGCATCTATGTCAGTGTGATGCCTGATGTCGAGCCTCTTCGCTCGACTTAGTGAGCCGTGTAGTGAAGAGACGAAACTGAAGCAGATCCCAAATGGCATTGGTAGATATTCACTCGGTGGAGCATCTCGTCGAGATTGGGCATCGTCTCGAAGCTACACGCTACCTAGTAGAGAACTTCGCACCTCCACCAACTCGGAGAATCACTCTACTTGAACCTGACCTGGCATACGTAGCTGTGCCTGGAAGGGCAGAAGATCTGGCGGTGGCCGCGACTTCATCTAGAGCTCCGACGCCCCTTTCTTGCTTTAGGAGCGAGGAGCAAGGTCACATTGCAGCCAGATGTCCCCAACCAGTTCGATGCTACGGGTGCAACACTGCTGGGGTTATTAGTAGTCGTTGCCCGCGCTGATCTCCTCGGACACCAGCGGCTGGAAACGGGGTAGAGACTCAGGGACAGGCGGGTCGTTGAGTCGGAAATCCGAATCCGTCAATCAAGTGCGTCTTCCTTCTGCGGCGCTTGATTTTATGATTCAGAGCAGGGGGTGTGATCCTCGTCCGTACATTAAGTTTGAAGTGTATGGTGTCGAATTGATAGGGCTGTTGGATTCAGGATTCAGCGTCTCGTACTATTCTTGGTGGGCCGGGTTGGGCAAAAATGAAATCGTTAGGTTGCTCCGTAGAAAAGGGTGATGTAGGGTGTGTAACCGTAGCTAGTGGTGAAGGGATTGATGTGTTAGGGGTAATCAACTTTCCTCTCAGGGTGGAGGGAAACGTTAAGGTGATGGAGGTCCTCGTTATACCAAAGTTGCCACACAGTCTTATTCTTGGAGCTGATTTCTGGGAGAGGTTTACGATAGTTGCGGATTTATCCAAACGAAGTTGTACTTTTACCGATGAAGTGTGCGTCAATGAAGGGACGGAGACATTAACCGCGGCGCAAAGGAAGGAGCTCGAAGAATTAGTGGAGCAGATCTTCAGTTCCATGTGCGACGAACTTTGATGTACCGATCGAGTAGAGCACGTCATCAAGACCAGCGCCGAACCCATCAAACAGCGGTACTATCCGGTTTCTCCGATCGTCCAGAAGCAGATTAATGAGGAAGTGGATGAGATGCTGGTGTGATTGAACCGTCATCCAGCCCTTGGTCCTCGCCGGTTCTTCTAGCGCAAAAGAAGAATGGGAAGTATCGATTCTGCGTAGACTTCCGGAAGTTGAACCTGTCCTCCTTGGATATTAAGTCCGTTTACTGGCGAATTCCCATGGCCGAGGCATCGAAAAAGTACACCGCGTTCACTATTCCCGGAAAGGGGTTGTATCAGTTCTGTCGCATGCCATTCGGGCTTCATAACGCTCCAACGACTTGGCAGCGTTTTATTGATACAACCATCGGAGCCGACCTCGAACCGAACGTGTTCGTGTACCTTGACGATGTTATCATCGTCTCAGAGACATTTGAACGCCACCTCGAAGTGCTTAGGGAAGTCATGAGGCGTATCCAAGAAGCGGGACTGGTATTAAGTCGGGAAAAATGCGAGTTCTGCAAGTCAGAGTTGAGATACTTGGGATACATAGTCAACGGCAACGGTCTTCTGGTCGATCCGGAGAAAGTAAGATGTATGGTGGAGTACCCGAGGCCTGCTACGGTCTCGCAGGTGCGGAGGTTCATTGGCATGGTCTTGTGGTATCGTCGTTTCGTTCAAAACTTCTCGGATCTGATCTCCACGATCACGCAACTATTGAAGAAGAAGCGGAGGTTCGAATGGACAAATGCGTGTGAGAAAGCCTTCCGAACTCTAAAGGACAAATTGGTTCAGGCATCAATTCTTACTTATCCAAATTTCGAGCTTCCCTTCATTGTGCACACCGATGCATCTGGCGTAGGCATAGGAGCAGTATTGTCGCAGGAGGTACCCGGAGAGGGCAAAAAAGTGGTGAGTTACCAAAGCCGTTCGCTAACCAGAACTGAGCGAAACTTTTCTACGACTGAGCGAGAGTGTCTTGCCATGATTTGGGCAGTAGAGAAGCTTCGTCCATATCTGGAAGACAGTCGATTCACGGTTGTGACCGATCATCACTCCTTAGTCTGGCTGAACACCTTGAAGGATCCCCAGGGCAGGTTGGCTCGGTGAGCGGTCAGGTTGCAGCAGTTCGACTTCACCATCGTACATCGAAAAGGTAAAGAACATTTGATATCTGATGCTATATCTAGAGCAAATGAGGCAGTAGCGACGGTGTCCGTTAATACCAAAGAACCTTGGTACCTCAAGATGACCCAGATGGTGAAAAGTAGTGATGATGGGTACCCGGATTGGAGGATAGATGGCGGAGCCCTTTTTAAACACGGCCCCCCGAGGTTTCCCAAGTTAGCGTCAGAGGGGAAGCAGTGGAAACGCGTTGTTCCGAAGGAAGAGAGAAAAGGAATTCTTCGAGAGTGTCACGATGACATTCTCAGCGGCCATGGAGGTATCCAAAAAACCTTGAATAAGGTGTCCCGACGGTACTATTGGCCCCGAATGAGGCAGAGCATTGCACGATATGTGCGGGGGTGCCCGGTTTGTCAGGTTGTTAAGCCCGAATTGCAGAAACCCGCGGAGCTAATCGCATCGCGCTGCAATGTCACAAAGCCGTGGGAAATGTTGTGTGTCGACTTCGTTGGACCCCTACCAAGATCGACAAGGGGTAACGTCTACATTTTGACCGTCGTCGATCACTTCTCAAAGTTTCCCTGTTCTTTCCAGTTAGGTCGGCTACTGCCAAGTCGTTAAGGGTAGTTCTGGAGGAGCAGGTATTAATGGTTTTTGGTGTTCCACGGTGGATCGGTGGAATAGCTGGGGTATGGCACGTTAAGGATCTCAAGCCATTTCACCACCAAAGCGATGCTGTTTAGGGTGTACTGTGAAAACCTTTCGAAAAGAAGGGAGGAGTGTTATGATATTCCTTCAGTTGAAAGGTTTTCGCCTGAAAGTATACCCAGGATTGGTTGAATTGAGTGGGTGGATAATGGTGAGGATCGTGACGTAGGCTGTACGTCCACCGTGGATCAGTTAGCCAGATAGCTTAGAGGTGGAGTAGTCGCTAGGGGCGCTGAACGTTGTGGGTTCAATCCCAGGTCTTGTCAGCATGCTTATTTTGTTATTTTTCTTTCTGTCCTGTCTTTGGTTTTCCCAGCTTTTGTGGACCAATGGACTGACCCTTGATCCTCCTCGAACGAAACGTGAGAATAGCCGTTCTTTGGTTAGTGGATGGTACGATGGAGAGTTTGCGGCCTTGCTGGTGGTTCGATCTATTTCGACCGGTACGGGTGGTCAGGCGATCATGTCCCAAAGTGGACGAAAGATATCGATCGTCTGATCAGCCAGGAGTTCGAGGTAGGTTGGACGAGATGAGAATGGGCAGTCTTTGGGAGGCGACATAAGAAACCGGACGGCTAGGTCGAGTGCGATTCGGGAAAACGCGACACAAGTTTAAAGGAAAATAAAAAAAAAGTAATATTAAAGAAAAAGAAACGCACGGCGGTCGACGAGTGAAGTAATAGAAAATAAATTAGTGTTAGTGGCCATAAACGTTTTTTTTTAGGGGGGTAGTGAGAACTTACCACCAACCCACCAAAAGTAATGCAGGAAGCAAAAAAAAAAACAAAACGAAAATAACCTAAACAAGAACAGAATTGATGTAGCAGTGGTGCTATAAACCAAAGCAGGGAAAAAAAAAGAAAACAAGACGAAAGTGATTTTTATATACAACTACCTCTTCCCAATTATATTAATAAAAAAAAAAATTAAAAAGCGAAAGAAAATAAGAAGATAAAATGAAAACGAATAGTGCCTGTGTTTGTGTAAAGTGAGACCGCACAAAAAGAGAAGGTGTACATTTTAAGAAGCCAGCCTCTCCCCCTATAGAGTGTGTCACTGAACCTCTTTATACACCCTTCTCACTCAATAGAACAATTGGAATCCAGAAGAGAACAGATCATCAGGACGTTCCAGACGAAGCAGGAAGACGGCAGGTGACCTTTCTCCATTGAAAATTTTTTTTTTCTTCTCAATTTTATTTAGTTGGTAGTTTGCTTTTTTTTTTTTTGTTGTGTTTTTTTGGTTTTTTTTTTAAAGTTTACTCAAGAAGATAAAAGGAAAAAAAAATGTCAAATAGTTTAGTTGCTTTTTCTTATTTTTTAAATACTATATATACATTTGTTGAATATAGATTATATGAAAATTTATCAAATTGAACTTGTAGTTCGAGTTAGTGTTTTCGTCCAAAGCGTGGGATCGCTGGGGTACTACCGGTCGCGAGTCGCGGGTTCGAGAACGGTTCGGGAACATTTTTTTTTCCTCCTGTTTTCCCTCTGGTGTGGTGTTCAGTGTCTTAGTTAAAATAGTTCTAAGAATTAATTGTGAAGTATTGATAAGTTTTCTTAAGAAATAAATGAAGTTTGTATATGAATTGAAACTTAAATAAAAAAAATTACATAGATTTAAGGTGATTTGCTGTGTGTTTTTTCCTTATTCCATCCTCAGTTCCTGAGTTTCCTTTTTTTTTTTTGATTCCTTTTAGTCACTTTCCTTTTGCCTTGTTTTTTTTTTGTTTGTTTCTGCGGGGACGGATTGGATCCTTGCCCTTAGTCACAGTTCTAGGGGGACGGACCGTGTCGAGCGGAAGGGCAACTGCGTGGCGCCCTAATTCCATTTTTCCCACGACCACACTCCATTAAGTGGCTTGGCTCTTTCGTTCGACCCCAAATCGGGAATTATCAAAATACGGCGGTAACATAAGCTCCAAATAGAAATACAAACCATTAATCCTTAGCGAACATTAAATACAACTGAACGATTAATTGAAAGTTTAGCTCTCTTCTGAACCCAGTTATGATTAACAATTTTATTTTCTCCTGCAAGACTTAAAAAAGTACTTAATGAATGCGACTGTTTTTCAGGCTGCAGGTTTATTTGAAGATACCAAAATACATGTCAGAAGTTAAAGTTAACAAAATTACCAACAGACTTAAGATTGTTGATAATATTCGTCTCACATTCATTCAGTTCATTTCATCGCAAAAGAAACAATCGCCCAAATGTAAGCAAAAATGAGGGAATGGAGGACATCAACAATTCTAAAGTGAGTGCTTATAAAACTAACGAATTGTTCGTATTAGAATTAAATGGTTACATATGTAATCACTTAAAACATTTCAAAATAATATTTGTGAACGGTTTGTATCAAACGTAACTCTCTGCATTGCGTGCATTGCAAGATTATAAATTTCAAATGCAACTTGCCTTGGGAATATAGGTAGGAAAATAAAACATTTTGTAAAAATCAAGTATCATTTCGGCATTTTTATTAAAAGGTTATGCGAATACACAAACCATTTAAAAAAACATAAACCACGTGTATATCATTTCTAATATTTTTCGAAATATTTTTTTCTTAGAACTGACCCATTTTTATGTATGGAATTTTATCAGTTCTTAATCTCAAATACCGCCTAAACTAAGCTGATTAAACCCCCCCACCCATAATTTTTTTCTGTCTCACTGAGACCTACACCTACGATAGCTGCATCGCTCAATAGAGGGGCAGCAAATATCTGAATCATGCCTTGTTTTCCAATTTAAACCACACTACGTCCACTGTCCTTTTTCGAAATTTAATTTCCTGTTGTTAAACACCTTGTCCGTAAACATTTAATTCACTGCTGTTTTATGTATAGAAGTCAAAACGTGGACAGCAATTTAACTTACTGTCCAATTGCATTACAAGAATTGTATCGCTGTATCCTCGCACTGAAATCGTTATTGCGGGCGATTTCAATGTACTCGTGCAAAAGTCTACATGGTTTGACGTTCAGGCAAGACATGAAAAAAGATATGTTGGGCTCGTTGCTGGGATAAATAATTTGACCATCTTGTGAATGAGCCAACACTGATACCTGACATTGCAAATCAGACCGCAAATACTTTGAACTTATTTCTTACGTCTAGTGCTGAAACTATTCAGTTGATTCTTGTGTCGTTTCAGCAAAGATTTCATACTCGCTCCTGACAGATGGAGTGGAAACCGCTAGAATAGCACTAGGCTCTATAAGAAAGCAAACTTGAACGGACTAAAAAACTTTTTAAAGGATTTTAATTGGTTACTAGCTTCCTCAGATGAAGCTCCTAGTCCGGTAACAAAGAGTATTTGGTTGGGTATGAAATACTTCTTTCCTCATAGAGTGAAGAGTATCAAAGTTTATACAAACGCGAGTTAAGTAGCAAAAGGAAAATTAAAAAAAATTGTTATGTTCCTGATAACGTATTTGAACTCGCGTCACGCGATCAGTAGCCCCAAGCGCACCCACGCTTTACCCGAAGACACTACGTTCAAATTAAACGTAATCTTCAAAAATTCTTCTATCTCTGATTATTAAGGATAAAGAGGAAAAAAAACGAAAAAACAAATACCTTTGAAGTGAATGTTAAATTTCTGAAAAAATGGAAATTGTGCCATAAACACCAAACAGTATTCCAATAAATATAAAAAAGCTTACAACTAAATTACAAAATAATATTAAAAACAAGAGTTCTTTCTCAAGAGAGGGCTCACTTGCCGTCTTTCTGCCCTCGTCCGGAACGTCCTGACGATCTGAATTGAAACTTGAATCGCTTCTTCGTTCTTTTATTATGTGTCACTATTGTTTTACTTTTTTTTTCGAAAGATGGGGAGGGGAGAAGCTCGATATAAATTTCACTTAATTTTTTGATATTACACCACTCGCAACCACTATATTCGTTTTTTTTCTCTTGCTTTTGGTTTTAATTTGTGAGGAGGAGGGGGTGCCAGTATTCTCACAACCACTGAATAAAAAAATATTTTTCTTGTCTAAAACTAGCTTTATATTGTTTTTTTTGTTTGTTTGTTTTTTAATGGTCGCCCGCCGTGCGTTCACTCTTTATATACTTCTTATTTTCCTTTGGATTTTGTGTTATATATTGTATATACGTCCGCTTTCAACCGTCGTTTCCCAACGACTGCCCATTTTATCCGGCCCAATCTTCCTCACACTCTTGGCCGGTTGAAAAAGATTGTACCATTATGAAAACCGCAAACTCTTCACTGTACCTCTTACCGGACAAGGAACGGCTACCTTCAAGCTACGGCCAAGGAGATTCAAGGGTCAGACAATCGCTGTGGAACGTAGGCAGGGAAAGCCATCGGCAGGACCGAAAAAAACGAACAAGCTAAGAAGCCTGGAATCGAACTCATAACCCTCAGCGCCCCTGGGCACTGCTCCACCTCTAAGCTAAATCACAAGCTGAAGCACAATTACGGCGTAGGCCTTACGCCCATTGTCACCATTATCCATCCACGACATCCACCACATTCGCCGATTTTAAGGTCAAATATGACGAGCTATACAGTACACATGTCTAGTTTTGGCATTCCTAACACACTCGTCAGATTGTGTAGGATGACGATGGAGAACTCTTGCTACTCCGTCAAGGTAGTTAACGAACTCATCGACACCTTCAATGTCAAAAAAGCTTTAAGAAAAGGCGTCGCACTGTCATGTGTAACTCACAGGTCAACACCAGAGGCACGATCTTCTAGAAGTCAGCTCAATTGCTAGCTTACGGATTCAATGCTTAACATGACTAGGCCATGTAGAGCGTATGGACACCACTGCTCCGGCCCGAAAAACCTTTGAATCCAAACCATTGGGACAACGCAACAGAGGACGACCTAGGCTAAGGTGGCGCACAGAAGTGCAGAAGGACCTCAACCAGCTTGGAGTGCGCAACTGGAGGCAGCTTTAGATAGATCATGCTGGCTGGAGAGGCATGTTTGTTGAGGGCTAAGTCCACCCCGGACTGTAGCGTCAAAAGAAGAAGAATTGTGATGCGGATTGGGCCATTGAAGTAGGCTGCCGACGATTGACAACTGGTTATATATTTACCTTTCAGTGTAGGCCAATATCGTGAGTAGTTTGACGACAAAAACCAGTTGCCTTGTCATCAATAAAAGCTGAATTCGTGGCAATTGTTGCTACTACTCAGGAGTTAGTATGACTAAAATATTTAGCAGAAGAACTCATTTCTGAAGACGTAAGCACAATGATCATACTTTGCAAAAAAAAAGTTGCTGCACAGATTCTGAAGAATTATTTTTACTTTTCACGTAATAAACATGTCGACATTAAAGCTAACTTAACCAGTTTGAAAACAGTTGAAAAAACATATTATTAATGATATACACGTTTATGTTTTTTAAATGGATTGCGTATTCGCATAACCTTGCTAATAAAGATGCCGAAATGCCTATTTGACTTTTACAAAATATTTCATGTTCCTACATATATTTCCAAGGCAATTTGCATTTGCGCAATGCAGAGACTTACGTTTTATACAAAACGTTCAAAAATATTATTTCGAAATGTTTTAAGCGATTACATAAGTAACCATTTAATTCTAATACGAATAATTCGTTGTTTTTATAAGCATTCACTTAAGAATTTTTGATGTCCTCCATGCCCCCAATTCTGCCTACATTTGGGCGATTGCTTCTTTTTCGATGAAATGAACTGAATGATTGTGAGACGAATATTATCAGCAATCTTAAGTCCGTTTTACGAATACATTAATTTGTGGCAATTTTGTTATTTTTAACTTCTGATATGCATGACTGAAAAACAGTCGTATTCATCAAGTGCTTTTTAAAATCTTGCAGGAGATAGAAAAAAACAAGAAATTTATAATCATAACTGGGTTCGAAACAGAGCTAAACTTTCAATCAATCGTTCAGTTATATTTAATACTCGCTTAAGATTGATGGTTTGTATTTCTATTTGGAAATTAATACAAAAGTACTTAGTTGGATCCAAGTTGAGAATTGTTCGTTCCAAATTATTGCTACTTTAAGAAATAGCGCTAATTTACGAACGTACATTAAGTTTTGTTGTCTTCAACTTTATTCGCACTAGAACGGAGTCAAGGGATATGCGTTCTTTTGTAAAGGTAAAGGTTTTTTTCTGTTTTTTTACATTACCTAAGATAAATCAAGAGCGCATTAGCAAAACTGTTTCATATTCTGTAATTTCACTTCATGGGTAAAGGTTATAACAAATCATTTTACATGAGGTAGAAATTTAACAATAATAAACATTGTAGTTGCACTTATATGCGCATTTATACGCCAATCTCTTTCCGCATATGGAAAATATAAACAGCATTTTCTTATGTGTCTAGATTTGGATTAAGAAGTAGCACATTTTTTTCACACTGAGTGTATTGAAACGGAAACTGAGCTTCAGATAATTCCTTTCTAAGCGAGTACATGTGCAAAAACTGTTTTCTATAGTTTCTTGATATTAGTTATCTACAAACATAGCATTTGATATATTTATTTAGGTTAATTTGATTTTGGTACCTAATGACTAATTTCAGTGGACCATTTGCAATTTAATTTCTTGATATACATAGAATGAAGAAAGAAGAACAACTATACAACGACAGCTTTTAATTCATAATTCATGTTTTCGAAAAGATTCAAAATTGCTTAGTTTTATTTTTATTATCATTAAACATTCCTTTTTATTTTCATATAATAAACATACAATTAAAGTAACAAAAGATGAGTTAACGTGGTCGTGTGAGTCTCTGTGAGATATAGTTCAATATTACGGGAATATGCCAGCTCTTTCAATTCTTTAAAAGGCGATAAATTATATTGTAACTATCTTGAGAAGTTTGTATGGAAGATTGCGTTTCGACATACTAATAACCTTTACTAAATAATCAGCATTTACCTTCAAATTCCACTGGTTAGTTTTAGGTAGGAGTTGGTGATGTTCTTTTAAAGAAAAACCTTTGAAGCGCTTCACACTCTTCAAAGTACTTGAAGCCAAAGACTTGGTTCGTGTAACACAGACATACATTATTAGTAGCGCTTAAAACTTTGAATTTTGAATCAGAGCCGAAACTTAAAGCTGTTTTAGCGGTAGCTGCTATTTCTATGAACATGATCCATGTCTAAGATTGACATTACGAGAAAGTCAAGATATTTAAAATCCTTGATAAATTCTATCGACTCATCCTTCGAAGATAAATATTCTCGCTCAGAAGTTCTACCGCGGCTAGTGCCGAAAACCATAATCTTTGACTTAGAGGTGTTATTCTTTAAGTCCCACAGATTGCATTCTCTCTTCAATCTGTTCATTTGTAACTGCAGTCAGTGGTATTTTAGTCAAAATAATCATATCTTCAGCATAAATAAGGACTTTTACGTCAACATCACCAACTATGTCATCCCAAAAGACACTACTATTCCATATTGTAGCAGAGACCTGATTGAGTTATAAGCTCCTCACAGACTCTAATAAATTTGATCGAGAGTCCAAGGGTCGATAGCTTATATAATAAGGAGTATATGTTTACTGTATCAAAAGCAGCTTTAAAATTCACAAAAACTGCATATAGCTTTTTTCCCTTTCTCTTAGTCTCCTAGCAATCGTAGTCAATGAAAGTCCTGAACTAAAAACAAGCTTGAAAGACATTTAGACGGTTATTGGTAAATCACAAAATAAAATTTGTGAATACTTTCCTATACACTGAGAGCAGTGAAATATTCCTATAATTTCCCGAAATTCTATCATCACCATCCCTACTATATGGTATATTAATATTATAAATGCGAAAGTCACTCTGTCTGTCTGTTACGCCATTCCGCTTAAACCTCTCAACCGATTTTAATGAAATTCGGCACAGACAATCTTTAGACCCTGAGAAAGAATATAGATGAAGAAGTTGAAAGTTTGTATGGGATGGCTGAAATGAATGATTGTATGCATGGCGTGCCTGCATGCATGATTGTTAGGAGTGAGAAAATGCAGTGCATACGCCTAGGCGATTGATCTACGCACAGCGTGAATGTAGATGAGAGGAGTCATCGTGGGAGGTTGCAAGTGCACTGGTGGTGATTGCCTTTGTACTAGCAACCAAATATGGCGAGGAGTGCAGTGAGGAGGGCTGCCAGTGCTTTGAATGTGATTCTCTCTGCATTTGTAGCCATGGTCAGCTGATGATACGCACGATCGAGGGGTCAGCACGCGCTAAAAAGTATACCCACAATACCACCGCTCCATGAGAGGCTGGACAGAGGTAGGTGTTACAGCGATTGTAGGGAAAGCTGCAAGTGTGTATGTGAAAAAGTGTGTGCAGATTTTGGTACACGATGCGTGCCGTTGCGGACTTCTTGCGATAGTGCGTGGGTGTTCGTGATGTGCGTGCATCGATTGTATGCATTTGATTGAAAGAACAAACCGCCTTCCAAGAGGGAAGGAAGGGGTGATTTTTAAAAGAAGATTCCCATTGCGTGATATTGTTTTACAAGCTCGTGACAACACATTGACCAGGGTGCCCGACACACAAAAATTTTATGACGCATTACATTACCCTCTTATGTTTAGCAAGGGGCAAGAGGGGTACCACTTTCATATTCCACAAGTCAATCCAGTGACCAACCTCCCCTTGCCCAACCAAAAAATATCGAGCATGAACTTTTATGCCTATCACATGATGACACGCGAAGACGATTTTAACTCAACACAACGATGCAAACAGCTCGCTAACCAGTGTTATGTTGATATGTACGTGAAGGTTGAAAGATTGCGATGCATACAGTACCTCACAAAATTGAGCATACACCTATCATTACTTGATATTCGTGCTGTTTTAAGGCCGATCACTTCTTTGTCTTATTTTTTTGGTATATTCGCATGAAAAAGGAAACAACCCAACCAATATGGAACTTGCGAAAACAGACTACTTTGTCCACGGGAGCTATTAAGCTATTTTACGAGGTTAAGTCGTTCCTAAAAATAGGAGAATCTGTAGGGCGATCGCACGGAACGGTACAACAAATAATAAACAATTATTGATATGAAGGGACACTAAGAAACAGACCTGGAAGGGGAAGAAAAAAATTGCTCTCAAAACAAAACGAGCGGTTTATTGTTCGGACAATCAAGTCCAATCCAAAATCTAGCGTTTCAAAGTTGATGACTGAGGTGTCATCCGTGATTAATAAGCCTCTTTCAGTGGAAACCGTTCGCAGAGTCTTGAGAAATAATAATTTTAATGGTAGGATCGCCCGAAGAAAGCCATACATTTCCCTTATTAATAAGAAGAAAAGATTGGAGTTTGCTAGACAATATGTAAACCACCCGGAAAGCTTTTGGAAAGGTGTTTTGTTTTTAGATGAAACAAAAATAAATTTATTTGAGTCTGATGGCAAACAAATTGTTTGGAGGGAACCAAATACAGCCCTCAAAGCTACAAATATAAAGTTAACCATAAAACACGGGCGAGAATCTGTGCTGCTGTGGGGTTGTATGGCCTCAAATGGCTGTGGAATGTTCGAATTGATAGAAAATACTATGGACAAAATTGGGTATTTGAATATTTTAAAACGAAATTTACGAAGTTCCGCAGTAAAACTAAGTATACCTTCGGTTTTATACCTTCAACAAGATAATGATCCGAAGCACACCTCCTTGAATAGTTGCTTTATAGCGCTTTTAACCCCCACAATCGCCGGATCTTAACCCTATTGAACATCTTTGGTACGAAATAAAAGTGCGGGTTAAAGAGAGTACCTGCTCTAATAATCAGGAGCTAAAAGCTTAAATGCAGGCAGCTTGGGAGGGGATTCAGCCATCTTTTACTGAAGAACAGGTTAAATCCATGCCATTACAAGCTGTCATATATGCTGAAGGAAGTGCCACGCGTTGGTGAAATTTTATTTGTCTGTTTTTGTTTTGTGTTTTAGTCGTAACTCGAATTTACTTTAAGTGTATGCTCAATTTTGTGTGTTAAAATAAAGTGCCTTTTTTATTTTGCTTAGAAATATCAAGTTTATTTTTTCAATTTTCATATTGTTGTTTATGGTTTTTAGCAAGTGAAATACGTCAATTCCAACGGCATTTAATTTACTACTTTTTGTAAGGCGGAAAATATAAAAATATGTTTACGCTGTGAGTGTATGCTCAATTTTGTGAGGTACTATATCTTTAAATTAAACAAAATTAAAAGCCGAAAATTATATTCATCTCCAAGATGCTGTATCGAATGATGTTTAGAATATCGGTAAAATGGTGATCCTGTAATCTTTCAACGCCCATACAACAGTCCCCGATACTTACACGAGTATACTTAAGACGCACTTGCCTATGTGCGCACGTATGGTCGACCTGATATTGTTATGAAAATCATTATCCACGGCCCATGCAGGGCTGAAAACCCACTGTGCCCGTACATGAAAGACCGTAAATGCACAAAAAAATTTCCTCGCAACCTACTGAAAGAGACTCTCCATAATGAGAACGGCTACCCGATGTATAGAAGAAGAGCACCAAAAGACGGAGGCCGGACGGCATCTGTTAAACTCCGAAATGGTAGTCAAGTTTCTGTCGACAATAGTTGGGTAGAACCATATTCGCCTGTCCAATGAAAAACTTTCAACGCCCATACAAATGTAGAAGCTTGTGGTTTCGTGCGTGGAATCAAATACATCTGCAAATATATTAATAAAGGCAGCGATCAAGCTATTTATAATTTCAGAAGCTCATAGTCCTCAAACCCAGTAGACGAAGTACAAACGTTTCAGTCTGGTCGCTATGTCAGCAACAACGAAGCTGTATGGCGCCTGTTAAAGTTTCCTTTGCATGAAAGGCATCCTACTGTTACGCACCTCAGTGTGCATCTAGAGAATAGTGAATGAATTTATTTAAATGAAAATAATTTTCACCAGCGAGTGACATCACCACCAAAAACCACTTTGACCACCTTTATTTACCCTTGCAGATCAGATGAATTTGCAAAAATACTTTTGTACCTTCAGGTACCTCGGTATTACACGTGGAATGCCACTAGAAAATGTTGGAAACGCCCAATTCGAGGAACTGCTGTTATGGATTGGCCTGGCGTTAAATCTGTAGATGCATTAGGGCGGATATATACTGTCCACGTTAGCAACATTGAATGCCTTTGTATGAGACTAATGCTACACCATGTGCATGGGCCAACTTCGTTCAATGATCTCAAGAACTACAATGGACAAACTTTTGCTACCTTTAGAGAAGTCTGTGAAACTAAAGGATTGTTAAAGTATGATAATCATTTGGACTCGACATTTGAAGAGACTGCACAATGTAGATCAGCAGCTAAGGTGGGAGATCTTTTTGCCATTCTCAAAATGACGTGTGGTCTTTCAAATCCTCAAATATTATCGGAAAAGTACCAAAATGGTATGTCTGACGATATTTTGCACAGACTACAACGAAATAATCCCAATGTCACATACAATGATTTAGTTTATAACGAGACGCAAACTAAGATTGAAGACCAAGTGTTGGGTATATCTGGGAAGACATTATCAGATTTTGGAATGAACCGGCCACAAAGAATTAGAGACTTCAGATAATATATATAACGGTAACATAGTAGTTCCCAGATAAACCATATAAGTCGGCGTACTGACTGGCAACCGAAAAATTCGTTTAAGGAAGTACCTTAAAAACTGTTCCGTAGCATCAAACTTCCAACACCCCCACACTTGGGCACCATACAGCATAATGGAGGAAGCAGTAGTACGAAATATATGGATCTTTGCGCTACAGACTGATGATATAGCTCTTTTCGCCTGAGCCAATTTTGCCACAAAATGCTTTTTAAGGTCAAGCTTGGAACAGATCACGATGCCGAGGTACTTATACTCCCCAACAATTTCCAAATTTTGGCCTTTGTAATTCCACTTTTCCTCGCATATCTACCACCTCCTTCCTTGAAGATGATCATTTTTGATTTTTTAAGATTCACCGTAAGATTCCAACGGTCATAGTAGCGTTCTAGTCGGTTGATCATCAAATGCGTTCCCTCTACTGTATCCCCAAGATGAACAATGTCATCGGCAAAGATGAGACCTGGTATCCGCAAACCACCGAACTCGATTTATCCACCAACTTCCTCGAAAATGTCATTTATAAACAAAATGAAAAGGAAAGTACTCAGTAAACATCCTTGCTTTACTCCCATTTGCGTTTCAAAATCGCTCGACATATATTTGCCATCCCAAACATAGGCAACATTGCTCTCATACATTGCTTTCAGTAGATTCACAACTTTAGTTGAAACCCCCAAGATATACGATTTGTAGAATAATGCATTACGATCAATTGAGTCGAAAGCAACTCGAAAATCTACAAAAAATGCATATAGTTTCTTCTTTTTGCATATAAAGCTATCAGAAATATGGAATAAGGTGAATATCTGGTCAACAGTATAGTGTTTTTTTCTAAAACCAGCTTGGTACACGCTGAGTATGTTTTTATTGTTTACCCATTCTGTAAGTCGTTTAAAAATCAATGAGCTGAATAACTTCACTGAAGAATTCAAAAAAGAGATGCCCCGGTAATTCGTAGGGATATCGTTTGCAACTTTTTTGTGCAGGGGATAGATAATTGATTTTTTAAAACAGCTTGGTATATCTCTCTTATCTCAGTTAGTATGGACATGTTAAGGTCGTCGTGCTTCATGCTCTGTTTCCTAATTTCCTGATTTATTTTTTTGGTACGCCCTTAAAAAATTCGAGCTTTTATTCCAATGCAGCTTTGGTAATAGTTCTAGTGGTCTTGGACAGGCTATTTCCGCTATTGTTCCAAATTTGTACGAAATTTCTAGTGGCATGACGGAACACGCTGTTCCTCGGATAAATGTAAAAACACCCTTAGAATCACCTTCGCAGCTTCCATTCAAAAATCTAGCATCCAACGAGTCTGCAAAATCCAATATTTTCGCTCCTTTACCATCGCAAACATCATCCATTGACCTACGAGTTAAATTGAATATAACACCAGCAGATCCACTTGGAAAAATGTTCTGTGAGCAGCCAATCCTAGCGTTAAAGTCACCAACCAGCAATAAATCTACAGAGTTTAAAGCAGTAATCCCGTCAGAAAGTTTGTCGAAGTCCCTTTGCCAGTGATTGCAATTCAGGTAAACCGGGATAATATACGCAGCACCATCATTATTAATGACCTCCAAGATATCAATTCTTTCCCTATGAACAATATTGAATTTACTTTTTGCACTTCATTCATAAAGACTTCTCGGTTATTAAAGAAGACGAAGTCTCCGCCGTAAATTATCCTCAATGCTTCCATGGGGTTCTGCTCCCCACACTTTAAACCTTGATCTAAGTCCCATGTGAAGAGTTTGTTTGATATTTGTAATTTATCGTCCTTCAGCTGCGTTTTAATATGCGAGAAGCAGGCTCGTAAAATTCTGTAAATTGGAATCAACTTACTTCTTCTACATCTCGTTTTATATGGTAGATCTTTATGTATGTATATTTGAGATCCCTTTAAGTTTTTGATGAAATTTGGCACAGACAATCTTTAGACCCTGAGAAAGAATATAGATGAAGAAGTTGAAAGTTTGTATGGGATGGCTGAAATGAATGATTGTATGCATGGCGTGCCTGCATGCATGATTGTTAGGAGTGAGAAAATGCAGTGCATACGCCTAGGCGATTGATCTACGCACAGCGTGAATGTAGATGAGAGGAGTCATCGTGGGATGTTGCAAGTGCACTGGTGGTGATTGCCTTTATACTAGCAACCAAATATGGCGAGGAGTGCAGTGAGGAGGGCTGCCAGTGCTTTGAATGTGATTCTCTCTGCATTGGTAGCCATGGTCAGCTGATGATACGCACGATCGAGGGGTCAGCACGCGCTAAAAAGTATACCCACAATACCACCGCTCCATTAGAGGCTGGACAGCGGTAGGTGTTACAGCGATTGTAGGGAAAGCTGCAAGTGTGTATGTGAAGAAGTGTGTGCAGATTTTGGTACACGATGCGTGCCGTTGCGGACTTCTTGCGATCGTGCGTGGGTGTTCGTGATGTGCGTGCATGGATGGTATTCACTTGATTGAAAGAACAAACCGCCTTCCAAGAGGGAAGGAAGGGGTGATTTTTAAAAGAAGATTCCCATTGCGTGATATTGTTTTACAAGCCCGTGACAACACATTGACCAGGGTGCCCGACACACACAAGTTTTATGACGCATTACATTACCCCCTTATGTTTAGCAAGGGGCAAGAGGGGTACCACTTTTAAATTCCACAAGTCAATCCAGTGACCAACCTCCCCTTGCCCAACAAAAAAGTATGGAGCATGGACTTTTATGCCTATCACATGATGACACGCGAAGACAATTTTAACTTAACACAACGATGCAAACAGCTCGCTAACCAGTGTTATGTTGATATATACGTGAAGGTTGAAACCGAACGATTGCGGTACATACAGTACCTCACAAAATTGAGCATACACCTATCATTACTTCATATTCGTGCTGTTTTAAGGCCGACCATTTGTTTGTCTTATTTTTTTGGTATACAATCATAACTGAATACATATCTTAAAGAGTATATGCCAAATTCACAGACAGGCGACTTTCTACCGGTATTTTTCGCATGAAAAAGGAAACAACCCAACCAATATGGAACTTGCGAAAACAGACTACTTTGTCCACGA
This sequence comes from Eristalinus aeneus, assembly GCA_955652365.1. NCBI lineage: Eukaryota > Metazoa > Arthropoda > Insecta > Diptera > Syrphidae > Eristalinus > Eristalinus aeneus. The sequence goes on from OY019131.1 coordinate 74,135,958, forward strand.
GAGCTATTAAGCTATTTTACGAGGGGAAGTCGTTCCAAAAAATAGGAGAAATTGTAGGGCGATCGCACGGAACGGTACAACAAATAATAAACAATTATTGATATGAAGGGACACTAAAAAACAGACCTGGAAGGGGAAGAAAAAAAATTGCTCTCAAAACAAAACGAGCGGTTTATTGTTCGGACAATCAAGTCCAATCCAAAATCTAGCGTTTCAAAGTTGATGACTGAGGTGTCATCCGTGATTAATAAGCCTCTTTCAGTGGAAACCGTTCGCAGAGTCTTGAGAAATAATAATTTTAATGGTAGGATCGCCCGAAGAAAGCCATACATTTCCCTTATTAATAAGAAGAAAAGATTGGAGTTTGCTAGACAATATGTAAACCACCCTGAAAGCTTTTGGAAAGGTGTTTTGTTTTTAGATGAAACAAAAATAAATTTATTTGAGTCTGATGGCAAACAAATTGTTTGGAGGGAACCAAATACAGCCCTCAAAGCTACAAATATAAAGTTAACCATAAAACACGGGGGAGAATCTGTGCTGCTGTGGGGTTGTATGGCCTCGAATGGCTGTGGAATGTTCGAATTGATAGAAAATACTATGGACAAAATTGGGTATTTGAATATTTTAAAACGAAATTTACGAAGTTCCGCAGTAAAACTAAGTATACCTTCGGTTTTATACCTTCAACAAGATAATGATCCGAAGCACACCTCCTTGAATAGTTGCTTTATAGCGCTTTTAACCCCCACAATCGCCGGATCTTAACCCTATTGAACATCTTTGGTACGAAATAAAAGTGCGGGTTAAAGAGAGTATCTGCTCTAATAATCAGGAGCTAAAAGCTAAAATGCAGGCAGCTTGGGAGGGGATTCAGCCATCTTTTACTGAAGAACAGGTTAAATCCATGCCATTACAAGCTGTCATATATGCTGAAGGAAGTGCCACGCGTTGGTGAAATTTTATTTGTCTGTTTTTGTTTTGTGTTTTAGTCGTAACTCGAATTTACTTTAAGTGTATGCTCAATTTTGTGTGTTAAAATAAAGTGCCTTTTTTATTTTGCTTAGAAATATCAAGTTTTTTTTTTTCAATTTTCATATTGTTGTTTATGGTTTTTAGCAAGTGAAATATGTCAATTCCAACGGCATTTAAGTTTAATTAATTTACTACTTTTTGTAAGGCGGAAAATATAAAAATATGTTTACGCTGTGAGTGTATGCTCAATTTTGTGAGGTACTATATCTTTAAATTAAACAAAATTAAGAGCCGAAAATTATATTCATCTCCAAGATGCTGTATCGAATGATGTTTATAATATAGGTAAAATGTAATCTTTGTTTGTGAACAGTCCCCGATACTTACACGAGTATACTTAAGACGCATTTGCCTATGTGCGCACGTATGGTCGACCTGATATTGTTATGAAAATCATTATCCACGGCCCATGCAGGGTTGAAAACCCACTGTGCCGGTACATGAAAGACCGTAAATGCACAAAAAAATTTCCTCGCAACCTACTGAAAGAGACTCTCCATAATGAGAACGGCACCAAAAGACGGAGGCCGGACGGCATCTGTTAAACTCCGAAAAGGTAGTCAAGTTTCTGTCAACAATAGTTGGGTAGAACCATATTCGCCTGTCCAATGAAAAACTTTCAACGCCCATACAAATGTAGAAGCTTGTGGTTTCGTGCGTGGAATCAAATACATCTGCAAATATATTAATAAAGGCAGCGATCAAGCTATTTATAATTTCAGAAGCTCATAGTCCTCAAACCCAGTAGACGAAGTACAAACGTTTCAGTCTGGTCGCTATGTCAGCAACAACGAAGCTGTATGGCGCCTGTTAAAGTTTCCTTTGCATGAAAGGCATCCTACTGTTACGCACCTCAGTGTGCATCTAGAGAATGGTGAATGAATTTATTTAAATGAAAATAATTTTCACCAGCGAGTGACAACACCACCAAAAACCACTTTGACCGCCTTTATTTACCCTTGCAGATCAGTTGAATTTGCAAAAATACTTTTGTACCTTCAGGTACCTCGGTATTACACGTGGAATGCCACTAGAAAATGTTAGAAACGCCCAATTCGAGGAACTGCTGTTATGGATTGGCCTGGCGTTAAATCTGTAGATGCATTAGGGCGGATATATACTGTCCACGTTAGCAACATTGAATGCCTTTGTATGAGACTAATGCTACACCATGTGCATGGGCCAACTTCGTTCAATGATCTCAAAAACTACAATGGACAAACTTTTGCTACCTTTAGAGAAGTCTGTGAAACTAAAGGATTGTTAAAGTATGATAATCATTTGGACTCGACATTAGAAGAGACTGCACAATGTAGATCAGCAGCTAAGGTGAGAGATCTTTTTGCCATTCTCAAAATGACGTGTGGTCTTTCAAATTATCAAATATTATCGGAAAAGTACCAAAATGGTATGTCTGACGATATTTTGCACAGACTACAACGAAATAATCCCAATGTCACATACAATGATTAAGTTTATAACGAGACGCAAACTAAGATTGAAGACCATGTGTTGGGTATATCAGGGAAGACATTATCAGATTTTGGAATGAACCGGCCACAAAGAATCAGCGACTTCAGATAATATATATAACGGTAACATAGTAGTTCCCAGATAAACCATATAAGTCGGCGTACTGACTGGCAACCGAAAAATTCGTTTAAGGAAGTACCTTAAAACTGTTCCGTAGCATCAAACTTCCAACACCCCCACACTTGGGCACCATACAGCATAATGGAGGAAGCAGTAGTACGAAATATCTGGATCTTTGCGCTACAGACTGATGATATAGCTCTTTTCGCCTGAGCCAATTTTGCCACAAAATGCTTTTTAAGGTCAAGCTTGGAACAGATCACGATGCCGAGGTACTTATACTCCCCAACAATTTCCAAATTTTGGCCTTTGTAATTCCACTTTTCCTCGCATATCTACCACCTCCTTCCTTGAAGATGATCATTTTTGATTTTTTAAGATTCACCGTAAGATTTCAACGGTCACAGTAGCGTTCTAGTCGGTTGATCATCAAATGCGTTCCCTCTACTGTATCCCCAAGATGAACAATGTCATCGGCAAAGATGAGACCTGGTATCCGCAAACCACCGAACTCGATTTATCCACCAACTTCCTCGAAAATGTCATTTATAAACAAAATGAAAAGGAAAGTACTCAGTAAACATGATTGCTTTACTCCCATTTGAGTTTCAAAATCGCTCGACATATATATGCCATCCCAAACATAGGCAACATTGCTCTCATACATTGCTTTCAGTAGATTCACAACTTTAGTTGAAACTCCCAAGATATACGATTTGTAGAATAATGCATTACGATCAATTGAGTCGAAAGCAACTCGAAAATCTACAAAAAATGCATATAGTTTCTTCTTTTTGCATTTAAAGCTATCAGCAATATGGAATAAGGTGAATATCTGGTCAACAGTATAGTGGTTTTTCCTAAAACCAGCTTGGTACACGCTGAGTATGTTTTTATTGTTTATCCATTCTGTAAGTCGTTTAAAAATCAATGAGCTGAATAACTTCAATGAAGAATTCAAAAAAGAGATGCCCCGGTAATTCGTAGGGATATCGTTTGCTTTTTTGTGCAGGGGATAGATAATTGATTTTTTAAAACAGCTTGGTATATCTCTCTTATCTCAGTTAGTATGGACATGTTAAGGTCGTCGTGCTGCATGCTTTGTTTCCTAATTTCCTGATTTATTTTTTTGGTACGCCCTTAAAAAATTCGAGCTTTTATTCCAATGTAGCTTTGGTAATAGTTCTAGTGGTCTTGGACAGGCTATTTCCGCTATTGTTCCAAATTTGTACGAAATTTCTAGTGGCATGACGGAACACGCTGTTCCTCGGATAAATGTAAATACACCCTTAGAATCACCTTCGCAGCTTCCATTCAAAAATCTAGCATCCAACGAGTCTGCAAAATCCAATATTTTCGCTCCTTTACCATCGCAAACATCATCCATTGACCAACGAGTTTAATTGAATATAACACCAGCAGATCCACTTGGAAAAATGTTCTGTGAGCAGCCAATCCTAGCGTTAAAGTCACCAACCAGCAATAAATCTACAGAGTTTAAAGCAGTAATCCCGTCAGAAAGTTTGTCGAAGTCCCTTTGCCAGTGATTGCAATTCAGGTAAACCGGGATAATATACGCAGCACCATCATTATTAATGACCTCCAAGATATCAATTCTTTCCCTATGAACAATATTGAATTTACTTTTTGCACTTCATTCATAAAGACTTCTCGGTTATTAAAGAAGACGAAGTCTCCGCCGTAAATTGTCCTCAATGCTTCCATGGGGTTCTGCTCCCCACACTTAAAACCTTGATCTAAGTCCCCATGTGAAGAGCTTGTTTGATATATGTAATTTATCGTCCTTCAGCTGCGTTTTAATATGCGGGAAGCAGGCTCGTAAAATTCTGTAAATTGGAATCAACTTACTTCTTCTACATCTCGTTTTATATGGTAGATCTTTATGTATGTATATTTGGGATCCCTTTAAGCTTTTCGCATTTCTGAGAACCTTCCAGGCTGCATTGCGGGTTTTCATTTTTAAGGCAATAATTGAAGAACGAGAGCTCTTAGCGGATATTGTCCGAGCATACTCAATCTCTGAGCCATCTCCGGGAGAAAGCAAAGAGGCGCAAATGGACTTCGCCTTCTCACTCATGTCATCATTTTCAATAGAGGGAATATGCACCACAACATTCGTTTCGGTACCTTTTTGCATCAATTTTTCCAACTGGTCTTCTAGGTAATTATTTTTCCTTTCTAGCTCTAGTACTCTAGTTGAAACGCATTCATACTCCGCTTTTAGATTTGCAATTTCGGTATGCAGCTCTTGAATGTCAGCCTTTGAGGGCAGTACTTGACAAAGTTCTTTGTTGTTCTCCCGAAGAATTTGTATACGGCTCTCCTTTGTTAGTAACTCAGGCGGGACCATTTCTCTTTCTCTTTTGTTAAAGGAGGTATAGGCGCTTTTCTTCGCGTTGTTGCTCAGGTGATGTTTCGAAAAACACTCTCTTATTCATTTGTTAGGTTATATGAGCATGAAAATACAACTTTTCCTTTTCAGATTAATACTTTAAGCTTACTCGTTTTTTTTTCTTTGCGAGAAAAACGGTTAATGTTTTGTATTTTAAAAAGTGGTCCAAACACTCAAGGGTGAGTAAACTATTTTGTTAACAACTTTTTTACGGAGCTCAAATTAAACAAACACACTTGCTTTCACAAGATCAAAGTCCATTCCATATAATATATAATAATAAGAGAACTGGACTACTATGTCTCTTCTTTACAGCAACAAATATCAGAGTCTGTTCTCCGATTGAATTCGGAACACAAACTAGTCTTTGATATTGTTGTGCAAAGAATCGATTATGGTAATGGCGGATTGCTTTTCTCAGATGCGCCAGGAGGCACTGGAAAACTTTTCTTTGAAATGTACTTATAGCCCATATCCGAAAAGACAAGGGAATAGTTGTTGCCATAGCTTCCTCTGGAATTGCGGCGACACTGCTCGATGGAGGCCGAACGGCTTATTCACTACTTAAACTTCCATTAAATTTACCTCATGAGATTCCAGTTTGTAACATTACAAAAAAACAGTGACCATGGCCGAATGCAATGTCGCATAAAAAAGCGATCGAGGCGCTCAATCGGACTCTGAAAGATATCAGAAGCTACCAGATTTGAATGGGTGGGATGGTAGAGCTGCTTGCTGGTGATTTTCAATAGACACTAACTGTCATTACCAGAGGCACTCCAGCAGATGAGATAAATGCATGTGTGAAAGCGTCTAAGTTATGGGTGCATGTAAAAAAAAAAAGTTTCACTAAAAACGTGCGAGTACAATTACATAATGATACGCAATCGGGGCTATATGCAACTGCTCTATTTAAAATCGGAGAAGGTCGAATGACTACGGACGCTAAGAGCATGATTACACTAAATCAAGAATTTTGTAATACTATCCACAACTTTGAAGATCTTAAAAATAACGCCTATCCCGGCTTGGAATATAACATGAGGAATAGAGAGTGGCTGTGTGAAAGGGCAATATTAGCACCGACCAATGAAATCGTGAGACAGATCAATCACCGAATGATGTCACATATGCAAGGCGATGTTGTCGAATATTTGTCAGTAGATATTGTCATGGATAGTAAACAGGCGACGTCTTATTCTGCAGAGTTTCTAAACTCTTTAGGGCTGTAAGGAGTGCATTATCATAAGCTGAGACTGAAAGTTGTGGTTCCAGTTTTGTTAATGAGAAATATCGAAGCGCTGAGACTATGCAACGGGACTCGATTGCCAATTACGCAGCTAGGATGCAATATTTTTAGAGTAATTATAATGATAGGAATAAATTAAGATGAAGAAGTTTTGATTCCTCGCATACCCTACAGATTTACCTTTTCAGTTTAAAAGAATCCAGTTTCCCCTCAAACCAGCCTTCGCAATGTCCATTATCAAAGTGCAAGGGCAAACTCTTAAAGTAGCAGGTGTCCATTTAGAGAAAAACTGTTTTTCGCATGGCCAACTGTACGTGGCCTGCTCACGAGTGTCGAGGCCAAACAATATCCACAACAAATAACAAAAAAAGAACAAACGTTGTGTAAAAAAATATTTTAAATCAGGCAATATTTTTGCACACAACGTACCGCAATATAGCGTATATCACAGATTTAAGATAAACATCTGAAACTATGTCAGAATCTAATATTTTGTTGTTAATGTTTAGTGACATTTCGAGATACCCAGGGGTGACATTTTTAATGAATGACCGAAAAACTATCAAACCCCGAAACAGCTATTAATTCCGGCATTAAGAAAGAAGCGTTGAGTTCTGACACTGTGACATATGGATACCATGCTAAAAGTGTTGTTGACCGGCTGTTAAGCTCAGTAGTGGTTCAAACGATTTTCCGACTCTTCAGTACAGGAGCCTTTCAAAATAACTCCACTTAGCAACCTGACCGTTTTCCAGAAAAATTTCGAATCCTTACAGCTCTCTAATTTGTATGTCAGTTTTTATAATAAGCTGCTTGTCCGTTTATTTTCTTCTAAATTCTGCATAACATCTCGAACTCGGTGCAGAGCTTGTTGGACCAGGAAATCTCAGTCAAGCGGAATAGGTTATAGCTTGTAGTAATAACACAAAACTTTCCTCACAATTAATGTCGACTGCGTTTAAACATCAAATTATAAATGCATCCTTCATCTTAGGTCCAACTAAGTACATCTGTACTAAGCTCCAAATAGAAATACAAACCATTAATCTTTAGCGAACATTAAATACAACTGAACGATTAATTGAAAGTTTAGCTCTCTCCTGAACCCAGTCATGATTAACAATTTTATTTTCTCCTGCAAGACTTAAAACAGTACTTAATGAATGCGACTGTTTTTCAGGCTGCAGGTTTTATTTGAAGATACCAAAATATATGTTAGAAGTTAAAGTTAACAAAATTACCAACAGACTTAAGTTTGTTGATAATATTCATCTCACATTCATTCAGTTCATTTCATCGCAAAAGAAACAATCGCCCAAATGAAAGCAAAAATGAGGGAATGGAGGACATCAAAAATTCTAAAGTGAGTGCTTATAAAACTAACGAATTGTTCGTATTAGATTTAAATGGTTACATATGTAATCACTTAAAACATTTCAAAATAATATTTGTGAACGGTTTGTATCAAACGTAACTCTCTGCATTGCATATAAGTAGGAAAATGAAATATTTTGTAAAAATCAAGTATCATTTCGTCATTTTTATTAAAAGGTTATGCGAATACACAAACCATTTAAAAAAACATAAACCACGTGTATATCATTTCTAATATTTTTCGAAATATTTTTTTTCTTAGAACTGACCCATTTTTATGTATGGACTTTTATCAGTTCTTAATCTCAAATATCGCCTAAACTAAGCCGATTAAACCCCCCCACCCATAATTTTTTTCTGTCTCACTGAGACCTACACCTACGATAGCTGCATCACTCAATCGAGGGGCAGCAAATATTAACAAAAATTCGTATTAACTTACTGTCCAATTCCATTACAAGAATTGTATCCCTGTATCCTCGCACTGAAATCGTTATTGCGGGCGATTTCAATGTACTCGTACAAAAGTCTACATGGCTTCGACGTTCAGGCTAGACATGAAAAAAGATATGTTGGGCTCGTTGCTGGGATAAATAATTTGACCATCTTGTGAATGAGCCAACACTGATACTTGACATTGCAAATCAGACCGCAAATACTTTGAACTTATTTCTTACGTCTAGTGCTGAAACTATTCAGTTGATTCTTGTGTCGTTTCAGCAAAGATTTCGTACTCGCTCCTGACAGATGGAGTGGAAACCGCTAGAATAGCACTAGGCTCTATAAGAAAGCAAACTTGAACGGACTAAAAAACTTTAACGGGTTTTTAAGTATTTTGTTGGGTATGAAATACTTTTTCCTCATAGAGTAAAGAGTATCAAAGTTTATACAAACGCGAGTTAAGTAGCAAAAGGAAAATTAAAAAAAATTGTTATGTTCCTGATAAGGTATTTGAACTCGTGTCACGCGATCAGTAGCCCCAAGCGCACCCACGCTTTACCCGAAGACACTACGTTCAAATAAAACGTAATCTTCAAAAATTCTTCTATCTCTGATTATTAAGGATAAAGAGGAAAAAAAACCAAAAAACAAATACCTTTGAAGAGAATGTTAAATTTCTGAAAAAATGGAAATTGTGCCATAAACATCAAACAGTATTCCAATAAATATAAAAAAGCTTACAACTAAATTACAAAATAATATTAAAAACAAGAGTTCCTTCTCAAGAGAGGGTTCACTTGCCGTCTTCCTGCCCTCGTCTGGAACGTCCTGACGATCTGAATTGAAACTTGAATCGCTTCTTCGTTCTTTTATTATGTGTCACAATTTGTTTGACTGATCGATTTCTTTTACTTTTTTTTTTCGAAAGATGGGGAGGGGTGAAGCTCGATATAAATTTCACTTCATTTTTTGGTATTACACCACTCGCAACCACTATATTCGTTTTTGGCTATTTTCGTTTTTTTTCTCTTGCTTTTGGTTTTAATTTGTGAGGAGGAGGGGTGCCAGTATTCTCAAAACCGCTCAATAAAAAAATATTTTTCTTGTCTAAAACTAGCTTTATATTGTTTTTTTTTTGTTTGTTTTTTAATGGTCGCCCGCCGTGCGTACACTCTTTATATACTTCTTTTTTTACTTTGGATTTTGTGTTATATATTATATATACGTCCGCTTTCAACCGTCGTTTCCCAACGACTGCCCATTTTATCCGGCCCAATCTTCGTCACACTCTTGGCCGGTTGAAAAAGATTGTACCATTATGAAAACCGCAAACTCTTCACTGTACCTCTTACCGGACAAGGAACGGCTACCTTCAAGCTACGGCCAAGGAGATTCAAGGGTCAGACAATCGCTGTGGAACGTAGGCAGGGAAAGCCATCGGCAGGACCGAAAAAAACGAAGAAGCTAAGAAGCCTGGAATCGAACTCATAACCCTCAGCGCCCCTGGGCACTGCTCCACCTCTAAGCTAAATCACAAGCTGAAGCACAATTACGGCGTAGGCCTTACGCCCATTATCACCATTATCCATCCACGACATCCACCACTTATTCGCCGATTTTAAGGTCAAATATGACGAGTTATACAGTACACATGTCTAGTTTTGGCATTCCTACCACACTCATCAAATTGTGTAGGATGACGATGGAGAACTCTAGCTACTCCGTCAAGGTAGTTAACGAACTCATCGACACCTTCAATGTCAAAAAAGTTTTAAGAAAAGGCGACGCACTGTCATGTGTAACTCACAGGTCAACACCAGAGGCACGATCTTCTAGAAGTCAGCTCAATTGCTAGCTTACGGATACAATGCTTAAGACGACTAGGCCATGTAGAGCGTATGGACACCACTGCTTCGGCCCGAAAAACTTTTGAATCCAAACCATTTGGACAACGCAACAGAGGACGACCTACGCTAAGGTGGCGCACAGAAGTGCAGAAGGACCTCAACCAGCTTGGAGTGCGCAACTGGAGGCAGCTTTTGAAAGATCATGCTGGATGGAGAGGCATGTTTGTTGAGGGCCAAGTCCACCCTGGACTGTAGCGCCAAAAGAAGAAGAATTGTGATGCGGATTAGGCCATTAAAGTAGGCTGCAGACGATTGACAACTGGTTATATATTTACCTTTCAGTGTAGGCCAATATCGTGAGTAGTTTGACGACAAAAACCAGTTGCCTTGTCATCAACAAAAGCTGAATTCGTGGCAATTGTTGCTACTACTCAGGAGTTAGTATGACTGAAATATTTAGCAGAAGAATTTATTAAGACGTAAGCACAATTATCATACTTTGCAAAAAAAAAGTTGCTGCACAGATTCTGAAGAATTATTTTTACTCTTCACGGAATAAACATGTCGACATTAAAGCTAACTTTACCAGTTTGAAAACAGTTGAAGAAACCAGTTGAAAAAACATATTATTAATGATATACACGTGGTTTATGTTTTTTAAATGGTTTGCGTATTCGCATAACCTTGCTAATAAAGATGCCGAAATGCCTATTTGACTTTTATAAAATGTTTCATGTTCCTACATATATTTCCAAGGCAATTTGCATTTGCGCAATGCAGAGACTTACGTTTTATACAAAACGTTCAAAAATATTATTTCGAAATGTTTTAAGCGATTACATAAGTAACCATTTAATTCTAATACGAATAATTCGTTGTTTTTATAAGCATTCACTTAAGAATTTTTGATGTCCTCCATGTCCCCAATTCTGCTTACATTTGGGCGATTGCTTCTTTTTCGATGAAATGAACTGAATGATTGTGAGACGAATATTATCAATAATCTTAAATCCGTCTTACGAATACATTAATTTGTGGCAATTTTGTTATTTTTAACTTCTGATATGCATGACTGAAAAACAGTCGCATTCATCAAGTGCTTTTTAAAATCTTGCAGGAGATAGAAAATAAAACAAGAAATTGATAATCATAACTGGGTTCGAAACAGAGCTAATTTTTCAATTAATCGTTCAGTTATATTTAATATTCGTTTAAGATTGATGGTTTGTATTTCTATTTGGAAATTAATACAAAAGTACTTAGTTGGATCCAAGTTGAGAATTGTTCGTTCCAAATTATTGCTACTTTAAGAAATAGCGCTAATTTACGAACGTACATTAAGTTTTGTTGTCTTCAACTTTATTCGCACTAGAACGGAGTCAAGGGATATGCGTTCTTTTGTAAAGGTAAAGGTTTTTTTCTGTTTTTTTACATTACCTAAGATAAATCAAGAGCGCATTAGCAAAACTGTTTCATATTCTGTGATTTCACTTCATGGGTAAAGGATATAACAAATCATTTTACATGAGGTAGAAATTTAACAATAATAAACATTGTAGTTGCACTTATATGCGCATTTATACGCCAATCTCTTTCCGCATATGGAAAATATAAACAGCATTTTCTTATGTGTCTAGATTTGGATTAAGAAGTAGCACATTTTTTTCACACTGAGTGTATTGAAATGGAAACTGAGCTTCAGATAATTCCTTTCTGAGCGAGTACATGTGCAAAAACTGTTTTCTATAGTTTCTTGATATTAGTTATCTACAAACATAGCATTTGATATATTTATTTAGGTTAATTTGATTTTGGTACCTAATGACTAATTTCAGTGGACCATTTGCAATTTAATTTCTTGATATACATAGAATGAAGAAAGAAGAACAACTATACAACGCCAGCTTTTAATTCATAATTCATGTTTTCGTAAAGATCCAAAATTGCTTAGTTTTATTTTTATTATCATTAAACATTCCTTTTTATTTTCATATAATAACCATACAATTAAAGATACAAAAGATGAGTTAACGTGGTCGTGTGAGTCTCTGTGAGATATAGTTCAATATTACGGGAATATGCCAGCTCTTTTAATTCTTTGAAAGGCGATAAATTATATTGTAACAATCTTGGGAATTCTGTATGGAAGATTGCGTTTCGACATTCTAATAACCTTTACTAAATAATCAGCATTTACCTTCAAATTCCACTGGTTAGTTTAAGGTAGGAGTTGGTGATGTTCTTTTAAAGAAAAACCTTTGAAGCGCTTCACACTCTTCAAAGTACTTGAAGCCAAAGACTTGGTTCGTGTAACACAGACATACATTATTAGTAGCGCTTAAAACTTTGAATTTTGAATCAGATCCGAAACGTAAAGCTGTTTTAGCGGTAACTGTTTTTTCTATGAACATGATTCATGTCTAAGTTTGACATTACGAGAAAGTCAAGATATTTAAAATCCTTGATAAATTCTATCGACTCATACTCCGAAGATAAATATTCTCGCTCAGAAGTTCTACCCCTGCTAGTGCCGAAAACCATAATCTTTGACTTAGAGGTGTTATTCTTTAAGTCCCACAGATTACATTATCTTTTCAATCTGTTCATTTGTAACTGCAGTCAGTGGTATTTCAGTCAAAATAATCATATCTTCAGCATAAATAAGGACTTTTACGTCAACATCACCAACTATGTCATCCCAAAAGACACTACTATTTCATATTGTAGCAGAGATCTGATTGAGTTATAAGCTCCTCATAGAATCTAATAAATTTGATCGAGAGTCCAAGGGTCGATAGCTTATATAATAAGGAGTATATGTTTACTGTATCAAAGGCTGCTTTAAAATCCACAAAAACTGCATATAGCTTTTTTCCCTTTCTCTTAGTCTCCTAGCAATCGTAGTCAATGAAAGTCCTGAACAAAAAACAAGCTTGAAATAAAATTTGTGAATACTTTCCTACACACTGAGAGCAGTGAGCGTCGTTGGCAGACTTCCATACCATTCAGACGTGCACCGACTCCGGAAAGGCCAGTGCAGTGCGGTTCTTGTGTAAACGTTGTTACCAATTTTCAATAAGGGCAGTAGCCTAGTGGCAGTGTAACTAACCGCGAATCGAAGGGTCCCGGGTTCAAATACCGCGGGTACCAAAAGAAAAAGTATTTTTTTTTTTTCTTCTTTCTATAAGTTAAAGACACTAAGTGTGAGTAGAAAAACTAATGGAGAGTGACGAGCGACCCGAGCTCAGCAAATCGGGTGACTTTAAGACACCGTTGGCTGGTGGGACATCAGGCCACCAAACGAGTGATAGCGAGCGTGCCGCTAGCCCAGCAAGCAGCAGAAGCGGCATGAAGAAGAGGAGGAAGACGATGCAACCGCAGCCGAATCCACGCCGAACTAAAATAACGTCGGATGAAGAAGCGGTGGCTTCCAGCAAAGGAAGGGGAGCGTCAAAAAAAACATCGCCCCAGAAAAGTGCAGCTGTAGTAAACAGCGAAATGGAAGCGCTCCAATGTGAGTCGGAGGGCAATGAGTGCCGATACTCATATAAAGGGAGTGACAACTCCTTTCGGGTAATGGCCACTTCCGACGCAGATGATGAGGCGGAAGAGATTAGGGAGGAGGAACAAAAACTCCGCCATTTGAAAGAAGAGCAGGCAAAACTCGAGGCCTACATATCAAAGCTTCGAGCTCAATCAGATGCCCGAAAAGCTGCTGAAAAAGCCAAAAAAAACGAGCAGCAGAAAAAAGAATTGCAAGAGCTGCAGCAAAAAAGACAGCAGCTGAGGGCACAGAGGCAGAAGCAACAGCAGGAAAACGAACCACTGCCCTCAACCTCCAAGGTGGCACAACGCCTGCAGCAGCTACAACAGCATCAACAAAATTAACAACAGCAAAGTTCAGCCAGGAAGACTACCAAAACATCCAAGGTGGCGCAACAACTGCAACAACAAAAACAACAGCAGCACCAACAAAAGAAGAACCAACAGCAGCAGCAGCAACAACAGCAGCAGCAGCAACGACAGCAGCAGCAGCAGCATCAGCAGCAGCACCAACAACAGCAGCAACAGCAGAACCCCAAAGCTAATAAGCGAAGCCCCCCCATTAATGTGTTCGGCATGGAGACATCAAAACTTAAAAAACTATGTGAGTTGGCCCTAGCGATTAACACTTATTACATTAAATATAAGACTCCCCTTAGTCAAACGGTCCAATGCTTATCAAAGGACTCGTATGACATTTTGTTAGAGAAGTTGGTGGCATCAAATGCCGAATTCTGGACATACCCCCCCAGAGGAGAGAGGCCACAGACACTCCTCCTCAAGGGTATAGATCCCTTAACTGACCCGAAAGAGATCCTCGAAGAGCTGCGCCAAGTCGAGAGCGACGAGGTCCACTTCGTAGGGGTCAAGCCATTCACCACTGCGGGTGGAAAATGGAAAAAGAAGGCACTTCCCTTCTTTTTAGTTCAAGTCACCCATAACACTAAAATCGATAGCCTACGGAAAATTCGTTACGTAGGTGGTCTAAAAGTTGTATGGGAGAAATTAAACAGATCCAATTACGTACTTCAATGTGCGAATTGTAGAAGGCTGGGGCACGTGGCGGCGAACTGCCATATGGAGTTCCGCTGTGCACGTTGTACATTCAGTCACAACAAAGGAGAATGCCCTTTAGGCGCGGATGAAGTCGAAGATAAGTCTCTCCTCAAATGCGTACTATGCGAAGGAAATGGGCACCCCGCAACTTATCGGGGATGTCCAAGAGCCAAAGAACTCCAGCAGAGAATGAATGTGGCAAGGAACACAAAGAAGGTAGAAGCCAGGCCAGAGGCCCGTGCTTTGGCTACCACTGTTACGCGGAACATCTCCTACGCCCAAGTGGCGTCAGGCAGTGGATCAGCACAACAGACAGCGCCGAAGATGGCCCCAGTCCCAGTGACCAGGCTACCAGAGGTAGAACCCTCAATAAGGGATGTTATGTCCACCATCCAGTTGATGCAAGCACAAATGCTCGCTTTGCAGAAACAAATGGTCGACTTACACACCAGCTTCCTTGCGCAGTCGGCTCGAGTAGATTTCCTCTACTCGCAGCTGCCTGCGAACCAACGCGAGCAGATATAATGGGCTCACGCGAGGCTAGAACACTTAAGATCCTAGCAGTGAATGTAAATTCGCTGATTAGGATCGAACGAAAACTAACGCTTTCCAACTTGCTGCAAACCCACAATCCTGATGTGCTGATGGCTAGCGAAACCAAGCTAAACCAGACGCGCAATCTCAGGTATAAAAACTACCACGTTATTAGAAGAGACCGACCCCAATCCACTCGAGGTGGCGGGGTGGCTCTACTGATTAAAAAAAACATAAGTCATAAGGTTGTGTATAGCAATGAAGTACGAAGATGTGGTGTGCTGGAGGCAGCCATTGCGCGCATCCCTCTCCAAGGTGGAAAGAGGTTGTTTGTGATTGCTGCCTATGCAGCAGATGCTCAAAACTCTAATTTCCTTTCTGAGCTCGAAGCTCTTTTCATAAGCCTTCGTTTAAGCTCCTAAGAAAACTATTATATTCTAGCCGGAGATTTGAACGCTAAGCACGGTGAATGGGGTAACAGTGCCCCAAATGAAAGAGGAAACGCTATCTTAGGTTGGATGGATCAAAACAATATCGAGTTCAGGCTAGATTTGCTTGCAACCGATAGACCATCTTTTCTCAGAAGCGGGTCTTTTCTCGATGTGATGCTTTTTGACAGACGACTAACGGTACTTAACATGGAAAGACACATAAGAAACTGTTTAACTACGGTCGAGTACGATAGTGACCACTGTGGTCTCGCCGCGGTTATACAGCTTCCGAATGAGCTGGAGGAACTGGAGGAATATGGCCAATCGTATCCTTATAACTATAATAAGGCGCGTTGGCCACGTTTCACCAGAGCCCTTGCCAGAGAAATAAATTCGAGTGCGATCAATCCCCCTACGAACAGAAACCTTACGAACGAAGAGGTTGACGGGTACCTCAGACGAATGGACGACGCCATTAA
This sequence comes from Eristalinus aeneus, assembly GCA_955652365.1. Lineage (NCBI taxonomy): Eukaryota > Metazoa > Arthropoda > Insecta > Diptera > Syrphidae > Eristalinus > Eristalinus aeneus. The sequence goes on from OY019131.1 coordinate 74,151,953, forward strand.
ACGTACAATGGACAGGACCATCCCAAAAGTGGTACAAACCGACGATGGCGACATCTATCGGAATGCTACAATCGATGCACTTCACGTGCAAAAGAGTAGACTCCTGTCAAGGTTAAAATTCCTATACAGGCGGTTTACCGATCCTCAAAATCCGGAGGTCCGTTCGCTGAAGTCGCAGATCAAAGTACTCCAGCAGTCGATCCGCCAAAATTACAGTATAGCTGTTAGCTTGCACTGGGGCAATAAGATTCGGGCTATAAGATCCAATAACCCGAGCATGTTCCCGCAAGTAAATAAAATTTTCCGGAGGAAAGATCATAACGACATTCAAAGCGTTCGACTGGACAGAACAACAGACAACGCAAGCCTACTGACGTCAGTTGGCATCGATCCAGATAAGGCTGTGCTTGACAACAACTTCTTCGTAGTTGAGGATCCCCAGGAAAAGGTCAAAGCAGTTGGTGCTGTGTTCCAGAAAGTGTACACGGTCAACGAGTCGCGTCGTCCGAACCACGACCTGGAACACTTAGCCTCGCTTAATCACGTTAATCTACGGAATAATATAAGTCAATGGCGATCCGAGAATCCTGGCTTCACCAGATTCAATGACGATTTACTGGCAAACAATGTCATCGCCGATGACGGAAGTAATTCCATCTTAATTTCGAGAGATGAACTCCAGGGTATCTTCAACTCACTAAAGAAGAAGAAGTCAGTGGGAATTGATGGAATACCGAATATTGTTCTGCGCCATCTCCCCTTTGAGGCGGTGGATGTGTACACAACCTTGTTTAACAATGCGTTGAGTAATGCATATTACCCAGCGCATTGGAAAACAGCAGTGGTACAACCCATCCCGAAACGGGACAAAGACACCTCCATTCCGACAAATCTTCGGTCGATAAGTCTTCTTCCGTGCGTAAGCAAAGTCTTTGAGAAAATAGTCATCAAGGCTCTGAAAGAGTGGGTCGAGCAAAAACAAATTATTCCGGAAAACCAATTCGGCTTTAGGGCGGGGCACGACACAATTCATGCCGCGTCCAAATTGGTTTCCGACATACAATGGAACAGAAACAAGACACAGTGCACAGGTGCCTGCCTGATTGACATGGAAAAGGCGTTCGACACCGTATGGTTAGAAGGACTCTTCCTCAAGTTGGTCAGGCTTGGCATGAACAAAACGTTGCTATATATGATCTATGACATGATAACAGGCAGGAAGTTCGTTGTGAAAAATGGCAACGTAACTTCCTCCACTGTTTTTCACATAAAAAATGGGTTGCAACAAGGGGCGGTTGGTTCGCCGATTCTATTCACGATATTCACTAGTGACCTTATAGGTTCCATGCCAAACTTAATTGCGTTTGCCGATGATCTAATCGCGTACAGATCAGGTGCAAAGATTGAGGTCATAAATGGCCTGCTGCAACGTGATTTCGACTTGATTCAACAATATTGCGATGACTGGAAGTTGAAAATCAACTACCAGAAGTGCGAAACTATTCTTTTTAGAACCCCGTTGTCCAGAGCATCAAGGGACACGAAAAGAAATTGGCGCAAGTTCAGCATATTGGACCCACAGGGGCAGCCATTAACTGTTAAAAGTGTGGTTAGATATCTTGGCATTTGGTTGGACCAGTTCCTGTATGGTGGTATCCATGCAGCAACAGTTTTGACCAGCGCTAAGAAAGCCTTCGCTATGGCAAGGAGGCTGTTTTACAGCAGCCAACTTGATACCAGAGTGAAGGTGATCTGCTACATGGCCCTAATACGGCCAATTATGGTGTATGGTTGTCCTGTGTGGTTCAACGTGAGTCCTTCCCAGATGGAAAAGATGAGGGTGTTCGAGAGACAGTGTCTTCGGGCCTGTCTCCGTTTATATCGTACACCCGAATCCCAGTACAAAAAATTCTATCCCAACGAGGTTTTGTACAATGAGGCAAACCTGATCAGAATAGATAATTTTATTATTAAATTAATTCGGGGTCACATAGCTCGAGCCATGACCTCAACCAACAGTCTGATCTTTGGGGCTTACTACCCTAATGAAATGTACCATGAGAAGGTGCGTCTTAACGGCTTTATCCCACCTGAGGCGTTCCTCTATTTGGACACGAAAGGCCTGATACAAGATAGGGAAGGCTGCCCTATCATCTTCCATGTCGCACGCCGAACAGTGGAAAGGCGACTTCAATACGAGCCGGACGTCGCTCGCAGCCACGAAGGCCTCTTACGGTTCAGTAGAGCGATCTCTGCCCGCGATAGAGCAGTCTCTGACAAAGAACGGCTTTTCTTCTGGTGGCTGCATCAGAATCAGCCTTCGATGCCGCCAACTTCTCACACAGGACCAGGATAGTTGACTCATTAGGGCCAACTTACATAGTTTAAGGTAGCTATAAGGTAGATTAAGACAAAAAAAAAAATAAAAAAAAAAAAAAAAAATAAAAATAAAAAAAAAAAAAATAAAAAAAAAAAAAAAAAAAAAAAATATAAAAAATAAAAAAAAAAAAAGTGGTGCACCACGGAGTATTCGATATATATGCCGAGCATATAAAGAGCATATACTCCCTGGTGCACGCGTCCGTATTGCTTACGGATATAGTTGTAAGATATCTGTAAGTATGTTTAAGTTTGATTTAGGATAAGTAAGTTAAGTTAGCAAGTAAGTTAAAAACATACTAAAGGACGTCCAAGTTTTTTTTAATTTTCTTGGGCAACAAAAACAAAACCACAACACTATAAAAGATGTCGAAAGGCAGAAAAAACTAACATAGATTAGCTTAGAGTACTTGTTTAGAGTCAGTAAGTTAGATATAAGATTAATATTACAGATTAAATATTTAAGCTAGTTTAAAGCATTTTTGTCTAGCAACTAAGTTAACGAATTGTAAAGTGTTAATAAAAATGCGTTACAAACTCAAACTCAAACTGAGAGCAGTGAAATATTCCTATAATTTCCTTCTAATTACCATGCGTGATATTGTTTTATAAGCCCGTGACAACACATTGACCAGGGTGCCCGACACACACAAGTTTTATAACGCATTACATTACCCCCTTATGTTTAACAAGGGGCAAGAGGGGTACCACTTTCAAATTCCACCAGTCAATCCTGTGACCAACCTCTCCTTGCCAACAAATAAGTATCGAGCATGGACTTTTATGGCTATCACATGATGACACGCGAAGACGATTTTAACTCAACACAACGATGCAAACAGCTCGCTAACCAGTGTTATGTTGATATGTACGTGAAGGCTGAAAGGGAAAGATTGCGATACACACAGTACCTCACAAAATTGAGCATACACCTATCATTACTTCATATTCGTGCTGTTTTAAGGCCCGGAGAAAGCCATACATTTCCCTTATTAATAAGAAGAAAAGATTGGAGTTTGCTAGACAATATGTAAACCACCCGGAAAGCTTTTGGAAAGGTGTTTTGTTTTTAGATGAAACAAAAATAAATTCATTTGAGTCTGATGGCAAACAAATTGTTTGGAGGGAACCAAATACAGCCCTCAAAGCTACAAATATAAAGTTAACCATAAAACACGGGGGAGAATCTGTGCTGCTGTGGGGTTGTGTGGCCTCAAATGGTTGTGGAATGTTCGAATTTATAGAAAATACTATGGACAAAATTGGGTATTTGAATATTTTAAAATGAAATTTACGAAGTTCCGCAGTAAAACTAAGTATACCTTCGGTTTTATACCTTCAACAAGATAATGATCCGAAGCACACCTCCTTGAATAGTTGCTTTATAGCGCTTTTAACCCCCACAATCGCCGGATCTTAACCCTATTGAACATCTTTGGTACGAAATAAAAGTGCGAGTTAAAGAGAGTACCTGCTCTAATAATCAGGAGCTAAAAGCTAAAATGCAGGCAGCTTGGGAGGGGATTCAGCCATCTTTTACTGAAGAACAGGTTAAATCCATGCCATTACAAGCTGTCATATATGCTGAAGGAAGTGCCACGCGTTGGTGAAATTTTATTTGTCTGTTTTTGTTTTGTGTTTTAGTCGTAACTCGAATTTACTTTAAGTGTATGCTCAATTTTGTGTGTTAAAATAAAGTGCCTTTTTTATTTTGCTTAGAAATATCAAGTTTTTTTTTTTCAATTTTCATATTGTTGTTTATGGTTTTTAGCAAGTGAAATATGTCAATTCCAACGGCATTTAAGTTTAATTAATTTACTACTTTTTGTAAGGCGCAAAATATAAAAATATGTTTACGCTGTGAGTGTATGCTCAATTTTGTGAGGTACTATATCTTTAAATTAAACAAAATTAAGAGCCGAAAATTATATTCATCTCCAAGATGCTGTATCGAATGATGTTTATAATATAGGTAAAATGGTGATCCTGTAATCTTTGTTTGTGAACAGTCCCCGATACTTACACGAGTATACTTAAGACGCATTTGCCTATGTGCGCACGTATGGTCGACCTGATATTGTTATGAAAATCATTATCCACGGCCCATGCAGGGTTGAAAACCCACTGTGCCGGTACATGAAAGACCGCAAATGCACAAAAAAATTTCCTCGCAACCTACTGAAAGAGATTCTCCATAATGAGAACGGCACCAAAAGACGGAGGCCGGACGGCATCTGTTAAACTCCGAAATGGTAGTCAAGTTTCTGTCAACAATAAGTGGGTAGAACCATATTCGCCTGTCCAATGAAAAACTTTCAACGCCCATACAAATGTAGAAGCTTGTGGTTTCGTGCGTGGAATCAAATACATCTGCAAATATATTAATAAAGGCAGCGATCAAGCTATTTATAATTTCAGAAGCTCATAGTCCTCAAACCCAGTAGACGAAGTACAAACGTTTCAGTCTGGTCGCTATGTCAGCAACAACGAAGCTGTATGGCGCCTGTTAGGGTTTCCTTTGCATAAAAGGCATCCTACTGTTACGAACCTCGGTGTGCATTTAGAGAATGGTGAATGAATTTATTTAAATGAAAACAATTTTCACCAGCGAGTGACAACACCACCAAAAACCATTTTGACCGCCTTTTTTACCTTTGCAGATCAGATGAATTTCAAAAACACTTTTATATTACACGTGGAATGCCACTAGAAAATGTTGGAAACGCTCAATTCGAGGAACTGCTGTTATGGATTGGCCTGGCTTTAAATCCGGAGATGAGATTTGAGATTACTGCTACACCATGTGCGTGGGCCAACTTCGTTCAATGATCTCAAGAACTACAATGGACAAACTTTTGGTACCTTCCGAGAAGGCTGTGAAACTAAAGGATTGTAAGAGTATGATAATCATTGGGACTCGACAATTGAAGAGACTGCACAATGTAGATCAGCAGCTAAGGTGAGAGATCTTTTTGCCATTCTCAAACTGACGTGTGGTCTTTCAAATCCTCAAATATTATGGGAAAAGTACCAAAATGAGATGTCTGACGATATTTTGCACAGACTACAACAAATTCCCAATTTCACATATAATGATTAGGTATATAACGAGACGCTAACTAAGATTAAAGACCAAGTGTTGGGTATATCTGGGAAGACATTATCAGATTTTGGAATGAACCGGCCACAAAGAATCAGAGACTTCAGATAATATATAATAATGAGAGAACTGGACTACAATGTCTCTTCTTTACAGCAACAAATATCAGTGTCTGTTCTCCGATTGAATTCGGAACACAAACTAGTCTTTGATATTGTTGTGCAAAGAATCGATTATGGTAATAGCGGATTGCTTTTCTTAGATGCGCCATAAAAAAGCGATCGAGGCGGTCAATCGGACTCTGAAAGATATCAGAAGCAAACAGAGTTTAATGGGTGGGATGGTAGAGCTGCTGGCTGGTGGTTGTCGACAGACACTACCTGTCATTACCAGATGCACTCCAGCAGATGAGATAAATGCATGTTTGAAAGCGACTAAATTATGGGTGCATATAAAAAAAAATGTTTCACTAAAAACATGCGAGTACAATTACATAATGATACGCAATCGGGGCAATATGCAACTGCTCTATTTAAAATCGGAGAAGGTCTAATGACTACGGACGCTAACAGCATGATTACATTAAATGAAGAATTTTGTAATACTGTCCACAACTTTAAAGATCTTAAAAATAACGCCTATCCCGGCTTGGAATATAACATGAGGATTAGAGAGCGGCTGTGTGAAAGCGCTATATTAGCACCGACCAATGAAATCGTGAGACAGATCAATGGCGATGTTGCCGAATATTTGTCAGTGGATATTGTCATGGACAGTGAACAGGCGACGTCCTTTTCTGCAGAGTTTCTAAACTCTTTAGAGCTGTAAGGAGTACCGTCTCATAAGCTGAGACTGAAAGTTGGGGTTCAAGTTTTGTTAATGAGAAATATCGAAGCGCTGAGACTATGCAACGGGACTCGATTGCCAATTACGCAGCTAGGACGCAATATTATTAGAGCAATTATAATGTCAGGAATAACTTAAGATGAAGAAGTTTTGATTCCCCGCCTACCCATGATCCCTACAGATTTACCTTTTCAGTTTAAAAGAATCCAGTTTCCCCTTAAACCAGCCTTCGCAATGACCATTAATAAAGCGCAAGGGCAAACACTTAAAGTAGCAGGTGTCCATTTAGAGAAAAACTGTTTTTCGCATGGCCAACTGTACGTGGCCTGCTAGGGAGTGTCGGGTCCAACCAGTCTCCACATTTTAACAAATAATAACAAAACAGTAAACGTTGTGTACAAAAATATTTTAAATTAGGTAATTTTAAAATATTTTTGCACACAACGTACCGCAATATAGCGTATATCACAGATTTAAGATAAACATCTGAAACTATGTCAGAATCTAATATTTTGTTGTTAATGTTTAGTGACATTTCGAGATACCCAGGGGTGACATTTTTAATGAATGACCGAAAAACTATCAAACCCCGAAACAGCTATTAATTCCGGCATTAAGAAAGAAGCGTTGAGTTCTGACACTGTGACATATAGGATACCATGCTAAAAGTGTTGTTGACCGGCTGTTAAGCTCAGTAGTGGTTCAAACGATTTTCCGACTCTTCAGTACAGGAGCCTTTCGAATTAACTCCAGTTTGCAACCTGACCGTTTTCCAGAAAGATTTCGAAACGAATAAGCTGCTTGTTCGATTTGCAAATTATCTTAAATCTCTTATTTGCTTCTACGTACATCAGCGTAAGTAAATAATTGTTGGTTCTTCTAAATCCTTCATAGCTTCTCGAACCACAGCGCAGATCTTCTTGTACCAGGAAATCTCAGCAAAGCGGAATAGGTTATAGCGTGTAATAATAACACAAAACTTTCCTCACAATTAAGGTCGACTACGTTTAAGAGACAACTTATTTATGTATCCTTCAGCTTGGATCCAGCTAAGAACATTTGTATTGAACTGAAGCAAACCATTAATCTTTAGCGAATATTAAATACAACTGAACGATTAATTGAAAGTTTAGCTCTGTTCTGAACCCAGTTATAAGTACCAATTTCTCTTTTTCTCCTGCAAGATTTAAAAAAGTACTGGATGAATGCGACTGTTTTTCAGGCTGCAGGTTTTAATTGAAGATACCAAAATACATGTCAGAAGTTATAGACAACAAAATTACCACATATTAAATTCGTAAAACGGACCTAAGATTGTTGATAATATTAATCTCACAACCATTCAGTTTATTGAGGGAATGGAGAACATCAAAAATTCTACAGTGAATGCTTATAAAAAACGAATTGCTTAAAACATTTCAAAATAATATTTGTAAACGGCTTGTTTCAAACGTAATTCTCTGCATTGTGTACATTGCAAAATTATAAATATCAGATGCAAATTGCCTTGGGAATATAAGTAGGAAAATGAAACCTTTTGTAAAGATCAATTAGCATTTCGGCATTTTTATTAGCAAGTTTATTAACCACGTGTATATCATATCATACTTGCGAGAGTAAGCTGATTCAGAGTGGACGTGTTTTTTCTAATCCGTCAGTGATTTATGTATCTCAGTTGCCCAAATATAAAGTTCTTAACTTTCCTAATTCAATAAGCAAATTTGAAAAAGACAGTGATTTTTTTTTAGTCGAACAAGTGTTTTAACAAAACTTAAACCATTTTCTTCATTAACTGTACATAATTTCCTTGGTGTTACTCCCCTTTTTCTCTCTTAATCATGTATTCATGCGGTCATTGCGGTGAAAATATTTCCGTTGAAGGAGAATTTCCTATGCTCGGCATGCAAGAAGACTTGGAGAACGATGGGTGCAAGAAGAGATGTCTGGAAACCCCAAAACTGCAGGAACTCCACAATCCAAACAAACATCTTACGTGATTACGTCTGTGTCCGGGACACCTGAGGCTCAACCATCCTAAAGAATGAGAGAGATCAACAGTCTAGGTAACACAAACAATTTTCTCTCTGCAAAATATGACGAATTAAATTCCAGCAGAATATGAAGAATTAAATGACATGAAGGTAATGAACAGAACTAAAGACACTTTAATCGAAAATTTACAAACACAAATTAACACACTTGAGCAACAAATGATTAAGAACAACATCGAAATTAAAAATATTCCCCCAACTTTGCAAGAAAATCTAATGTAAAAGAAATAGCAAAAACAATAAACATAGAAATCAATGACACCGATGTTACTGACATTTATAGAACCAAAACAAACAACCCGCAACGATCGATCGATTGTGACAGCATTTGGGTCTAACATAAAAAAAACGCAGTTTATAAAAAACTCCCACTCCACTCGCTCCATCAAATTAAAAAAAGTAATGCAGAACACAAACAACATCTCCAGCGTATGCGCGACTCTGCCTGATGCAACTGTGTTCGTCAACAATCAACTGATTAGGGACAACAAACAGTTGATATGGATGGCAAAGGAAAGAGCGAGACAGGAGAACTGGATATTCGTATGGGAGAGTGCGGGAAGAATTTTGGCTAGACAGAATGAGAGTACGCAGCCAATTCTTATAAGTACCGCTGCAGATGTAAGCAAAATTGCTCGCTCGCAATAACTGCATCGTGCGCATTCAAAAATAAGCACAAAGGTTATTGATTTAAATTGTAGGGTAATTCAGGGTTTTAGCGGCATTGACACAAATGAGTTCAAACAAAACAAATGCAGCTATTTATGTTTTAATATAAGATGTATGAAAAAGAATTGGGATGATTTTTATATTAACGTAAACTCCTTTATTGATATGGTACAGATTATTGTATTAGTCGAAACTAACATTGATGACGAGAATGTAGGACATTACAGTATTGATGGTTTCCATACTGAATTTCTGAATAGAGACAGGAGGAGGCAGAATTCTGATGTTTATACGTAATGATTTACACTTTGAACGAGTACCATCTCAAAGTGTCTCATATGAGAATAATGAGATAATGTCAATAAATGGATAATAGGCATCTACAGACCACCAGGTTTCAGCCGAAAAGCCTTTATTGAAGAATTCGGTAACAACATTGAACAACTTGGGAAAAAGGACGAGATTGTGGCAATGTGTGATGTAAATATAAATGTAAATGATATGACAAGGTACTGTGTGAAAGATTACTCAGAGATGCTGGCATCTCTAGGTTTAATGAATGTAATATCCAAGTCTACAAGAGTAGACCCAAGCACGGGGTCAAAATCGAACATTGACCAACTTTTAACAAATACTACAGGAGGACAAATGAATTCACGTGTAATTGAATGCTGCATCACTGACTTTTATCCTGTCATGTATTTTTCGCCAGACCAACAATCTACTCATAAAGCAAAAATAGTCAGCTTATCAGTTACATCGAACATTTCTGTTAATCAATTAATTACAGAGGAAAATTGGAATGACGTTTTAAATGAAAATGACGCAGTTGCATTGTACGAGAAATTTATGAATAAAATGACAATCATTTATGAAAAATCGACATGCCTTAAACAATTAAAGGCGAGAAGAAAGTGTAACCCATGTATTTCTCCTGACTTAATTGTAAAATGAAAAAAAAAGGGATATACTCTACTGAAGGTGGAAAAATAATAGGCTAAATAAATGAAGTGGAATATAAAACCTTCAGAAATCAGGCGAATAAAGAGATAAACTTTCAAAAATTGATATTTTACAAATTTTATAAATTTAACTAGATAAGAAACGACCCACGTACAACATGGGGTCTTATAAATGAGATATTGGGAAGAAAAAAACCCGGACTTGACGGAACCATAACGAAGAACTTTTCTAACAAAATACGCTTAAATAACCTGGCTTACGCATTTGCTACCAATTTTGGAACACAGGTTAAGAATATCATTCATCGATGCGATGTGAATACATCGGCTCATATAAGTTTATCGCGAATTGAGTCTATATTCGTACAGGAAGCGGGTTTATGGGAAATCAAAAGAACTATCAATTCACTCAACGACAAAAAATCACCGGGTCTCGATAACATTAGAGCTTTGGATATTAAACGTCATCCTGACATTTTTACCCCAATTTTGCAAAAATTCATTAATGTTAGCATTAATCAAGCAAACCTTCCCGAAAAACTAAAAACTGCTATAGTCAAACCAATTTATAAAGGAGGAGCTAAAAGTGATATTGACAACTATAGACCAATTTCAATACTGCCGATAGTTGTAAAGTGCCTGGAAGAAGTAGTAACAACGAGACTTCAAGACTTTATTAACAAAAACTCTTAAATACATCCATGTCAGTACGGTTTTCAAAAAAACAAAAGTACGGGCAAATTCTTAGGGGAATTTGCCAACTGTATCAACGAAGGCCTTAACAAAAGCCATCATGTCTAAGTGCTCTTCGTTGATTTCAGTAAAGCATTCGACACACTACGTCACGGAAAGCTCCTAAAAGTACTTGAAAACATTGACATAAGAGGTTTGTTGGCAGACTGGTTGAAAGAATATTTAAGCAACAGACATTATTGTGTGAAAATTAACCAGACATGCAGCCAAAAGGAACGAGTTGAACATGGCGTCCCTCAGGGATCGAAATTAGGCCCGATTCTCTTCATCCTCTTCACAAACGAGCTACTTAAAGTTTTTAAGAATGCAGTGAAATTTGCGTATGCTGATGATACGGCAATAGTGGTTCCCCACAGGTCACTAGATACAGCAACAGCAATAATGCAGCAAGAGCAATGCATGCAAAACAAAGATGATGCACATCAGAAGCCCTCAATTTAAGGGTACTGAGATGCAAATCAAATGCAAAAACGAATCCTGCAATCCAGCTGCTAGCTGCTCAATAGAAATTGTAAAGACCTGCAAATACCTTGGCGTCATTATCAACAGCAATTTCTTGTGGAATGCGTATATTAGTGAGTTGCGCGTAAGCCTTAAAAAAACATTATACGCACTCACTCATTTAAAATATCATGCTACAACGTCTGTTTTAAGCAGACGTACTATGCCTTAGTAAAATCAAAACTTAAGTATGGGATACTTGCATGGGGCACTGCCTCCGCAACTCATATACAAAAAGTTAGAAAGTTGCAAAACGCAGCTTTAAAGAAAATGAGTACGGATGGCCGACGAAATGTTCCAGTACAAGAACAATTTAAAGTTCTCCCAGTAGAAGACATATTTAAGATGACCCTGATACCTGAATACTACACTTACGATACCTGCATCACTCAATCGAGAGCAGCAAGTATCGGAATCATGCCTTGCTTTCCAATTTCAACCACAACACGTTGACTATCCTATTTCGAAATTTAATTTCCTGCAGACAAGGAGTTAGTCTGTAAGCATTTAATTAATTGCTGCTTTGTTTACTGTCCAATTCCATTATAATAATTAAGTTCCTGTATCCTCGCACTGATATCGTTATTGCGAGCAATTTCAATGTACTCGTACAAAATTCTACATGGCTTCGACGTTCAGGCAGGACGTGAAAAAAGATATGTTGCACTCGTTGCTGGGATAAATAATTTGACCAGCTTGTGAATGAGCCAACACTGATACCTGACATTGCAAATCAGACTGCAAACAACTTGAACATATTTCTTACGTCTAGTACTGAGAACTATTCAGTTGACTCTTGTGTCGTTTCAGCTAAAATTTCGTACCCCTGACAGGAGAGGAAACCCCTAGAATAATACTATGGCTCTACGAGAAATCAAACTTGAATGGACCAAACAACTTCTTAAGGGATTTTAATTGATCGCTATCCTTAAGTAACAAAAAGAAAATTAAAATAAAGTTATGTTCCTGGTATCGTATTTGAACTCGTGTCACGCGATCAGTAGCCCCCAGCGCACCCACGCTTTAGCTGAAAACGTAAATTACACGTAATCTTAGAAAATTCTTCTATCTCTCAAAAATTAAGAGACGAAAAAGAAAAAACAAATGCCTTTGAAGTGAATGTTAAATTTCTGAAAAATGGAAATTGTGTCATAGAAAAACAAACAGTTTTCCAGTAAATCTAAAAAAACTTACAACTAAATTACAAAATAATATTAAAAAGAAGAGTTCCTTTCCTAGAGAGGGTTCACGTGCCGTCTTCCTGCCCTCGTCTGGAACGTCCTGACGATCTGAATTGCAACTGGAATCGCTTCTTCGTTCTTTTATTATGTGTCACAATTTGTTTGACTGATCGATTTCTTTTTTGTTTCCTTTAAAGATGGGGAGGGGAAAGGCTCGATATAAAATTCACTTCATTTTTTGGTATTACTCCACTCGCAACCACTAAATTCGTTTTTGTCTATTTTCGTGTTTTCGCTCTTCCTTTTGGTTTTAATTTGTGAAGAGGAGGGGGGAGGGTGCCAGTATTCTATTTTTCTTGTCTAAAACTAGCTTTATATCTTTTTTTTGTTTGTTGTTTGATGATCACCCGCCGTGCGTGCATTCTTTATTTACTTCTTTTGTTCCTTTGGCTTTTGTTTTACATATTGTATATACGTCTGCTTTCAACCGTCGCCTCCCAACGGCTGCCCATTTTATCCAGCCCAACACTCTTGGCCGATCAAAATAGATCGTACCATTATGAAAACCGCAAACTCTTCACCGTACCTCGTGCCGGAAAAATAAAGACTAGTCCAGTGGGGCATTCTCCGCGCTTCCTCGAAAATCTGCTTCAGAGCGACACCCCGTTCTTTTTTTTCCTTCCACTGACCTATTTGCCATATAGCCTTCTGCAGGAGTATGGTAGAGAGTTCCCCCCACCTACTACCATGTTCCTACCGATCAGTAAAAAGGATAGGGTAGCCTTGAGTACCTCGTGCATCGTGTTGCGGATTGCGCATGTAACCTTAAGAAGACCGCGGCATGGTCTTAACCATCTTAACTACCCTTAACGACTTCGCATTAGCCGACCTAACGACGATGGGCAGAATGTAGGCGTTACCCTTTGTCGATCTTGGCAATAGTCCTACTAAGTCAACGCATGCCGCAACGCACATATCGTGTAATACTCTGGCTTATCCGGGTTCAATAGCACCGTCGAGGCACTTTATTTAAAGTTTTTTGGATACCTCCATGGCCGCTTAGAATGTCATCGTGACACTCACGAAGGAATCTTTGGTATCGACGAACACCGTCGCCACTCCCTAAATGATGGGCTTGGCCTACCAGTCTGCGGGTTTTGCGTGAGGGTAACTTCTTCACCACGTAAAAAAAAACTGAATACAACAGATGAAGTGTTTACGACCCCAGAAAACGTTTTAAGGAAAACGATTACCAGTTCTGGGCGTTTACCAATATCGTTCCAGGAGACTTCAACGCTCAGCTGGGAAAGAAGGACATCGTTGCTGGAGTCATCAGAAAACACAGCCTGCACGACAACACATCCGGAAACGGGATTAGGCTGTTGGACTTCGCCTCAGAGCGGAACCTCTCTGTGCCTAGAACGAGGTTCCCACACCTGAACATTCACAAAGGAAGATGACGACCTCCTGATCGACGACGGACACTACTCCAGTATTCTCGATGTCCGAACCTTCCGAGGTGCCAACATCGATTCGGACCATCACTTTGTTGTTGGCAAGATAAGAACCCCGGATATCGACAGGCCAATACGGTTTGACGTCGGAAAGCTACAATCGCAACTGATCGCTGGGAACTTTGCCGACCGACAATATAACGTACACTTAACATAAAGTATAAGGACTAGTTAACGGCGGCAGGGGCCGAATTTAACACAGCCACCAGTACAGGTGGCGTTCTTTACCAGACTCCTTTTTGTCTCGGGCAGAGATCGCTCTACTGAACCCAATCAGATCCAAACGGCTTCGAGCGACGTTCGGTTCATAAAGGAGTCGCCGGTCCACTGTTCGACATGGAAGATTATAGGGTATCCCTTCCTGTCCTGAACTGGACCCATCATATCTTAATAAAGGAATGCCTCTGGTAGAATAAAGCGATTCTGCCGTACCTTCTCGAAATACGAAATGTTGGGGTAGTAAGCCCCGAAGATCAGGCTGTTGGTCGAATTCAACGACCGTGCAACGTGCCGTCGAATGAATTTTATTATGGAATTATCACTCCTTATAAGGTTTGCCTCGTTGTACAAAGTCTCGTTGGGATTAAATTTCCTGTACTCAGATTTGGGAGTGCGATACAACCTAAGCAGGTCCTGAGAAACTGCCTCTCAAACGGCCTCATCTTTTCCATCTGGGAAAAACACACGTTGAACCACACACGTCAAGCGTACTTCATCATCGGCCAGATAAGTGTCATAAAGCATATTACCTTCACCCTGGAATCAAGTTGGCTGCTGTAAAACAATCTTCTTGCCAGAGCAAAGGCTTTCTTGGCTTTCGTCAGAGCAGCATCTACATGTTTGTCAAAGTAAAGATACTTTTCCATACAAAGGCCTAAGTACGTCACCAAGCCTTTCACAGCTAACGGTTCTCCCCGTGGGTCAACAATGCGGAACTTACGCCAGTTTAATATCGTGTCCCTTGAGACCCTGGGCAGCGGGGTCCTGAAAAGTATAGTCTGGCATGTCCATGTTGCAGACCGTTTTTAATGTTAAAAACCATGGTAGACGTCACGTTGCCATTTTTGGCAACGAACTTTCTATCTGTTATCATGCCATGGATCATGTATAGTAATGGCTTACTTCTGCCAAGTCTAACCAACTTTAGAAAAAGTCCTACCAACCAAACGGTATCGAACGCCTTTTCCAAGTTGATCAGACATGCACCCGTAAATTAACTCTTGAATTTGTTCCATTGTATGTCGGAAACCAAATTTAACGCGGCATATATGGTATCATGCCCTGGTCTGAAGCCGGACTGGTTGTCCGGTATTATATGACTGTCCTCAACCAACTTTTTAAGAACTGATATAACAAGAAGACCTTGCTAATGCAAGGAAGATGTCTGATCGACAGGAGATTTGTTGGGATGGACCTATTTTTGTCCCGTTTAGGGATCGGTTGCACCACAGCTGTCTTCCACTGCGACAGGTAATATGCACTACTCAGCGTATTGTTGAACAGTGTCGTGTAAAACTCCACCGCCTCTAAGGGTGGGTAGAAGTGGTTAAATTGGGGTCTGTTTTTCAGATCATGGCCCGGCCTACGGGACTCGTAAACCGTATACACTTTCTGAAAAACAGCTCCCAGTATCGTAACCTTCCCCTGAGGATCTTCACCTACGAAGAAGTTATTATTAAGCACTGCTCTATCCGGATATCAGTATGTCTGAGTTTTCTGTCATCCTTTCCTTACGGCCCGAATGTCATTCTGATCTTTCCTCCTGAATATTTTATTTACTTGCGGGAACATACAGGATTTTGTTTATTTAATAAACTGTTGGAGGTTTTTGATTTCTACTTTTAAAGAACGGACTTCAGCATTCTGTGGATCTATGAACCGTCTGTGCAAGAATTAAAATCTTTATATACTTCGATATACATCATTGTCATCACGAGGTACCATTGGAATGCTCTTGTCCATAGTTCGTCATATTACGTCGTCCATTTGTACGAGGTAGCTGTCAACCTCTTCATTCGCCAGGTTTTTATTCATTGGCGGATTTATCAAACGCGAATGTAGTTCCCTGGATAAGGCCCTAGAGAAGAGTGGCCAGCGAGCCCTATCGTAGTTATAAGGGTACACGTGGACACATTCCTCTAGCTTGTCTAGTTCATTCGGGAATTAGATCGTCGCCGCGAGTCCGCAGTGATCACTGTCGTACTCAAATGTGGCTAAAACAATTCCTTGTGCGTCTATCCACGTCCAGTATTGTTGGTCGTCTGTCGACTAGCATCACATCGAGATAGGATTCGTTCCTAGGAAACGATGGTCTATCGGTAGCACATAAGTCTACCTTGAACTCTACAATGTGCATCGCCAGCCGACCTTAGAGTACGTTTTCCCTGTCGTTTGACATCATGCTACTCCAATCGCTGTGTTTAGCATTCAAATCACCGGCAAAAAATAGTTTCCTTTCTCTTTAAAGCGAGGGCTTATAAAAAGAGTTTCAAGCTCTGAAATAAAGTGAATATTTCGAGAATCCGGTGCATAGACAGCAATCACAAAAATCCTTCCACCTTGGAGAGGAATCTGCTGTGCTTGCATCTGTGCCTGTATGGCTTGCACTTAAGTATGCAAATCCTGTACACTCCGCAGCACAGACCTTAGAATGCTTTCTTCTTCCGGTTGCTTAGTTTCAGGAACCACGGCTACCGTCGGATTAAAAAGAAAAACGAACTGCCTGTGGCCAACTTACAAAGCTTTACTACCCCGCTAGTCTCCAGTCCGAAGACGTTTCTTGTGGGACATATCTTCCTTCTTGGCTGCTGCTTCGATTGTTGTTTCTGCTGCGTCTGCTGCTTCTGCTGCGTCTGCTGCTTCTGCTGCCAAAACAGCTCCCAGTATCGTAACCTTCCCCTGAGGATCTTCACCTACGAAGAAGTTATTATTAAGCACTGCTCTATCCGGATATCAGTATGTCTGAGTTTTCTGTCATCCTTTCCTTACGGCACGAATGTCATTCTGATCTTTCCTCCTGAATATTTTATTTACTTGCGGGAACATACAGGATTTTGTTTATTTAATAAACTGTTGGAGGTTTTTGATTTCTACTTTTAAAGAACGGACTTCAGCATTCTGTGGATCTATGAACCGTCTGTGCAAGAATTAAAATCTTTATATACTTCGATATACATCATTGTCATCACGAGGTACCATTGGAATGCTCTTGTCCATAGTTCGTCATATTACGTCGTCCATTTGTACGAGGTAGCTGTCAACCTCTTCATTCGCCAGGTTTTTATTCATTGGCGGATTTATCCCACGCGAATGTAGTTCCCTGGATAAGGCCCTAGAGAAGAGTGGCCAGCGAGCCCTATCGTAGTTATAAGGGTACACGTGGACACATTCCTCTAGCTTGTCTAGTTCATTCGGGAATTAAATCGCCGCCGCGAGTCCGCAGTGATCACTGTCGTACTCAAATGTGGCTAAAACAATTCCTTGTGCGTCTATCCACGTCCAGTATTGTTGGTCGTCTGTCGACTAGCATCACATCGAGATAGGATTCGTTCCTAGGAAACGATGGTCTATCGGTAGCACATAAGTCTACCTTCAACTCTACAATGTGCATCGCCAGCCGACCTTAGAGTACGTTTTCCCTGTCGTTTGACATCATGCTACTCCAATCGCTGTGTTTAGCATTCAAATCACCGGCAAAAAATAGTTTCCTTTCTCTTTAAAGCGAGGGCTTATAAAAAGAGTTTCAAGCTCTGAAATAAAGTGAATATTTCGAGAATACGGTGCATAGACAGCAATCACAAAAATCCTTCCACCTTGGAGAGGAATCTGCTGTGCTTGCATCTGTGCCTGTATGGCTTGCACTTAAGTATGCAAATCCTGTACACTCCGCAGCACAGACCTTAGAATGCTTTCTTCTTCCGGTTGCTTAGTTTCAGGAACCACGGCTACCGTCGGATTAAAAAGAAAAACGAACTGCCTGTGGCCAACTTACAAAGCCTTACTACCCCGCTAGTCTCCAGTCCGAAGACGTTTCTTGTGGGACATATTTTCCTTCTTGGCTGCTGCTTCGATTGTTGTTTCTGCTGCGTCTGCTGCTTCTGCTGCTGCTGTTTCTTTTGTTGCTGCAAGTTTGATTTTTGTCACTTCTTTATATGTGTCTGTTACCTATCTGAGCCAGCGCCTCCTTGGAGGTTGTTGGCCCCTCTTATTATTTGGGGTTTTGTCGGCTGTGTCTGGCTTGGTTTGCTAGGACGCTGCTTCTCCTGTTCTGGCTGTATCGGTTGCTGTTGTTGTTGTTGCTTCTGCTTAGCTTCTTCCCGGGCTCTTTTCGATGCTGGTCTAGCCTTTATTGAGTTGCGAAGCTCGGCGATGAGGTTTGCGAGCTCCCTTTCTTCTTCCTCTTCGTCATCCGATTCGGGTGTCGATAACACACAGAAGGAGTTGCCGCTTCCTCCATAAGAAAAGCGGTCCCCCCTCTTCAGATTTGTAGACGACGTCATCATTGTCTACGATCGAATACATAATTTTCTCCCCTCCTGCTGGAGACGATGCTGCTGTAGGAGCTATTGTTTTCTCCTGACATTGTTGTTGTTGTTGTTGTCGTTGCTGTTGATGATTTTGCCTGAATCAGAGCCCTTCGTTTCGTTGTATTTGTCTGCGATTGCAGCTTCTTCCGCTCGGCTTCTTCGGCTCTTCCACTTTTTTCATTTTTGTGGCCTGATGCACTGCCCACAGGTACATCCATGCCACCCGACTTTGAGGGCGCGGGCCGCTCGATCACATTTGATGTAACACTTTGTTTTATTTTGGTTTTTACTTTCTTCACAATTTGTTGTAATAATCACTCACGGGATTTGAACTCAGGCTCCGAACACTTAATTTTTTTAACGTCGATTCAACCACACCGACTCACTTCATACCGGTATACCTGGTACAGACTTAGACGTGTAAACATGGAGATTATTAACGCCGAAAATCGCGCTATTTTATTTTCACTCCTATTTAGTTTTCCTCCGTTCCGTGAGATTAATGTTGTTTTAAAAGATAGTAATTTATCATTTCGAACCGCCGAAAATCGAGCCGGTGAAAACGACACCATGGATAAGACAACCTGCGAAAGACCTGTGACGACGAATACTGATCGAATCATGGAAATCATTAAGTTAGACCGGAGTGTGGCATCTCGTGACACCCCGCAGGAAGTGGGAGTTAGTTACCAAGCCATTTTAAACCATCTGCAGAAGGATACAAGAAACAGCTTGAAGTTTGGGTACCGCATGATTTGACACAAAAAAACCTTCTGGACTGAATCAACACCTGCGATATGCTGCTGACACAGAACGAACTCAATCCATTTTTGAAACGGACGGTGACTATTAACTAAAGTGGATCACATACGACAATATCAAGCAAAAACGGTCTTGGTTGAAGTCCGATGAATCGTCTCAAGCAATGGCCAAGCCGAGATCGACGGCCAGAAAGATTTTGCTGTGTGCTTGGTGGGATGGGAAGGGAATCATCCACTATGAGCTGCTCCCGTATGGCCATATCTATCATCTACTGCGTACAACTGGACCGCTTAAAGCAGGCAATCGACCAGAAGCGTACAGAATTGGCCAACAGGAAGGGTGTAGTGTTCCACCAGGACAATGCCAGACCACACACTTCGTTGATGACTCGTCAGAAGTTACGGGAGCTCGGATGGGAGGTCTTATCGCATCCACCATATAGCCGGGACATAGCGCCAAGTGATTACCACATGTTTCTCCTATGGCGAACGCCCTTGGTAGAGTGAAGTTGAACTCAAAAGAGGCTTGTGAAAAGTGGCTGTCCGAGATCTTCGCAAATAAGGAGGGAAATTTCTACGACGGAGGTTTTATGAACCAGCCGTCTAGGTGGAAACAGATTATCGAACAAAACGGCGCATATTTGAACTAAATCTGGTCACTGTAACACTTTTAATGAAGCATTGAATGAAGAACAAAAAAGCGGAAGGGAGTTATTTGGCAATCCTATATATTGTATAGAGATACAACACGGAATGTATTTTACTGGTGAAAGAATTATAATAATTATTTAATAAGAAGTCTTTTGGATACAATTGTTCAAAAGGAAAATGCTACAAGTAAAAGCCTTTCACTAAATTACAAAAAATAACATATAAATTAAAAATAAAATAAAATAAAAACAAACAAAAAAGTCTTTATGTGAATATAAGTTCAAAAAAATAATGTAACCTAATTTATAATTTATAAGAAGGAATCTTTAACAATTTATACAGTAAATTTTTTGAAAAGAGTGCGTTAAGGGCGGATATTATTGATCAGAGGATTGTCTGGAACATCACAACTTCGCAGATACTTTTCTCTGTACTGGAGTATTCTGTCAAGAATACGGTCGATGTTAGCCTTTTCGTGCAACTCCCTCGTCGAGAAGATTGTCTGGAACATCACAACTTCGCAGATACTTTTCTCTGTACTGCAGTATTCTGTCAAGAATACGGTAGATGTTAGCCTTATCGTGTGACTCCCTCGTAGAGAAGTGCCATAGGAGATTGAGATTAAGTTTCAGTAATTTATTCTGTGCAACTTGGAGCTTTTGAATTTGAGTTTTGGCGCAGCAACCCCAAACAGGACTGCCATATAACATAAAGGATTGGAAGATTACTTTAAATATGTGAGTTTGTTTTCGTTACTAAGTAAAGACTTTTTATTAATCAATGGGTACATACGAGTAACGCGGATTATTTGATTAACTTTGCTGACGGTATTGCAGATAAATTTATTAAACAAAAGTGTGCTGTCTAACGTTATTCCAAGATATTTGTCCAACTTATAAATTGTTGCTTGGTAGGAAACAAGCTTTTATTCTCATTGTAAAAAGATAGCTTGAGTCTGGGAAGTTCAAATATTGAACTGAATAAATTCCTCTGAATCCAGATAGATATACCTTAAATAAAATTGGACCTAGGACCGAACCCTGAGTAACACCTACTGGTATAATATGTTCCGAAGGTAAAGCATTTTTACCTGAAACAACGAAAAAACGCCCCGAAACAAAACTCAAAATTAGTGTGATTAGATATATACGGAAACCAAACTCAAACAATTTATGATCCAAGCCCTCATCCTATACAGAATCAAAAGCTTTTTCTATATCCAACAGCACTAATTCAGTTGATATTTTCGACTGAAAACAGTGCCTTATATGACGAGTTATCCGGTCAAGTGTATAGTGCTGTGGTGATTTCTAAAACCAAATTGCTGCATAAGAATTATATTACTTGCATCAAGGTGATTTTGTATTTTTTTCTTGAGGAGATTTTCAAAAATTTTTGCTATCGTGTCGGTTAATAACTCAGAGAACTGTTTGCAGGTTTTCCAGACTTTAGCTGTTTTAAAGATTGTAGGAAAATATGTTGCAATTTAATACAAGAATTAAATATGAAAAGTAAGTACTCACTTCCAATTTCTGATAAATGCTTAACACATACATTTTTAATGTTATTCAGACCTGCGTACTTGCACGTTTTTACATCTTCAAGAGTTAGATAAATACTATTTAAAGTTTCCACAGACATTGAACTTACTTAAGGTTATTGAATTGCTGACAGAAATCTCAGTTTAACTATCTGACATTGAAAAAGATACTAAATGATTTTTATAAAACGTTTCAGCTGGAGTACGAGTAGTTTAATTGGTTTAAGGACCTAACCTTGGGGAACACCTGCTATTAAATTGATTAAACTAGAGGGACAATTATTAGCGAATACTTTGTACGTACGATTCGACTCTGGACGATTTGGAAAAGAAAGTTGAAAAATTAAATCAAATCGTTTTAAATAACAAGCCGTTGTGCCACACGGTATCAAAGGCCTTGTCAATATCCAGAAGTATCATTCCTGTTGATTTTCTATAAGCATAATTTTGTTTACACTCCTTTTTTTTACACTATTTATCTTAAAGCCATTGTACATTGTTGTGGGATTAAACTCCTTTCATCAAAAATTTGTAGCAATGTTTTCTTCAATATTTGTTCATTTTTAGTCTACTTTCATTTCATTTACTCAGGCTACTTAACAGACTATGAGGCCTGAAAGCGTTAGGCTCGTTGACTGGCTTGCCTATTTTTGGGAGAGCGACAACTTTTTCTTACTTTCATGCAGTTGGAAATTACTTAATTTTTAGACAGGCATTGATTTAAAATGCTAGATACTCTGTATTCTGTCAATCCCACTTGTTTTTCCTGTTCATTGATTTTTTACAATGGGTACAACATCAGCCTCAGATACAAACGCACTTAATGGTGTATCAGGTGCTGTAGCGTCTAAGTTCTGCATTGTTCTGTATAATTCGAAGTCAGTACTTATGTCTCCCAGTTGTTGTGAGACAAGCTGGTTTCGTTCTAAGTTCTAAACGAGAACATTAGCTTTGTCGACATCAGTTGGATAAATATCACCGTTGGCCTGAAGATACGGTATTTGTTTATTTTTATTTTTGATAACTTTGGTGATGTTAAAGAACAATTTGGATGCTTTATCGAGAAAGCTAAGTTTTGCGTTCCACTGCTCATTCCGCATTTCCTGCATGGCTTGTGATATTAATTTTCCAAAGTATTTTGACATTTTTCGAAAAAAGGGTTGCCTATATCCCTGCCAGTTTCGTCTGTGCATATTACGGATATTTATACGAAACATAGACCAGTTTATTTTATAAGGTTCTGAATATATTCCACTATTTTCTCACCTGACCAGGAAAGACGGCAAATGAATGGGTTATGACCTGAGAGCAGATTATTGATGGCAACAGGCTGAGATGTATGAGTGGAGATGTTTGCAACGAACAAGTCAATAACAAAAGGGAGACCACGGGAACTATCAGTATGTAATATGTAGGACCGGAAGAAAATAGACCAAGAACGGGTAACACAGCAAAGATATTATATAAATATTGCGCCATGAATTTGCTCCGTAACAACTCCAATCCCTATGTCTGCAATTAAGACCGCCTCCACTCAGAAAGTCACTCACTTGTCCTGAATAATTTTCTTAAATGCATTTTATCATTACTTGAACTTCCACCAGGAAATAAACACAAAAATGTTCATTAAGTAAAGAGCTATGGTAACGTTCTTATTGTTGCTGCGCAAGTTCACTTGGCTGTTTATGTTGGTAGAGGCAAATCGATTCCTCTCAGATGCAAGCTTTTAATATTAAATGTTGCCTTGGTTGGTTTAGTTTAATACTTTTAACACCATTTTCAAAAATGATAACATAAAGGTGTCGGTGTAGTGTTCATATTTTTGACTGAAAGATTTTTCGCCTTTGCAATTTAAGCTAAGTCGAACCGCTTTGAAATTTCTTTCACGTTTTATGTTGTGTCTAAAATAGTGACAGTTGTCTTTTTTTAGTTCTTTTAGCTCATAATGATATGACTCCAAAAAATGGCACATGATTTTGATGCGATGGACATCTTCTTAATTGAATAGTCAGAAATTTTTAAATTGTTCATTGCACTATGCACCCCGTCGATAGCACCAAGAAGGACGGGCTCCACTATACAACACACACACACATCCGGCAAAAGACGAATTACTCCATCATGGATAAATATAAAATTCAATTCAAAAGAACGTTATAATAAAAATTACTTTATTAAAAAAGTACAAGTAAAAAATTACTAACCAGCCCCTAAAAAGCAATGAAAAGAAATCAGCCTAACAGGAGGAAAGGTCAAAAAAATATATTACAAAGAGAATTCAAAAAAATAAAAGGAAATATGCAAAAAAAAATTATAGGGCTGACCTAACCTTGGCGGAAGGCTACAGGACGGCGCACTACACAATGAAGCTTGTGAAGAATAATTTTGTTAACGTAAATGTGGGGTCTCAGCGCTCTTTTCGCGAACACTCACAACACTTATACGCGACAGCCACGACTGTAGTAACAAGGGATCACAATGATAATTAAAAAATATTCAGTATTAGAAATTTATACAAAATAAAATTTACTAAGCCGAAAAAAAGTTATTTTATAAAAACGGCCACTGGAACTCCGGCGTAGCCCGACTGGTAGTTGTCCACTTCACTGTTTCAGTACGTCCTCTCATATTTTTGTTTTTATTTTTGTATGGCGCACGAGATAATAGGCAATCCGGTAATGCACGATTTTTCTTCTAGAAAACTTATTATTCATCTTTTTTGTACTTTGCTCTTGGCGTATGTGTTAAATTTTTAATAATTCTCTTTTTGTTGTTTGTTCACAACTACAATGCTCACTTCACTGTACTTAATAACGTGGAGACCCTGCCACTTAGGATCCCCAAGTATGTTTTTTTTATTGCTTTATTCCTATAATGTTGCACCTTATTTTATTGATTTTTTTTCTTCACTGCATTCGGTTTGTAATAATTTTTTTTGTTAGTTTTAACTTATTTTTACTTAATTTTTGATGTAGAACACTGTGCTATAACTTCAAGACAAGTACAAGACTATAGTATACCACTTTAGCCTTTCTTTCGACTCCTTTTGTTTTCCTTTGTTCAGCCCAATTGCACTCCGTCTGGATCTCAAGCTTTTTCTCCATCCATTCATCTTTAAATTTTCTGCCTGGAAGTGTCGTCTCTTTTAGTCTTTTGTCTCACGTCTCGCCTATTGTTGTTGGTGTTAAGTTAGATGTCACTCACGTGCCTTGTTTTTGTAAGTATTCTAATTTTTCCTCGCTAATTTATGTTATTTATTTATAAATTTGTTTTTCAGGTGCTAAACAGGTGGATGGGGAGGGAGGAGGCCCAAAACTAATGGATACTTTAGTACTTTCTTTTGTTGTAATTATGATCAAACAATAGACGATGGGGTTTCTTTTGACATTGATGATAGAGTTCCTAGGATTTTCTAAAATTCTAATTATTTCCTTAATAATTTCAGGAACTGTCTACCGTAACGAGCTCGACGACGGTTTATGAGTGGTCGTGATGATCTTCCCTGAAATATTGTCAACCTCTAAGCCTTTGACGTTTTGCAAGGTCTCACGCCCTGAGAGATGCTATTCCGACTGAGATAGCAGGGCATCAATTCTTAATACATAACTTAACGTAACTAATAAAATATCATAGATTTCTATCTTTTTTCCCAGGTTGTGAGTGTTTTGTTTTTCGGTACTCTACTCGCGCTCTGCTGTCCCCACCCGTACAACTGAGACGTATGCCTAACCTAATATCACAGATGTATATAACTAATTATAACATAGATAATCTTTAAATAAATAAATAAATGTCTTCCTAAGATTGCAATAAATAAACTAATTCTTCATTAATACTTAAACTAATCCAGCAAAAGCATGATAGAGTGCGTCAAAGATAAGTCTTTGGCATGGTACGTCCCTACTTTCTGCTGACATCGTGGAGGCAATTGCTCTTTTAAGAATTTGAGACTCAGTTTAGCGTTGTAATTATCAAGTAAGTTGCACTGTCGGAAGTTGCGTCTATAAACTATTTTCCCTACCTTATAGGCCACGTCTCTACTCCTAGTAGTATAATTTGCCGCCTTAGTCATGTTTGTTAGCTCGGTATCTTTCAACACATCCAGCCCCTGCGACACTTGTGCTGTATCATTGCTATCCCAAATACCACGTAATATGGTTTAAACATAGTCGCATCGCGAGTTACACTTCTAACTGTCGCGTCACTCAAGTGGAGATCCCAATTACGTTGATCCCCGTCGATATATGACCGCAGCTTAGAAAAAATCGACCGGTTCTCACATTCCGACGCATTCGCGTGAAGAGAGTAAAACGCGGTGCGAATATGTTTGACCCCGTATCGGGTTTGGTCCATGAAAGTCCATGCAGAGACGCTGGAAAGGCCGTAAGTCAAACGCGTTAAGCGCTTTATCTGTCACAAGAAACGTCTTGCCTTTTTTCAAGCAGTCGGTCATTGGCGTTTTTATAGACGCAAAATTTGGTATAAAGCGCCTATACCATCTGGTCATTCTTAAGAACTGGCGGATTGGCTTGGGTGTCTTCGGAACTGGAAAGTTCTCAACCGACGACACTTTATCAGGATCTGTACGTAGACATCCATCACCAACGATATAACCCAGGTACTTGACCTCCGTATAGCAGAACTTTGACTGCCTCCAACCGCCGTAGATAGCATCTCCTGGAACCGACGGTGTCAGGGATCTTCCGTCCGTTGGGTAGATCTGTCCTTGTCTTTGGACTGATAGCCGCGTACCTCCGGTCGCGTTTGTCTCTTTATATCGTTCGTTTTGTCTTTTCATTGTTGTTGCTTTCCCTTTTTTGTTACCTTACTATAAATCTAAGAATGAATTCAATAACTTATCGTTTTGTAAAAATCACTGTTTCTCGGCTATCTTGATATATAATTTTTTTTGTGTAATTAATTTAGTTTTCTGTATACTTTTGTTAGTTTATTGACTGCCTTTGTGTGTGTTGGTCGGTCATCCAGTGCCAGTCATGGGCGAATTGCGAGTGTCAACTCCATTATCTCTTCCACAACTTTGAACAATCTCTACCGTTTCAAAGGCTGGGCGGAATATGGATATTTACCGCTCCTACACGAGCTGCGCTCCTAGACTTAGTGTCCACACCTCATTAAAAATCGTATTCTGAAACTCTGATTCTCGGGCAGCAATTGACACTTGGCCTATCTACCTGACGGTAATAGACGCCGAATGTAATGATTTCTCGTTCTCAACGAAAAAAAAACAAAATTTCTCTTACAGATTTCTTTATATAATATCTTCTATTGCAAGGAATTTTAATACCGATGCCAGTTTTGGAAATTGATTTAACGCGATCAAAAATAAATGGTATTCTGTGAAATATATATCGATATGGAGAGTATGTCCGGGATGGGAGGAAATTGGAGTTGTATGTAGGGTAGGATTGGAGGGGTGGCACTCATACTTACTTTTCTTATAGACCTTGCATTGAGCTGTAACTCTTCTTATTTTTGCATTAATTTTTGGGATGTTGAATTTATTTGCGAACTGTACTAAATTGTGAGATGAACATCACAGTGCGTCGTGGCTGTCCGCTACAGCGTTTGCATATGTAAGCTTCTCGTCAGGATCAGTGAAAAGCTTCGGATATCTGTTGAGGACTTCCAAGGGTTACTATTTGTTTCTTGTCAAAGTCAGATGTCATCGCATTTAGATTGTTGACGGATTGTGAAACGTGTTGTTTCACAAATATTTTTAGTGACTTTTTTAAGAAGAGATAGCTATTCGTGGTATATAAGTATAACAGCACCCAGCTCCTTGATGCTGCCGATAATACAATGAAAAGCTTTGAGTGTGGGTAGTTTAGTGTGTTTGCAAAAATATTTACTGAGTTCGAAAAAACAGATTGGATGAGTTATTTTAACGCATTCAGGATGAATATAATTTTTTCCAACCTGCATCAATTAGAAACTTTAGCATACTTCCGTTCTTCGTTCTATCTATATATATATAAATCAATGTTTATTTGTTTGTTTGTCCTTTATAGACTCTTAATTGGTAAGAGGTAGAGCATTGATGTCTTTGGCAACTTTGTTCGGAATTCTATCAAAAGGGTTTTGGTACCAACTTTTGTTTGGGGGGATAGCTCCCCATAGAGATGAAGTTGGGGCCTATGTTCAAAGTTCGGCTGATCCTTTCGGGCGATATATCAATAAAAAAGTCTTTGAAAATAAGATTGAACTTTCTTTCGCAGTTTTTTGGTGGAAAGCCTTCTAATTTATTCGTTTATGACCCAGATAGAAAAACAAAAAATAGTGTATATCCAAAATTAAAATCTTCTTTTTAGTATATGTATAAACATTAATTTTTTTTTTAAATTTTTTGTAATATTGTTCTTCGTTAATTTCCAGTTCCTGATATTCGGGAATGTTAGTTTCATTCTGCTCATACACTTGGAGATAATCTACTGCCGATTGTTCTTGGTGCAGATTAGTCTCTCCTTGGGGAATTTCGGTATGAAAGTTCCTCTGCATCTGGTTGGGATGCTGCATGGGAACAGAGGAGATTGGTCTCTTCTGTGGCGTATAAGTTGTTCCGAATTGTGGTCGATTCTGGTAATTTACTTGCATTGAATATTGAGGCTTAGGGGGTCTTGGTGGACCTTGCATAAAATCAGGCTAGAACTGTGGTGAAGGATTTCTTGGAATTGGATTAGGGTAATCGGTCTATTGACAGCGTGTTGCGTACGGTAGTTCATATTTTTTATCTTAAGATAGAGATGATATGCGGAAGGTCTGCAAGTTCCCTCATAGCTGGGAGTCTTGGTAAATCACATCTTAAGACTCTGATGAACGTGAGCTTTGATAAGATATGCACTTATTAGGACGTACATAGCTTTCGAACGCATTTCCATTACAGAAATTTTATTTAAAATTAGTGAGAATTGAGTATCAACGGCTTGGTAGAACTGTTGGATAGTAATATTGTCTTGGACCAGACCGATCATTTTGTACTCCAGAGTACTGAGATCGCGTTTGTCTGCGTAGTGCAGAGAAATAAAACTTGTAAGGCTGTCCCAGTTAAAAAGCGTATTATAGGATTCCAGAGCTATGTCAGACTGTTCTACGATTTCGTTTCTAATAACGTTCAAAATGCCAAAGTATTTTGCCGTTCCTTTAAGAGGCTCGTACAGTTTAAGGATGTGCTTCACACTCTTCTTCCAATTCGTATTCCCCAGGTTGCTCTGATATTCTCTTAGGCTTTGGAATACGTCCGGTGTTTTTTTGATGTCGATAAAGTTTTCCCTTTGTCTCTGTAAGATTTCTTGGTCGGCATCTGCAATTTGCGCAAATGGGTCACTCGATTTGTGTGACTTTATAACGTAAGTTACTTTCGGAAGGTGTAATAGAAGGATTGGAATGGAAAATGGTTGGTTAGTACCCTCTACTACTAGTCTTGGGGATACGATTAAATTCTCGTTTCGTGACGTTGTTGAGAAAATATTTTTTTTTTTACGCAATGTAAATGATTATTTTAAAATTCAACTATAACATTTTCTTCTCAAGTTTAATTAATCTTAACTGCAAAGTTACAAAGTTTTCTTACTTTCCATATTTTATCTGTTTCTATATTTATTATTCGTTTTTTGTTTTATATACATAACTTTCGTTTTATTTTTTGCATTAGTTTGTTTCACTTTGGAAATATTAAATCTGATGCTTACAATAGAATGGTGAGGCGGCTAACAGAGCTTGCTGTTTCCTCTTAGTCGGATACTTCCGATTACTGAGGGCCTCGTTTCCTCCACACAAGTGTTGAGTATGAAAAATAGATCGGATATTTTTTTTAAATGAATTAATTTTATTGATCCATTCTCTATTGAGATTAAATAGAACGTTTCTCTGTAACAGTTCTTATTAATTTCTTTTATGTCTATGTATTTCAATCAAGTGTTGAGTATGGGAAATAGATCGGAACATTTTTTTTTAATTAATTAATTTGATTGATCCATTCTCTATTGAGATTAAATAGAACGTTTCACGCTAACGGTTCTTATTAATTTGTTTTATGTCTATGTATTTCAATCAATTTAAACTTTAATAAATTAACACTTAAATTACAGAACAGATTTTAGTGGCTTTACATTTTGTCGTAGATGAAAAATTGACATTTGTTTTCATTTAGATTTGACACTACAGTAGTGTATGATCCAACAGTTTAACACAAAATTTGTATTCCAATGGAGATTTTTTTAATGTTTTTTTTTTTAATCAGACATATTTTATGACTATATTAAACTGTGTGGTGGTCGCCGTGGCGTAGTGGGTAGAGTGCGACGCTCACACGCCTAAGGGTCTAGGTTCGATTCCCAGTTCAACACCAACTTTTCGATTATTTCACGGCACCACCTCTTTCGAGCTGCTGACAACACTTAAAGAGTAATAACTGTCAAGAAAGCTTGTCAAATTTCGCCGTTCGGAGTCGGCAAAAAACTGTAGGTCCCTTTCTACTCGTGAGAGAACAGTAGCGCGCACAACACGAGTAGTTGATGAGCAAGCTAGGCCCTGGTCCTCCTTTAGACTGTAACGTCAACAATTATTATTATATTAAACTGTGGACATAATCAGTCAGTTTTTTCAATCAATTTAATAGGAAGCTCCTTTTTCTGTACACTTTTAATTGGCAAAATAATTTCGTTCATATCTTAATTGTCATTATACAGCATACGCGGAAAGCGACTGAGACGATTGTACCTTGGGTCCATCTTTCCCGCAATATCTGCACTCATACTATGATGTCATCAGAAGGATTGGAAACATTTTCTAAATTCGGGGATCTACCGCGTTCAGTAATTTTGGCTAATTCATAGAATAGAAAATACATTGCATAAAGTGGCCGATATGAGATGCTCTTCGACGACTCACTTTTTGAATTGGTTTGTAGTTATTTCAATATAAATAATTCTTTTATAATGTAACGTTACGATTTTTGGCTCCTTATCGTAACTTACAATGATTTGTTGCGTTTCTGTTGCTGAATGGATTGCCTGATAGTCTGACGGTAGATTGACTTCTTAATAAATCTGCAACTTTTTTTCTTAGCATTTGAGATACTAGATATCATATTCCTACCCTTGCAATTTAAGAAATCATCTTTAGTTTCTCTGAAATTAATCTTCCCCAATATAATTTTTATTGAGACTTTCGATTGGCAAGTGATCAATAGTGATTTTGAACGGTACGGTTTTAATTTAGTTACACTCTATACAATAGCTGGAAACTCTATATCTATTGCTTACCAGTCTCTTTTATTCTCGTTAAGAGTCCTTGAAATATAAGAAACTTTTTGTTTGAGTGAGGACAGCACCGATGACGAAGTTGCTTGTATCAGTATATAAGTGAAATGGGGTTTCGTATTCTGAAACATGAACATTGCACATGTAATCAAATTCAATTTCAGTATTTCAAATGCATTGCCATACTTTGAGTCTTTTACTTTTTTCCTGGTGTCCCTCTGAAGGTTCCTACTCATGGAATATTCTGTTTTCTGTACATAATCTGAAGCTCCTAGAAAACTTCTTTATTTTTTCTCTGTTATTGTAAGTGGCTTTATCCCCTCTGCTGTCAAAGTGTGGCCTACAAACTCTGCTTTTTTCCTTAGGAAAGAGCATTTGACAATTTGTGGCTGAGTGTTTTCAACTGCTCTTTTAGGAAGGTCAAAAAAGTCAGAATATCATCTAAGCAAACAACGCAGGTTTTATTTATATGAGCTTGTAGTATGTGGTTGATCAAGCGCTAAAAGGCAGCTGGTGCATTCATTAGACCAGAAGGCGTACGAATGTATTCGTGTTTATCTTGTAAAGTTATAATTGCATTTTCTGCGGTATCATTTGGGTGCATTAATTTTTTATGATACCCTTTTGCTAAGTCTAGCGTTAAAAAATTAATTATTTTTCCTAACTTGTCGAAGGGGGTTTCTATTTTAGGTATTGGAAATCGGTCGTCTTCGGTTATTTCATTTATAACCGATACAAATGGCAATCGGCTATTATTGGCTGTTTCTTTGCAACAACCCCAATAGGAGAAGCGCATTTACTCTGACTTTTCATTATTATAGCCAGCAATTTGTTTATCCATGGCTGCAATTTGTTTAGTGACTTCATCTTCATGTTTCTTTGGCAATCCATATAATTTTTAATGAGTGTGTTTTTTATCCCTAAGATGTTCTTCGTGCCTTATCTTCGACATATTAGTTAACTGGTCGCAATTCCTGTTGCGAGATTATAAAGTGGCAATACGGGTTCCCTTCTTTTTCTTCTTTCATCAATATTATCTATCTATCTTTTTATTCATATCCTCTGTATTTGAAACTGAAATAAAACACACACGCTTAAGTTCTTTCAGCATAAACGAACGTCTTTTCATTCATTCTCTCCAAGAGGTTATGGGCCCAGGCACAATAATGGTGCATTAGATATTTGATAATTAATTAAGTGAGTGTTTTGAAATTCAAGATAGTTTAAAATGTGTGGACAAGTATTTCACATTGAAAAACTCATTAAAAAAAAATTTGATACGTAGAAGGTGCAAATGGCAGCAATTTTAATTAAAAATGATTCTTGGGCATATGTCGCTGGAACATTCGCGAAGCCTGCTGAGGTTATCAATGACAATGTCATCATTAATCAAGCAGAAATCGAAGCCTGGGTAGTAGCAGATCAAAAAGCAAGAGCCGACATTATTTTAGCGATGTCGAGAAGAAGATGAGAATAAGAAGAATACGGCGCCAGGAAAGAAAAAGACATTCAAAGTAAGCATTCACAGGAAGCATTCGTCGCAAAATATTTTCCTAGGAACAACCGTAACTTTAAACCGAAAGAACGAGAGAAAGAGACAACCACAGCAGGTATGTTAAAAACCGTTCAAACGTAACTTTTGCAATAAAATGGGGCATAAAGCATCTGATTGTTGCGCAAAATCAAAAGGGAAAATTTTCAAACAAAGTACTTCAGCAGCAGAAGATGCATTCACAAGCACAGAGATAAAATTAGTTGAGAGTGAAATTGCACTAACCACTAATACAAATATATCTAACCAATGGTGCGTTGATAGTGGAGCAACATTACACATGTGCAATGACAGATCGAGATTTGTAACTTTCTTACAAGTTTTTGATCAAAGTATGCGACTAGCCGTTGACCGAGTAACGCGAATTGCTGGTAAAGGTACTGTTTCCTTTGTTGTAATCAATGGAAAAGAAGTTAAAACAATCATGCTGCCTAATGTTCTGTATATCCCATAGCTGAAAGCAAACTTATTATCAAGATCGAAAATAACATTCAATGGATATAAAATAACATATTGTAAAAACGAAGCTGTGGTTACTCAAAATGATCGAACGGTTGTAAAGAGTTTAAGAAGAGGAGATTTATATTTTGTTACATCAGATACTGAAGTCGCAGCTACATCATGTGATAAGAATAGCTTAATTGAATGGCATAAGCGATTTGGCCACCTGAACACAAACGACCTAAGCAAATTAATAACTAATGAAATGGTAACTGGTATTAATATAAAATCTTTGAAAGATATGCCATTATGTGAAATTTGTGCTCAAGGCAAACAATGCTCGATACGATTTCCTAAAAACAAAGGTAAGAAAAGTATATACCTCAGAATGAATTACTTTCACTTGCT
Source organism: Eristalinus aeneus (assembly GCA_955652365.1). Classification (NCBI taxonomy): domain Eukaryota; kingdom Metazoa; phylum Arthropoda; class Insecta; order Diptera; family Syrphidae; genus Eristalinus; species Eristalinus aeneus. The sequence goes on from OY019131.1 coordinate 74,185,066, forward strand.
GGAAGTAATTCATTCTGATGTAGAACAACTTCAGTAGGCGGATTTAAATCATTTGGCACATTCATTGATGATAAATAGAGATATGTGGAAGTTTACTTTCTGAGGGCTAAAAGCGACATTAAAGAAGCATTTTTGAAATACAAGGCTCTATCAGAAAATCAGCTTGGTTCCAAAATTAAAACTTTGCGCACAGATAACGGGCTGGAATATTGTAGCCCTGAATTTATTAAACTGATTAACGAGGCTGGAATAAAAAAAAGAATATACTGTTCCCCACACTCCTCAACAAAACGGCATCGCAGAAAGAATGAACAGAACTTTAGTTGTATGTTGCTACAATCGAATCTCCCTAAGAGCTTCTCGGGCGAAGCGATTGCGATTGCTGCTTATATAAGAAATCGGTGTCCAACAAAAGTATTGAATGGAGTAACACCTTTTGAAGCCTGGTCCGTACCATATAAGCCAGATGTTTCACACCTAAGAACGTTCGGTTGGACGTGGACCTGGAAGACCAAAAATAGTCCGAACAGGCAAAAAAGGAAGACCACGTAAGTTGTTCAACATTATTTTATCTGAAAAACAGGTGGATCTCAAACAAGAAGCCAACCAACCAAGCCAATGATCCAAACCCGAGTATTCAAGAAGCTATGTCAGGACCATACGCTGACGAATGGATGATATCAATGAAATCTGAATATGAAGCACTAAAAAACGCCAAAGCCTGGAAATTAGTGAAACGTCCAACCCATAAGAAGGTCAATGGTTGCCGTTGGGTGCTGAGAACAAAATACAATTCAGACGGTAGTATTGAACGAGAGGCACGCTTGGTTGCAAAAGGTTGCTTGCAACAACCAGGGACTAATTTTTAAGAAACTTTTGCACCAGTCGCTAGACAAAGTTCAATACGCTTTATCAACTAGGTATAGAAATGGCTTATATTAATGGTGACTTAGAAGGTAGAAAAGAAGATCTGGTTTATTCTTTAAAAAAGGCTATCTATGGTTTGAAGCAGGTTTGAAGCAGAAAATGGTTCATAAGAGTCGTTTAAGAGCTAATAGACGCTGGTCTTCAACCAATGAATACTGAAAAATGTATGTACACCATGCGAACCGCTGACGTATTTTTGTTGGTTGTTATATACGTTGACGACATCATCATCGCAACTAATAACAAAAGTGCCTATTCAACTTTAACACAAATATTGTCACAAAAATTTAAGATGAAAGAGTTGGGTGAATTGCATTACTGTTTGGGTAAATAATTTCATCAAAATTTAAGTAAAGGAACTGTCTTTATGAATCAAAAGGAATACATACAGGACATTCTAATAAAGTATGATATGACAAACGCAAAGAAAGTAGCAACACCACTTGACGGGCATTCAAAATTAACAAAAGAGATGCGGCTGAAGACTGAAGAAGAGAGAGACGTAATGGGAAGTATTCCATATACCTCATTGATTGGATAGTAGATGTACCTAGCTGTGACTACTCGTCCAGATATCGCTTACGCTGTCAGTTCTTTGAGTCAATACAACAGTGATCCTGGGAAACAGCATTGGAAGGCATCTGAGCGAGTTCTTAGATACATCACACAATTACACAGGCACAATTAACCATGGACTTGTATTTAAGAAATCCGGTACTAATTTAATTGGATACGTGGATGCAGACTGGGGAGGAGATATTGATGATAGAATTTCATATACTGGGTTTGTCTTCAAACTAGCAAACGCTGCTGTGACGTGGAGTTCAAAGAAGCAAAAATCTGTAGCTTTGTCAAGCACTAAAGCTGAATATGCGGCCCTTTTCAGAGCTGCAAAGGAGACTGTCTATCTTAGTAATCTTTTGCAAGAAATTGGATTTTTAAATACTGAAGTAGAACCAACGATTTTATTTTGCGACAACCAAGGAGCACAGAAGCTGATGCGAAATCCTACTTTTCATTCCAGATCAAGACACGTTGATATTCGACACCATTATGTGCGAGACGTTTTTCAAAAACGCCAAATAGATGTTGAATATATCCCAACAACAGAGATGGCTGCAGACGCACTGACACAGGGACTTTTTGGACCATCCCACCGAATGTGTACCGAAGGTCTTGGAGTTCTTGAAATAGAGTTTAACGTTGAGGGGGAGTGTTGTCATCTACACAAGATTATAAAGTGGCAATACGGGTTCCCCTCTTTTTCTTTGTATTTTGTATTTGAAACTGAAATAAAACACACACGCTTAAGTTCTTTCAACATAAACGGACGTCTTTTCATTCATTCTTTCCAAGAATTCCGATATAGGTTGTCCTGAAATTCTTTAACAAGGGGAGTTAATGTTGTTCGTTCTTCGCGCTTGAAGCAGCCGAGATCATTATTACCCTCTCCTAAATAATTGCAAGACTTATCTTGTTCAGGTTCTATTTTTAGAATTATTTGTTAACATTATTTCATCTTGCTCGGTATTCATTGTTTTAATTACATTTTTCAATACTTCCATACTTAGAAGTATGGTATAATTATTTATTTTCTGAGCTCTGATTAATATATCATAGCTGTACCCAAATTCTGCCGGTACAAGAAATTGAATAATATTTTGGGTTATTATACTATGAATTGTCTTTATTTCAGCTTTTCGGTTTTGTAGAATTTTATATGTTCATAACATAGTTCTTGTGGCGCTCCAGTCCGGGGTGGACCTGGGCCTCAAACAACATGCCCTTCAGCCTGCACGATCTTTCGCTAGATGCCTATAATTGCGCACTCTTCCTTATCCTCCGCATCGAAGCTGCGCCTGTGGCTTAAAGCCCCAAATGTAACAAAATGGCGCCCAACGTCTCAGGCTTTATCGTGGCTCCCCAAGATAACTTTGAGAAATCTACATAGCATATCGGCGACCATATAACACCCTTCACTAGAATATTGGGATAAGAAATATCAGCATATCGACGGTTAATGCATCGACACACGAAATCAGTAAAATGGCTGCGCTTTCCATATGGCGACAGCAAACGGAAATACGTACATATGTATATTGTTTTTTTATAACCATCACAGAGTAACACAAAACACTGCGTTCTCTAAGTGTTAACTCTCAGTATCGCTTTACACAGCAGTTGTTTGCTGAGCGACTAAGGATCATCTCTCGACTCTTATCGTCTTACAGATTACTTCAATAAATAATATTAATTCAAATACGATGCAAAAATCATGTTTTTGAATTCTAATCGTGGCAAGCTAAAATCAAATTCGTTGCAAAGACACCTTTGCCTTTTATTAAAAATTAAGTGTCTCACCCGTAGAGATATTTGGGGAGCATATATATTTATGAGAAAAAGTAATTTTGATGAATATAACTTATAATTAATAATATCACGAATAAATATGGCTGATGTTGCCTTACGCCTGAAACTTAAGGTTTGCAAGCCAGTTGTTCTGCATCTTTCAACATAATTAGGAAGATCTTCAAAGGAATACAACTTTCGGAAAGCTTATCTCGTGAAATTCTTTTGAACTCGTTCGAGTCTAAGTTCTGGATTATCGTAAGGTGAGTCCCAGACAATGGATGCATATTCCAAATAGGGTCTTACTAACGAAACAAGGATGGTCTTTAAACTGGATATGTCGCGATAATCTTTGCTATTTCTTTTTAAAAACCCTAACATGGAGAAGATAAAGATTAAAATAGAATATATAAGAGAATAGAGCATAGAGAATACTTATGTAGGTGATGAGTTTAGGTTAAGAATTAGAATTAGTCGTATTTTGTATTTCAGCAAATAAAGACATTATTTTAAAAATAAACCCGGACATATTTTTAACTTGTACAACCGCCTAGAACATGGGAGAGTACTACTCACACATTTATCGCGCGGTAAGCTACTAAATGTGTGTGTTGTAATAAAAAGTAATAAATGCGTGTGAGTGTCGCACTCTACCCACTACGCACAAAGCAAATTTTAGACTCAGCTAAGGAAAGTATTTTAAAAATAGCTAAAACGAAACCTTAAACTTCCTTCTTATGTTCTAAATTTCATAAAGTTACGAAATATTAAGGAACTGGCAACAATACAGGAAGATTATATACAGAAACGGAGTCAATTATCTATAGAAGATTATCGAAGAGAATATATATCGATTTCGTAATGACTCCTGCTTAAACACTTAGACATAAATACTAAGCTTTTCTGGAATATTGTCAAATTAGTAAAAAATAGGATCTGTCGTATACCGAGTCTTAAAAAGAGTTTAATAACGTATTTTACAGATGTTCAAAAGGCACTTGCCCAACCATGACATATTGCGTCACCTGGGTTATTTGCACACAGATGCATATGCATACTCTGGCGAATTATACTGTTCATACGATGTTTCATACGATAAACTCAGTAAGACCTTTGAATGAATTTGTGAATGAAGACGACGAAGGAGGACGGACGACGGATTTAATAAGGAATGCTTATTTGAGAAATTTCCGAAAATTGGGATAAAGTTGGTGGCATATGTTATAAATGCATGTTTGAAACTGCAATACTTTCCAACAAAATGGAAGTTAGCTAAAGTTATACCTTTTCCTAAGGCTGGTAAGCCTCCAGATAGTCCTCATAGTTACAGGCCAATAAGTTGACTCAGCAGCCAGAGTAAACGCATATTAAAAGAAAGGATAATAAAGATTGTTGGTAATAAGAACATTTTTCCTATAGTACAGTTTGTGTTTAGGCGTTATCACAATACTTCTCAGCAAGCTAAGAAAATCTGTAATGATATTAGAAGTAATCGTATCGATGGTAAATCGACCGGTTTGATTTTACTTGACATAGAGAAAGCATTAGACACCGTTTGGCACTTTCAAAATGAACAATCTCAACTTTTCACCTTACTTCTGCAATATGGTTCTACGTTTTCTGTCTGATCATTGATTCCAAGTCCATGTTGATAGTGGTGTTTCAGATTTGGTATATTATAATGGCCAAGGGTCTTGGTGCCAACCCTCGAATTTTCCAGAATCACGCGAATGTGAAACTGTTAAATTTGACGATGACACAGCTATATTTTCATCACATGAGTTCACTCATAACATTGAGGGCAATCTTAAAAATGCGATGCATATAATTTCTACATACTGTGATAAATGGAAGATTAAGTACAATGAAGACAAATTACGAGTGATGTGAATGGATTTTGATAGTAAATTAACATTACCCATTCATGAATAGAATACCTTTTTTCATTCACATTAAAGATTTGCAAACAGCCAAAACAAAGTTTTAAAATTATGTTGAACATACTACGGGATCCAACTTTAAAACTCCACAGAAGAACTTCCCTTAAGTTGATCTATAAAAAAATATTGTTACTGACAAAAAAGGCTAATTACTCATGTGTTTTTGCTGACAATCCACTATTTAATGAAATATCAAATAGCATTCCTCAAAGTGATTAATTATTAATATATGTATTTATATATTGTATACCATATGCGACACGATTTTTTGATAAACCTTAATATTGGAGGATTTATTGTGCCTTACATTTGTTTATTTATCTAGTTCTTTATTTATTTATTTATTTATTTACTTATTTATTTATTTATTTATTTATTTATTTATTTATTTATTTATTTATGTATTTATTTATTTATTTATTTATTTATTTATTTATTTATTTGTTTATTTATTTATATATTTATTATATATTATATATATATATATATATTTATTTATTGGCTAATTTATTAATTTTTTATTTATTTATTAATTTACTTAGAAGAAGCATCTATATTGTGATATAATAATAATAGCCGTTATCGGGTAGCAGGGGCTTGACCACGCGAGGTAACGTTGTTGTTTGCTCTTAGCAAGGCGAGCTGCCAACACTATCCTCGTTAATGCACAGCTCTAGTTGACATATAGCCTCCTTGCGGCGGCCCCTAGACAGTCGTCATAACACCAGTGGTATGGTGAACCGATGTATGCAGTGAAACCCTCTGCCCAAGGGTGTAAATAATGGCCGGGCCTACCACGTAAAACAAACCCAATTTAGAGACCACTTCATGCCTCGAAAAAGAACGGATTAACTTTTAACAACTCCAGCAAACGTCTTAAAGACTACAATTTTCTGCTTTTCACGCGGAATGTGTGGTCCCTTAACAGGCTACATGCAGCCGAACAACTTGCGGAGACCCTTGACTGCTACAAATAGACATTACAGCCATCCAGGGAGTGCGATGGGATGGGCTCGAAAAAAAAAACAATGCAATATATGCTTCACGTACACTACACTCAGCCAAACGTACATACAGGCAACGTCGACATAGAGCGATTACAGAGTACAAGAGCAGATTTTTCAGTTACCATGAATCAGGAGGAGTCTGTAAATACAAATGTGTCCAGAACTTTTCAAATTTATATTAGAACATATCATGCAAAAATCGGCATGTAACCAGAACAAGTTCAACGAACAAACATACAAACAGTGGTAAAAAGACAGGAAAACAACCAAAATAAACAAAAGGCAAGAAGACAGATTACAGAGACGAGACGAATAATGTTATAATTTAGCAACGAATAATTTCCTATAAAATTTAAATAAGGTTTTCTTAGCTCCTTGAAAATTTAATTGTAAACTATATTTTTGTATAACTAAAGTGTGAAAAAGTTGCGTTTTTGTTTTTGTCGAAGTTTTTGCATTTATATACAAACAATATAAACATTGAAGATATTGCAAAGCATAAAACAAAGTTTACAAAGTGCCCCAGCAAATCGGAAAATCTTAGCTCTCAACGAAGAAAGGAAATTGAGAGCAACAATAAAGTCAAGCGGCGCTCTTGGCTCTGACTCTCCCACAACGACAACATCAATCAAGTTGTGGGAAAAAATTGATGTCAGCTTAGACTCACTTCATTCAACATTCAACAAATTCATCACAGAATTAAGAAATGAGATTGGTAAAATTATGAAAATCCCTCTAAGCGCCTTATTACTCTGGAGCTGGACTTCCAAACAAAAACAAAGCCAATAAACAAAAGAATTGGCGCTTTTTCAAATTACATTTCAACATTCGCAAGAGGTCAAGAACCAAACATTGACACTGCTCAATTAAAGGTACAAATCGATGTCCTTGATCGTAAAAACATTGCAGCTGATCTTGTTATACATGGCGTCTCACATTCAAGAAAGGAGGATCTCCACAACATATTTGAAATGCATTGCAAAGCGATAAACTTGACTGCAGTAAGATCCATTCACATATTTTGAACAAAACCAGTGCGTAACACAGCCACCCTTGAAATAATTGTTAAACTCTCGCACGAAAATGTCAAAAACATTATTCTGAGATCAACAGCCGCTTATCCTAGGCAAAAGAAAACAATGGTCTGCCTCACTGATCTTGGATTTGACAGCACCAAGTATGTCCGTGTCTACGAAAGTCTTACAAAGCTCAACCACGATCTCTTCCGAAGAGCTAATGTCTACCGCCGGAATTGACGCATACACTCTCTATTTACGAGAAGTGGAAGAGTGTTTATTAAAAAAAACAGCTGATCAAATGCCCATCGCCGTAACAACCGCTTCCTAGCTGGAAGAGATATGCAAATCCCCGGCAGCTAGAGTTCATCAGAATGCTGTTGCAGAAGAAGAAGAAGTCATCGAGGGAGAAACTGCATGCTGATGTGTCTTCATGTTTTGATTTTATATCTCCCTTTCCTCTTCTATTTCACAGTTTTCATTTTGTTGTTGATATAAGCTTCCCATTTTCCTTTCCTCTTATTGTGTATTAGTGTTGCCAATGTAGTATGTTAACTTTTTTTAAAATAAATTTTTCCACATTTCAATACTTTTTTCATTACTTAAGTACTTCTGATTTAATTTTATTTTTGGCGAAGCATTATAGTACACTATAATAACAGTTTTTAAGCTTGTGTTTAAGTATGTCTTTAAAAGGTTTTCAATCCAGTATCCAGTTTCTCTGTGTAGATGTATATAATGATACTGAAAAGATTTTACTAGTGGTTGTTTATTCCTCCCCCTAAGAAATTTAATGTAGAAAACAGAGCTTGAAGATATATTAATGGATCTCAGTTGAAAGTATGCTAATATTCTAGTCGGTGGTGAATTAAATGCGCAATAACACATCTAGTCTTTTAAAATTTTTCTGTGACAAAACCGGACTTTCGCTAGTAAATAATAAGTACCCCACATGCTTTCAATCTCCCACTAACCCTTCACTAATAGATTTGATTTTGACTAACAAAATATCTAATGTACTATGTATCGACCAATTGACACCTAATACCGAATTTAAACATAACTTTATATTCTGTTCAATAAATTTCAATGTTAATCGCAACATCTGTGATAATAGTTTTAGCCTTAGGTCGTTTAAGAATTTAAATCACTCTGACATCTTACGTACATTTTATAGTTTAAGCTGGACTAACATATATCTAACATCTGGCATTAATACAAAAGTAGACATTTTCAATAACTTTGTAAAGTATTTGTTCGATTTGTACGTACCCATTAAAACTGTACAGATTAAATCCAAACAATGTCCTTGGTACTCACACCATATTAAAGTCATGATACAAGAAACGAAACTGTTTTAAAGACGATATAAAAGAATTCCTACAATGTTCAATAAACACCGTTACTGTTTAGCTCGTAATAAGGTTAATTTACTTATCAAAAACTCCAAACGCGCGTATTTTTGTAGCACTCTAAGGAATTGTGGAATAGTCTTAAGAACTTGGGTGTTATAAAGAATAAGAAATCTAATAAATGTATGTTGTGTCCGAATGAGGTAAACAAAGTATTTAAGCCAATTTCTGAACCGTCATCTAATACTAACTTATCTAATAGCATAATAGCCTCAGATATGACTGGTACTTTCACATTTGAGTGCATTAACGAGTATGATATAGCTAACGCCATTCTATAAGATCAAAAGCCACGTGTCCAGATGAAGTTAATCTAAAATTTCTACAAATACTTCTGCCTCATATACTCCCTTATGTAATGAATATTTTCAATTTTTGTATTTAAAGTGGTCAATTCCCAAGCCAAAGGAAATATTATTCCGTTACCCAAAAAGAACAATGCACTTGTTCCTTCAGATTTTCGACCAATCAGTATGTTGTGCTTCTTATCCAAAGCTTTAGAAAAGATTCTTGCCAATCAGATTATTGGGCACATTAATGCAAGCAGATAAATAGCAAGTTGGTAATCTGGCTTCAGAACTAAACATAGCTGTGAATATCCAGTAATGAAGGTAATTAGATAATGGCGATGTTAGAGTTTTAGTTCTCCTTGATATCTCAAAAGCCTTCGATTGCATAGATCAGTCCATATTGATTATGAAACTTAAACAAAATTTTAACTTTTCCTTATCGTCACCAAGATTGCTGGAAATGTATTTGTAGAACTGTGTCCAAAAGGTGTTACCGAAATTGGTGTCTCTGACCCATTTAATAGCAGTTTAGGTGTGCCACAAGGTTCTGTGTTAGGACTTCTATTGTTCTCAATGTTCAACAATGACCTTCCACAGGTACTACAAAATTGTAACGTGCAAATGTACGCAGATGATGTGTCAATTTATTTGGCACGACCGATAGGTTTAAGTGAGGACTGTATTGCAAGAATCAATGAAGATCTTCGTAATATTGGAGAGCGGGCGGCAATCAATAAATTTAAACTCAACCCACTGAAATATAAAAGTCTCATATGCGCAAGAAGTACTGTTTATATAAGTGAACTTTCACCTATAGTTCTGAATGAAAATATCATTTCTGCTGAAACATATGTTATATATCTTGGGTATTATATCAATTTCACCCTTACGTGTTGTGATGCAGCCTGCGATACCTGCGACTGTCATCCTACTTTTTAAACAAGCAATTGAAAATTCGTCTTCTTAAAAGTTTGTTTTTGCCATTTCTAACTTTCAATTGTTCGGTGTATGACTATGAGTGTTATAAAAGGTTGAAACTAGAGTTTTATTTAAAATGTTCCCAGATATTGTAGTGTTACTCATTTAAAAAACGAATGTTCTTGGTGTAAATCTGGAAGATTTTCTGAAGCATCGTAAAGTTTTGAAATTATACAAAATTATTCTTCATAAATGTCCTAATTATCTACGAAACTTTTTAACATTTGCAGATTCTTCACGTGGCCTGAAATTAATTTTACCTTGTTTCACACATTGTGTTGGAGAACAATCCTTTTTTTGTTTCTGTAATTCGCATGTGGTCTTCCGCATTTATTGCAGACGATTAATTCATTTACCGAATTCGACAGAAAACTGTTTCCATACATAACTAATAGCAATATCACAAGATAAGTAAACGTTTACTTTTCGATCTCATTTTACTTTATTATACAACTTATGTTCCTTCCTGTGACTGTAAATTGAATTTTAAATATGTAAATTTTTCTTTATGTTATCTTTTTTATATGCTTCTAAAAGATATATATATCTTGTAGCATTACGTTAAAAATATATATAATATATATATAAATTAATACTAAGTCTGTCCAAAAAAACTAAGCGGTCCGAGGTCTCTTGATTCCGTTAAACCGCACGCGTTTTTATAATTTCGCTCAGCCGATACTAAATTTAAACGTTCGACACACGTAATTACGCGAAACTTCTGCTTCCTCTTCTTGTGACATTACAGTCCGAGGTGGACCAGGGCCTCAGCAAATATGCCTCTCCAGCCAGCACGATCTTTCGCGAGCTGCCTCCAGTTGCGCACTCAAAGTTGGTTGAGTTCTTTCTCAATCCCTTAGCCTAGGCCGTCCTCTGGCTCAGAATCGAATACTTTTCCGGCCGGAGCAGTGATGAAAATACGCTCTACATGGAATAGCCATCTTAAGCGGTGTATCCGTAGACCCATGACCAGGCGCATGTCGTTGTACAGCTAATAGAGTTCTTCGTTAGATATTCTTCTACAGATGCCATCAACGCAAACAGAACCAAAAATCGCAGAAAAGACTTTTCTCTTTAAAAGACTAAGGGTTGTTTCATCCACCTTTACGTAACGTCCAGGTTTCTGCACCATAGAGTAGGATCTAGCTGTTATATAAAGCGAGCCTTGTCATTCGAGAGAGTGCTTTATTACTCAATTGCCTCTTGAGGTCAAAGAAACAGCGATTTGCAAGAGTGATTCTGTGTTTGATTTTGGTACTGATGTTGTTGTCCTTGTTTACCGCGGAGCCGAGATAGACGAAGTCCTTGACTACCTCGAAGTTTCTACTGCCAAGTGTGCTGCCTCTGTCCGAGACGTCAATGTTCCTTCCTTGATGATAGCATGTACTTCGTTTCGCCCTTATTTACCGCGAGACCCATTTAAGGCGATTCCGCTTCAATGCCAGCAAACGCCTCATTGACAGCTTGCTGTGTTCGTCCAATCATGTCAATGTCATCAGCGTGAGCTAGCAATTGAACTGACTTCTGGAAGATCGTGGCTCTGGCGTTGCCTTGTGAGTTGCGTACTTATGATATTAAAGTGGTCCGATGACAGTGTGTCGCCTTGTCTAAAACCATTTTTGACATTGAAGGTCTCGATGAGGTCGTTACCAACCTTCACGGAGCAGCGAGAGTTCTCCAACATCCTACACAGTCTGAGGAGTTTGTAAGGAATGGCAAAACTAGAAAAAAAAAACGGCCTTAAAATCGACGAATAGGTGATGACTGTAGATTTGCAATTATTGGGCTTTTTCGAGGATCTGAAGATCTATCCTATCGTGGACTTTCCTGGCCTGAAGCCACAATGATATGGACCTATCAGGTTATGGACAAACGGTTTCAGACGCTCGCACAATACGGCAGAAAGGATCTTGTACCATATGTGATGTTAATGAGACGAATTACTCAAAAGGGGTCTCCTTTCTTATGAACCGAAAAGCGAAATTTAAGTAAACAAAAAAGCGAAAAAGTGTATATGTTACACAGTGGTATTGAGACATATAGGCAGGAATACGAGCATAATAAGCCAAAGAAATAAAGACAGAGAAGGTTATATCGAGACGAGACGAATAGTGTTGCGTATAACAATTAAAAAAGAAAACCCAAAGTGAATTATATAATTTAACAACGAATAATTTTCTATAAAACGTCGCGCCCAAGCGACCATAATTATTTTCCCACGATAATACTAAGTTCGTACTACATCGATTTTTGTTGTGAAGCTGTAGCAGAGATTTACACTTCTAAATTCTACTTTTACCAACTGCGTAGTCGGAGTAGATTATTTAATGTCTGTGATATATATGAGAGGGCAATTCCGGGTTGATGTGAGCAACGTTCGTGGGCTAAGAACAAATCTCTTTGCTGTGTACGTTCACCTCTCCCGCTATAAACCAGCTCTCTCGGCGCTAAGTGAAACACAGGTAGGTGAGAATACCGAATTGTCAGATTTGAACCTGGATATAGCTTAGTTCCTTTGTTTTTCGCACATCGTGGTCTTGCTATTGTCAGAACTTCCGAAATGAAACACGTCTTCCACTCTTCAGGTTTGAAAACCAACTCCCTTTTTATACAACACATACAAATAAGACAAGTATTATAATTTACATTTGGTTCCCCTGAACAGCAGGAATGTTTTGAGGTTGATAGCTCGGCCAATCTGGTGATGGAAACGTCTTCGGCTTCATTGATTCTTTTTCTTCCTCATCGTTGTCTGTATCGACCTCAGGCCCAAACATGCACCACGGTTTGATTTTATCGCTGGTTATCACGGTTGTATATATCCGGCATTTTGTGAACAGATCTCTTCCAACAAATATCGGTCGAATCGGAAACATCGCATGAAGATATATGGACTCTTGTACCGCGATTCAAGTTTGTGAGATTCTCCTGTTGGTTTTGGCATAGCTTCAATAAGCCTCAAGTCGCTCTCATGATTAGTTTTCAGTGGTTCCGTTTCGACACGAACTCGATTTGCAGCAATTTTCCTTTTTTCGACAATTGGTTGATCTTCGTTGTCATCCTGTATGGCTTTAACTAACTGGTTCGTTAAAATATCCCTCATTTTAAAGTCAAACACTAATTCAATTGGTCAAAATCCAGTTTTGGTATTGCGCTGCGTGTTAATTGACCATTAAATATTGCGCAAATCAAAGTCACAGAAGTGTGTAAGAACTGCAAAATTGTTCGATTAACACGTTCAATATGATCATTGACTCGAGGTTTTGGCACAGCTGTCTTTATATGTTGGATGCCATTTTCTTCACAAAACTCGTCAAAGTCTCTAGAGGTGAATCCAGTTCCACGATCACTAATAAGTACTACTGGCAAACCAATTCTCAATTACCTCTTTCGTTTTGGTGTCCTTCACGGCTTTTACCATAACATATTTGGTAAACGCATCAGCTAATCCCAAAACGTGTGTTTTCCCTCTATGACTTCGTGGAAAAGGTCCTAGATGATCGATATGAAGAACGTGAAAGGGAATAAGATTGACATCATAAAAATGCAGTCGTCCTTCTGATGTCCATGGAGATCGCTTGTTGTAGCAGCATTGAACGCATGCAGCTATATACGACTTCACATAGTTCCGTTTCCTCCGGAACCACATTCTCTTGGTAATTGCTCGAACATCTTTATCACAGCCACAATGACCCATATCGTCGTGATAATGTTTGATCACCCTCCACCGAATAGCTGCAGATACCACCAGTCATAAACCGTCCTTGCATTTTGTAAAGAGTCGCCCATCTTTAATATTGAAAATTCCTTTGCTTACCTGCTCATTATAGATCAATGACTGTATAATAGTTAAAAGTCGAAAATTTTGCCGCTGCATGTCAGAAATCCAGTCACCGCAGGTTATTTTTATTTTCAGGATACTTGAAGCCACAGTTTCCATTTCATATGCAGGTTCGACAGGAGCACGGCTGAGTGTATCAACATGCGCCATTTGGCTACCGCAACAGTGTACTATTAAGAAATCAAATTCTTGTAGTCGCAGCCACCTTCTGGCTATTTCTGGAAACAATGTCTTCGATTCCTTAACAGTACTAATGGCTGAACAGTGGCTGACGACGGTGAATCTCCTTCCCAGTAAATACATCTTGAACCTCTCCAAGCTAGAAACCATAGCAAGCACTTCAAGCTCGTAGCTTGAATACTTTGATTCAGCAGCAGTACATGTCCGACAAAAATAAAACACTGGCTTTAATTGAGGATCATTCTCCGAATTTTGAAATAGAATTCCACCAATTCCTATGCAGCTCGCATCTGTGTGCACTTCATGATTCTTGTTGGCGTCGAATATCTGCGGCACGGGTTCATTGCAGAGAATTGTTTTTAACGCAGTGAAAGAATTTGTCTGTGCATCTCCCCAATGAAATGGCTTATTCAATTTTTCCTTCTTCAGTAGAAACGTTAATGGCTTGGCGGTTACTGAAAAGTTTCGCACAAATTTCCTGAAGTAACTGGCGAGGCCAATAAACCTTCTTAATTCATTGACGTTCGTTGGTTGTAAGAATTTATCGATAGCCATTATTTTCCTTTCTCTTGGTTTGAGGTCATTCTCGAAGAGACAGAATTTCAATAACCTCCTCCGGTGAGTCTGATGGTATGATCAGTTCGTCAACGTCGCTGAACACCTTTGCCCTCAATGGCTTCACCAATTTTAATATCGTATCTTAAAACACACATGGGGCATTGACGAGCCCGAATGGCATTCGTGTGAATTCATACTGGCCGCTATGTGTGATGAACGCGGTAAATTTCCTGAAACTTTCCTCCACGAGTATTTGGTAATATTCTCACATGAAGTCCAACACAGTGAAGAATTTTTTTCCTGCAGCCGCTAATTCTTCTTTCACCGTAGGCATGGGATATGGCATTTTCAAAGTAATTTTGTTGAGAGCACGAACATCAATGCACATCCGCTCCTCATCTGTAGATTTCTTGACCAAAACGATTGGTGAAGAGATTGATGATTCACTTGAGTGTATAATTCCGTGATCAAGTAATTCTGCTACGACTTTGTCTACCACATCTTTTTGCGAAAGGTATTTTGTATGGCTTTTTCGCGACTGGTGTCTCTGAAGTCAAAATAATATCCAATGATGCGTTTCCAGTCAAGCGTTTCTCCGAAACAACTGTCAAACTTGTTGGTGAAGCTTATAATTTCGTTTTGCGTATGGATATTTAAGTTGCTACCG
The DNA here is from genome assembly GCA_955652365.1 of Eristalinus aeneus. Classification (NCBI taxonomy): domain Eukaryota; kingdom Metazoa; phylum Arthropoda; class Insecta; order Diptera; family Syrphidae; genus Eristalinus; species Eristalinus aeneus. The sequence goes on from OY019131.1 coordinate 74,200,231, forward strand.
AGTGTGATATTGCCTCTCGTATTTTCCTCTAAATAACATGCTTCTTTCCTTACAACAAGTTGGTACGCGTTGTCATTCAGAATATCATTTCCAATAATTACCTTATAAGGAAGTATATCGTCGTTAACAACAAGCAACCGGTGTTTAAATTGTCGATCATCTATTGAAATATGTACGTGGATGCAAATATTGCCCAAACATGTTCCTCCACCAAAACCAGTGAGGTTGAAATTTCTGCAAAGACGATCGATCCAATTTCGCTCGCAACGGATTGTTTAATAAGCGAGTAGTCACTGACGGTGTTGATGAATGTGATAATGCTGGTGCCATTGATACATATATTTTTCATTCTTTTGTCGATTGATTCTTCATTGGATGATATGTGAAGTATGTTGCTATTTCTCTAAGCGTTCAGTGTTGATTTAATACGTTCTGGACATGTTTCATTTCAATAGACATGTGTCATGATTGCTGAAAATTAAAACATTTTTGTGTTCGTGTGTTGTTTGAAATCGCTGAGGTTCGTGCTATATTTACAGTTTGAGAATGTCGGCTGCATATGTAATGTTGGGCGGTTTGTAAAGAATCGTTCGATGGCACCTCTGAATTCGTTCAAGGTATTGACGTTCGAACTTGCTTAAGCGGTTTGAAGTTCTGCCTGTTTCATACTCTTTCGTATATATGAAGTGATTGCTGCGTCGGACAATGCGTGTTTTTGTCCTAAGGCTCTCATCCGAAAAAAATAATCCATTGTAGATTCGGATTTGGTATTATTACGGGTATTTACCATCAATTTAAAATGAATGTGTGCCTCGCTCAAATCTTTGCCAAAATCCTCTATTAAACTATGTGTAAACTCAAGTTTTCATGTTGTGATCGTACCTAAAAGTGCATCAGACCAAAGTTTTGTTGGTCCTTTCAGCTTCGATTGAGCAACTAATAGTGCACTTCTCTCATCCCAGTTGTATCCCACAATCAGTGTGTTAACACGTTGAACATACTGATTGGCTGTCGGGGAAAGCGAGTCGGAAGAGTCGTATTCGGGCATGATGGCATGAATTTTGCCAATGTTCGATGATGTTAGATGTGCGACAGTTGAATTCGTGGAAACGGATGAGCGTCCCCTTCCGCTGAAGTTGCGGTTGTTGTCAATGCCTGTAGCGCCGGCGTTCTTTGAGTTTCTGTGGATTGCTATATATTTGTATCCGCAAAGTTTGCAGCAAGCTGGATAAGGAATTAACATCGTTTCGTAGGACGTCAATTGTTTCTTCTTTATCATCGCTCAAGTGATCAGCCCCAATTTCGTTGGTTCCAAAAAAATGAATGAGTTCGGCACGTTTGCCGGTAGTTGGTTGTTCGTTTTTAAGTAGAACTGCTTTCAATTCTTTAACTTTTAAATTACTTATCAGAATTATTTTTAGTTTTGAATTCCGTTTAATTTTTGTTTAGAGATATTAGAAGTTATCCCACTTCTGAATTTGTCAGTACTTCCGAAATAAAACACGTCCTCCGCTCTTCACATTTAAAACTTAACTCCCTTTTTTATTCAAGACATGCAAATAAGACAAGAATATTCATTTACATTTGGTTCCCCAGAACACCAGAGATATTTTGAGATTGACACTATTTACGTGCGTATTTACGTACGTCAACCACAATACGGCCACCAAACTGGATAGCAACTCATGTGTCATGTGTCAACTTTAAATGAGTTTGAAGCGCTATTCGACTCCATCACAAGAATTGTATCCCTGTATCCTCGCACAGAAATCGGTATTGCGGGCGATTTCAGTGTACATAATTCTTCTTGGCTTCTACATTCAGGCCAGACAACACCCGAAGGAAGGTTTGTTGAAATCTTTGCTGAGGTAAACAATTTAACTTAGCTTGTGAATGAGTCAACACGGATACCTAACATTGCAGATCATACGGCCAACACCTTGCAGCTATTTCCCACATCTCATCGTGGGAAATTCTCAGTTGACATACTGCCTCTAAGCTCGTCAAACCACAGTGTCGTACAAGCCAACTTTCCATACTCGTCCTAATCAGTTAGAGAGTAAATCCCTAAAAGAACAGTTTGGCTCTACGAGAAAGCCAACTAGAGCGGCCTAAATAACTTTTTTAGGGATTTTAACTGGCCACTATGCTTCCTCAGTAGTGACATGGATGCCGCAGCTGATATGATTATAAAAATAATATTATCCGGTGTGAAATCCTTCATTCCTCACAGAATGAAGAGTATCAAACGGCAACCCTTCTGAGTAAGAACCGGAAGAAGTTCAAAAGGACCCGAAATGATTGCAATGCGTTATTAAGACGTGTTAAACTTTTGATCATTCGTAAAAAACGTAAAGAATTCCGCCTCGTCTTCAATTCTAACGCTCATTGCAATGAGATTCCAGCTGTCAGCTGAAATTTACCTTTCGAACCAATTTCATGTCTGATATTCACCATATTAATGCTGGTTTGCCCTAGGGCTCCGTTTTGTCTCCGACACTCTTCCTCATTTTAATAAATGATCTCCTGTCTGTCACTTCCAATCCAATGCACTCTTTCGCTGATGACAGTACTCTCAGCTTTTCATATTCGTTCCTCGGCTCTCGTCCCTCCTCTTGGCCATTAACTTGGAACGGCAGCGCCTTTTAAGCTCATTAAATTCCGATCTTGATAGCATAATCGATTGGGGAAATAAGAAAAGAGTGGAATTTAATGCTTTCAAAACTCAGTTCTGTCTTCTGCCACTGAAGCGATCTCAAAATAACCTGCCATTATCTATGAATGGTTCCTGGATTGTTGAAACTGAACTATTTTCCATCCTCGGTACGTGTATCAACTCAACACTAAGTTGGAACGATCACATATTCGAGATCGTCAAAAATGCAGCGAAATGTCTAGGTTTTTCTAAAGCGATGCAAAAAATATTTCACCTTTTCCGATCTGGCAACAATATATAAGATGTACATCCGCCGCTTGAGTAAAACGCTCCTACCTGGTCTGGTTCTCCTAAGACCTCACTGCACCTACTAGATAGAGTCCAACAGCGAGCAATAAAACTTATTGGTGATAATAGTGCTGCAAAGTCAATTGACTCGCTTGAATATGGACGAAATGTTGCGTTTATTTTTTATCGCTATTTCAACAAGAAATGCTCTAATGAGTTAGCCAGCTGCATTCCTCCTTTATGAATTCACCAGCTGATGCTAAAGCTGAACGTTCGACACACGTTAGTACGCGAAAGTTAAGAAGGAAAAAAAAATATAAAACTAAATCCTGCAAGAACGCTTGCAGGATTTTCATGAGCAAGGGTAATTAACATAAAAAAAAAGTTTAAATTAAAATGTGCAAAGTGTTACACAAATAAAGTGTCAAAGTTAAGTATAAAGTCTTAAACATAGTAGAAATTCACAAAGTTCACAAGTGCAAACAAAAAACAGGTGTACAAAAATCACGGAGAAAAAGAAGTGAAGTACTTTACAAAATCACGCTACGTAAACACATAATTACATATAAATAATAATACAAAGTGATATCGAGGAATCGCGCGGTATACACTAAAAAAGACTAATTATTAAATCAGCTGCAATTTGAAATTTATATCATCACAGGATATGCACAATAATTAGAATTGCAAGCAATACTAAAGGGAAGTCATCCAGAAAGAGGTAGAAAACAAAAATGTAATGTGCTATTATAAAGGCATTACTGTTTTTTGTAAATATATATATGTGTGCAGTATTGCAAACATAGTGCCAAATAATTTCACTTCTTGTTAAATGCATCAGATGAATATTTAATTTCATTTTACAAAAACACATATACACATAATACACAAAGTGAATAACCACGGTACGATTCGGTTGAGGTCAATTTTGTTCTTTTAATTTAATTAGAACAATTAACAACTCTTTTAATTCATTGAACTATAAATAGTTTACAACGTGTGATTTATCGCGATCGGTTTTGTTTGTTGCTACCACCTTTACTAGTTGTCTACCTCCAATATTCGCACCCATCGCCTGTGAAAAACGCAGTTCTTAATTAAACAACGATTAAGCCATGCAATTTCCCGCATTTGTTACAAAGTGATTGTTGATAATTCGAATTGATTTGATCTCCGATATGTTTACTGTTTAGGAATAATTTAACTTAAGAATTCAAACTAATAATTTGAATCTATTAAATTATGATTTTTAACTTAATCTATGAATTCTATAAATCGAATCTATGATTCATTATTGTTACTGGCTGAACTTAGTAATCTTTTATTATGCTAATCTCGTAACACCGATCTATTACTTAATCGCTGTATAACGTTTAGTATAATACTTACATCCATGCTAAACTATGTATAACGCTTAACCTACGGTGGGTCTAAGAATTGTTTTCTCGCTCTCTTTCGATTTCAACCAGGCAGCAAGCAATATCAAATAATTTATTTGTACAGTGATCCAATGGGTTTTTATTTCGTATTTTTTTCGCTTCATCGTTTCTTTTTGGTATTTCATTCTTTAACTGTTTGGTCTAAAATTCGAGACGGATTCTTAAAATAATAGAACATTGTTTCGTTTCGTGGACTTAATTAAGAAAAACTGAACTTCGCTGGACATTGAACATTTGTGGATTCATCGAACACTGGATTATGGTACTTTCAATTGACTTAACTCATTAATTAAGATATTTGCAATAAATTGCTTGTAATTGCTTGGGAATTGTGTGTATCTTCGATTTTTATTCAACTTACTCTATTGAATTGTTCGATTAACTTCGATATTTCTTCGCTGTATTGAACTCCTTTTACCTCGATAACTTATTGGATTTTGAGTGCGAAACATAACTGATTAATTGATTGAATAAGGATGAGTGCTAAAGTAAAATTATCTAAACTACGCTTAACACGTGGACATCTAAAGGGTTCTTTAATCATCTTAGCTTCCTTTTACAAAAACAGTAGTAGAATCTGTTAAATTAGAAGCTACTGAAGTTCGCCCTGAAAAAGTAAGTGAATTGTGGGCAGATTTCGACAGGAAATATACGAGATAGAAGATCAAGAAGAGTATATTGATCCTGGTCCGTAATTTAAGGAGTTTAAATCGAAATACCTCATGATTAAATCAATTTTAATTTCCGCTATAAGGAAACGTTCATCCCAAAAGTCATGTGATGTTAATGTTGAAACCGTACATCGTTAAACTAAAGAACAGGCTATTTTAGCAGATCGCTTGAATTCGTCAATTACTTCTTCGCCAACAACTCAAAACACGTGTCTACCGACTATATGGATTGAGCCAATTTCAGGCAGCTATTGTGACTGACACAATTTTCTAGACATGTTTGTCGGAACGGTGCACAATCGAACTAATTTTTCGCTAACTCAGAAATTCCACCTTCTTGTGTACCATCTTCGAGGAGAGGCTCTGTGTTTGTTGAGCCATATTCCCATATCATGATAGACCGCGTCATGTCATAAATAATACCAAATGTTTCTATTCTGCGTAAGATAGCTGATGATGCTGACGCTGCTGTAAGAAGTCTATCGTCGATCAACTTTGAAGACGGACATCCGTGACTTATATATCTGTTGCATCCAATCATTATTTCCTTACGTTCCTGGATGCGACGTGGCAAAGCATTGAAGCAATCTTGTTGAAGCAATTTTCGGGACTCTAAGACTAGAAGTTGGAATGTTAAGAGTCATCACGTTTTGTATTCATCATCATCATTGTTCAAAATATTTTGCTGCGCATCAACTGTATCAATGCGCAGAGTTTCTTGAATTAATCAATCAGGCCAGAAGAGACTTCGTCAAATTAAGCAAACTGTATTTTAACTGTCTTCGTTCTGTTCATCCCTCAGTTATATGTCAATCAAAGTCTCGATGCAAGACATGCAACATGCGACATCACATCTTAGTGCATCTTGATTCAATACGCAACGATTCGAAAAACTCAAATCCTACTTTTTCTTCATTTACACATAGGGGGATTGAGAATCATCATTTGGGTGTCAAAGTCGAACAAAACCTTTCTGCGTATACGAGTAAAATGGGGCAAGTCACCCAGTGGCCCAAATTAACATTTCGAATTTTGCACCGTAACATATGGTACTTCATGTGCACCTTTTCAATCTATTCGCGTTCTGTAGTATATCGCACAAGATCATCGAAAGGAATTTCATATCGTAGCAGATGTTATTAACACAGATTTTTAATGTGGACGACGTCGCTTCAGGAGCAGAAGAAGAAACTGTTATAAAAAAAGACTCGTTAATTTAAATACTTGACAAGGGAGGATTCGTGCTTACAATATACCGAAGTAATTGTCCATCAGTTTTGCCGAACAACTTTATCGATGAGTTTACTTGAAAGTTAATGGATACGAATAGTCAGCCTTGGAATAAGGTCTTAGCTTTGTTTTGGATCCGAAGTCAGATGAATTTTATGACGTATTAACCTCAGTTCTATTCAGTGCGTGAAAAAACGTCAAATCTTGCGCGACGTTGCAAGTATATTTGACCCACTAGGATTTCTCGCACCTTCAACAATCTTACTTAAAATTCTATTCCAGGAACTCTGGCAGCAGAAGTTAGAATGGGAGGAAGGAGTTCTCGAGACTATCGCATCAATATGGCGTCAATATAGGCAAGAGTTATCAACTCTAACCGGTCTGGTTATTCCTCGATCCATTGGATTATCGCTACTACTAGACGGATTCTCGGACGCCTCCGAATCTGCATTTGCTGCCGTTATTTACTCCCGTTTCCAACATAAGAATGACCAACTTGAAACTATAATTGCACCTGCTAAAACCCGTGTAGCTCCACTTAAGAGATTAAGCACCCCTCGACTGGAACTATGCGCAGCCTTGATGTTGGCCAGGTTGCTGGACGCTGTCCAGAAGTCCCTTCAGGTCACATTTCCAATGTATTTGCCTGGTCTATTTCGCTTATCGTATTGCCTTGGCTGTCCTCACATTTGTTGGCAATCGCACGTCAGAAATTTTGAATACAATCATTAGAAATTGCTGGTTCCACATTAGGTAAGAATTCAATCCCGCTAACTGTGCTTCACGCGAAATACAACCTTCGAACCTTTTACACCACCCACCAAGATGCAACAACTTGGATAATAACCACAAAATTTGAAGATCATCCTGATTGTAATAAATAAGAAAGAAAGCAACCGCAGCAATTTTTACTTGTGGTTAAGTTGGATCATCATTTCGAACAACTTTCAACGGCATTCTCGTCTTGGAATAAGCTTCTAAGGAGTGTTGCGTACTTGCTTCAATTTATTTCGAACGGAAAATTACTCAAAATGTCTCCAGCCAATGGGAGCAGAAGAACTTCGCAACGCAAAGTTGAGCGTCATCCGCTGGCTACAACAAAATTAACATCTCAAAAAAATTTGGCAATTTCCCAAAATAATGTCCAATAATATTAACCCATTTTTAGATGAAGAGAGAATACTTCGTGTAGGTGGACGCATTGAAGAAGCCTGTATAAACTACAATGCCATGCACCCAATTATAATTCCCAAAGAGCACCGTATTACAAAACTAATTTTAATCGATCCACATAAACGATTCTTACATCTTGGAGTATCAAGATTATTGGCACTTATTCGATAGGAATAATGGACTTAAGGCTGCAGAAACTTGTTGCGGAAGATAACGTACGGGTGCTTACCCTGCTTCAAACGAAGGAAAGTCACCGCTAGTCAAATTATGGCTAATCTACCACCTCAACGAGTTCAACAGTGCCGACCCTTTGCACATACCGGCTGGTCCAATCGCAATCAAGACCAAATTCGAAAAGAAGTCTCACATTACCAAGGGTTATATAGCATTGTTTGTGTGTATGGCTAATAAGGCCATACACCTGGAATTAGTGATCTTACAACGGATGGGTTTTTAGCAGCACTTCGTTGCTTCATTGCACGACGGTATAGTATGTCAGTTTATACCACCCTCAGACCCATATTTTGATTGGCTGTGGGAAGCGGGTGTTAAGTCCGTCAAACGACATCTTCTAAGGGTTATTTGAGGAGAAGATAAATTTAATCTCGAACAGCTGTATACATTTCCAGCGATACTAAGTTCGCGACCGTTGTGTTCATTTTGTTTGAACAATATTCTTCAATTCCAGAGCCTTCATTAGACATACCAGCTGATAACAGTCCAGAGTCTATCGCTGTGGAATTCCATATAAGCCCGAGTGCAGGGTTATTGGAAGAGATGGCACATGGAATATTTGAACTCACTGCAAAATCGACCCAAGTGGTAGCAGAAGCAGAAGGTTGTTAAGGTTGGCGATTTAGTGCTCCTCAAGGACTCCTAACTTCCCCCTGGCAAATGGTTACGAGGACTTATTACCGGTCTTTATCCCGAGAAAGACGGGTGAATCAGAGTGGTTACACTAAGAACAGCAAGCGGCAGTTTTCTTCGACTGATTCCCAAATTGGCAGTTCTAGCCCTATGCTGAAACTGTGCTCCATGAGCGGCGGGATGTTTAGGAATAATTTATCTTAAGAATTCAAACTAATAATTTGAATTTATTTAATCATGATTTTAAACTTTAACTATCTAACATTAAAATATATTATTTGTACGGTGATAAAATGAGTTCTTTTTGGTATTTCGTTCCTTAACCTTGACATTCATCAAACGTCAAAGTCTGCACACATTAATTTTTCAAAAATTTTTATTGGAGAGTGCAGTCAGAGATCAAATTTGTCACAATTTAATAAATACCATAAAAAACAAGAGTGTTTAAAAATGTTAAACCAGTGCTAAACTAGAGCAGAATAATTGAATCCTTTGATCACTTCGCGTGTGCTTGTTAGTTTGCGATATACTCTGATCAAATAAAATCAGTCGGTAATTAACAACTAACACCAAAGATCCTTTGGATAAACTTATTTCATATAAATTATCCGAGCGGTTTAAGCAATATATAAACATATCACGAAAATGGCACAAAAGAGACAAGCGTCTGCAAACAAAAACGACACTCCCGATCAACTTATAAATTAGAGATCAAAAATTGTTTCGAATATTCAGCGAGTGAAAACGGCATTGACTGAAAAGAAGATGTCACAGAATCCAAACGAATTAGAATGCAGATTGAAATTATTAAATTCATGATCTGTTAATCAGACATATATTAGGCTGATCAGAGTGAGACTTTTCACGGGGATTTGGAGGACTGTTTTTGTATCTAAAACTGTTGTTAAGGAATGCATTAAAGAAAGGGCGTAAACCGAGTGTGGCCCCGCCACTCAGGACTACGTTTCTTCCCAAATTCAGTGGCAAATACGCCGATTGTAAAAATTTTATCAATGTTTTTGAGAATCTGGTGAATAACGATCCATGTGTATCAGACATCGAAAAATTTAATCAATTTAACACCATATGGTGTTTTCTGGTGAAACTTTAGGAACATTAAGGCATTCCAAATCACCAAGCAAATTCGACAATGTAAATATTTTTCCAGTTATTGCAAATAACGAAACCATCTGCATCTATTTTACGCACAGTGATAGATGCGGTTCGGCGATCTATGATTCCCTCCTATCATTGAGGGACGAGAAAAACATTTCCAACACAATAATTATCCATTTGGTGATGTCGAAAGTTGGCTCAATAACGAGGTCGAAGTGGGAAGAGTAGCTTGATTATAACACTTTTCTTCTTTGGATTGCGAAGCAGATCTCAACAAACCAGCATATAGCTGTTGAGGAGTCTTCATCGTCACGAATAAAAAACCAAATCTAAGTCATAATTAAAACCAAAACTCATCGCTTTGGTATTTCAACACAAAAAAAAAAAAAAAAAAAAACAATCATAGCAAGTCAGTGGTTTACTGCGTTATCGGTACTGCAACGGTTCTAGTTTACGAAGACTGTACCTATTTGAATAAACTGTCTTCGTAAAGAACAAAAAGCTTCCAAGTAGTGTGTGCAACCATTTGCATCACACATTATAGCATCAGTATGCAACGACTTTTAATGGAGTTCAAGCTTTCACCACTCAAACCGTGCACGCCTCTGCTGAAACCGACCAAGTTATTCTGGCAACTGCGATGGTTAGATTTCAGTGCAAGAATGGTGAATATCTGTTGGCGAGAGTTTTTCTTGATTCGGGCTAGCAAATTAACTTCATCACCGAAGAACTTGTGCAGAGGTTGAGTCTTAGAAAAGAAGATAATTCAAACAAACGCGATGGATTGATTGGATGGCGCAGAAGGACGTGGGCCTAGCTCGCTCATCAAGCGCTAATGTTCTGTCACGAGTAGAAGGAACCTACAGTTCTTTGCGGCTCCGAACGAAGTTTAAGAAGTTTTTCGCAGACAGTACTATCAGCATTCATAGAGTAATTACTCGAAAGAGGTTGTGCCGTGAAATATGCGAGGTATTCATTCGGAAATGAAACTTGGACCTTTGGCGTGTTAGTGTCGCACTCTACCCACTACGCCACGGGGGCCACGCAACTGGTATTTGTAAGATAAACTCCAAGCTCAAGAAAAAAGTTCATGCTGTCGTAAGGTCAAGGCTGAATAAGCATTCATTTGAAACCGATTTTTGGGTCATATTCCGGCTGATAGACTGATTTTTTGGTCAAAATCAGTCTATCAGCCGGAATATGCTATCAATACGGCGAATTGGAATGTTTCTAAAAATGTTGATTTAGCTGATCCAGGGTTTCATAAATCTCAAGGTATTAATTTGTTATATAACACTGAAACATTCTTCGGCCTACTTTCAGTTCAACGAATATTTTTTTGTTTATGTTTTTTCCTATAATTGTAATTTTATTCTGTACATTTTTTTAAGCGTTGTTTATTTGTTAAAGATATAGACAGATATAAGTATTTATCTTGTAGCATTATGTTAAAGATTAAGACAGAAATAGACAGATATAAAGATTTCTAAAGATATAAACAGATATAAGTATTTATCTTGTAGCATTATGTTAAATATAATAACTTAAAATCCTAAGTAGCGCTTCTTCTCGCTTGAGCCTAAGCTGCTAAAGAATGATGATTTTAAGGCAATGTACATGAAATTCCTGAAGGAATATATGTATAAATTTGGGACACATGTCACCGGCTGGTAACGAAATCCCCAAAGTGCCACACTACTTAATTCCACACCAATGTGCTCTAAGTCCACAAAGTGTGAGCACAAAATTCTAACCATTCAAGAGGAGCTGTTTCGAAAATTTACCGGCAAGTTCTAGAACAAGAGCACTCGATTTACTAGCTCATAGTGTGAAGACAACATCCATCCGAACCTCTGCACCTTTTTCAATTATATGCAGTCACCTATTGGACTGCGTTGGCACCTTTCCTGGCGATACGATGTTTAAAAATGTTAGGCGACGCTTATAAAGATTCGTGGACGATCTTCTAACTGGTGCAAATGAGATTCAGACTCAAACGAAAATCCAAGAGGAAGTGATGGAGATCTTAAACCATGGCAGATTTCAATTAGCCAAATGGTTTTCCAACCATCCAGCGTTCTACAAAGAGTAGAGCCCTGAAAAAGAAATCAAATGCTGACTCAGCGAGGATGCTAAAAATTCAAACAAAACAGCTTTAAACTAGAAGAACACTTCAATAATTTTCCATTGATAAAAAGAAACATACTTTAAGCTTCTTCACCTCTCTTTGACCCGCTTAGACTATTAAGCCCCATTGTCACATAAGCAAGATACAAGCTACAAGAAATATGTATTGCAAACATAGACTGAGACTGGGTAAAATAGTTTGGATGAGTCATGCGGATGACATGCGGATCTGAAGGCATTGGTGGCGCTGCTTCGAGAAAAGGTCTGGCTAGTGAACGTCCAAGACGCGTAACAAAAAACTGCTTAAGATTCAGGCCAATGCTGACTCACATTGTAGGTAACTTGCCAGCTGATCGCCTTAAAGCACAACGATCCTTTCTGATACTCCTATGTGGCGTTGATTCCTATGGATTTGTGAGCTTTTCTTCGAAGGCTTTACACTATGAACTAACAACGGATTTGTTCGATGACTTTTTGCGTTCTTAAAGGCTTATTGCCTATAAAGGGTCAACCGGTTGTCTAGAACTTTTGAGGATCGTACACTGCGACAACCGGACGAACTTCGTAAGAGCTCAGCGGAAGCTGCAGGAAGCCAAAATGCAGTTCGAGCGAGGACGTTAAGATGTTTCCCGGTTTGCAGCAGAGGAGAGCTTCATCTTAGCTATAATTTCGCCTAGGACGACAGTGAAGTCAGTGAAAGGTCTACAACAACGGACCGCCAGAAGCGGTCTTCTCCTTTCTTCTGAAAAGCTGGTGCTATTCTCTCCTTCTCTGCTCGTAGAGCTCACGAACGGCCCTCGTTGTTTGATGCAGCGTTATCAAGGAAGGACACACAACATCGACGTCCCGGACAGAGCGTCATACTAGGCAGCAGAAACTTCGAGGTAGTAAAGGACTTCGTCTACCTCTGTCCCGAGGCAAACAGGGACAACAACATCAGTATTGAAATCAAACGCAGAATCACTCTTGCCAACCGCTGTTTCTTTGGGCTCAAGAAACAATTGAGTAATTCAGCCCTCTTTCGAAGGACCAAGCTCGCCTTATATAACAGCTTGATCGTCCTAGTTCTACTGTATGTCACGGGAACCTGGACGTTACTAAAAGCGGATGAGGAAGCCATTAGCCTTTTCGAGAGAAAAGTTTTGCGTGCGATTTTTGGTTTTGCTTACCTTGATGGCATCTGGAGGGGAAGGTTTAACGAAGAACTCTATGGGCTGTACAGCGATATGCGCCTGGTTTAGCGACTGCGGATTTAACGCTCAAAATGGCTAGACCATGTACAGAGGATGGACACCACTCCTCCGGCCCGAAAAGTCTTTGAATGCGTGCCATTGGGATAACGAAATAGAGAACGACCTAGACTAAGGTGGCGCATACAAGTGGAGAAGGATCTCAACCAACTTGGAGTGCGCAACTGGAGATAGCTGGCGAAAGATCGTGCTGGCTTAAGAGGCGTGTTGGTTGAGGCCCAGGTCCACCCCGAACTGTAGCGCCACAAGAAGAAGAAGAAGAAGAGTGAGAATGAGAAGTTAAGGAAAAATGCCTTGTTCTATACCACCACTACTGAAAAATGATTATTAGGAATGATGGATAGTCAATATTTAGCAATATAACCGACAATAATAATCTAAATGCAGGACAACAAAAATGAAATTAACACACAGTTAAACAACGAAACACATTAATACACAGTTAGGAGATAACGTGAAAAATATTCAAAAACTAGTAATAAAAGATAGAACCAGAGAATAATGAATCGTTTACAATAACTACAAATTCTAAAGTTAAAAGAAATAGTAGAAAATATCTTAGTTACAATAGCCTTAATCAAAGCAGGAATCACTCACCCTGGTTTATTAACGAAAGAAGAACTTGTAATGACCGAAATGAGCTTTAGTAAATTGAAAAATATTAAAGCAGGTGTTATTCAGTATCGAAATAACTCCATAACTATAACCTTAAAACTAAACGAGCAGATCATATGCCTTCCTACAAAAATAGTTTTAGGTATTCCAAGTTTGGGAAATCAAGAAAGGAACAAACATACAATATATTAATATGATATTAATAAGAATAATATTAATGAATACGAGGAAAGAACAGATTGTACGAGTGGTGTTCACTATATTTTCTCGGTATAGGGTAAAGCTGTAATTATATATGTATATAAATTGACTTATTTGGGTGGGCATGGGCCTATGCACACGAGGTAACGTCGTTGAGTGCGCTCAACATGGCGAGCTGCCAAGGTAATCCTCGTTAGTGCACAGGTCAAGTTGACATACAGCCTCCAAGTGGCGCCCCCTGGATAGCCATCACAACACCCGTTGTATGGTGAACTAATGTATGCAGCAATACCCTCTGCCCGAGGATTTAAATAATGGACCTAGCCGACCAGTCTGTGGGTTGTGCGTGAGAGTAACTTCCTCACCACGTAAAAAACAGAAGTTCAGAGATAACATCATGCCTCGGATAGTGAAGGATCAACTGTTGACGACCCCAGCAAACGTTTTAAGGACAATGATTTTCGGTTTTGAACGTGGAATGTGAGGTCCCTTAACAGGCCACGTGCAGCCGAACAACTTGCGGAGGCCCTTGACCGCTCCAAAGCTGACATAACTGTCATCCAGGAAGTGCGATGGGATGGGCCTGGCATAAAAGCGATAAAGCACCGCTTATTCGAATGCGGATTTGTTGTTCGAAGCAGACTTAGACAAAAAGTCTTGAGGTACGACCCAGTCAGCGAACGCCTCATTACAATCCGCATCAAGGCTAAATTCGGGAACATGAGCCTAATATGCGCTCACGCCCCGACAGAGGAAAAGGATGACAACATCAAGGATGACTTCTATGATTTCCTAGAAAGAACATACGATCGATACCCCAGCTATGACACCAAGATCGTTCTAGGAGATTTCAACGCTCACCTGGGAAAGGAGAACATCTTTGCTGGAGTCATCGGTAAGCACAGCCTGCACGACATCACATCCGGAAACGGACCCAGGCTGTTGGACTTCGCCTCAGGGCGAAACCTCTCTGTGGCTAGCACGCGGTTCCTACACCTGGACATTCACAAAGGAACCTGGCGATCTCCTGATAAATCAACCGTCAACTAGATTGATCACGTTGGGATCGACGTCAGACACTCCTCCAGTATTCTCGATGTCCGAACCTTCCGAGGTGCAAACATTGACTCGGATCATCACCTTGTTGTAGCCAAGGTAAGAACCCGGATAGCGAGAGAGCAACGGAGTCGAGAAAGGCCAAAACGGTTTGACGTCAAAAAGCTACAATCGCAGCTGATTGCCTGTTAACCTTGTCTCCCATAAACTCGCTCAGAGTTCGACGCTTCCTGCACTAAGCAAAGAAGAAGAATGGAAACGTTGTCAAGAAGCTATTAAAGATGCTGCCACTGATGTGCTGGGTTTTACGTCACCACCCAGAAGAAACCCATGGTTTGACGACGAGTGCAGGCAAGCGCACGCAGGTAAACAAGACGCCTATAAGCTGACGCTGCATCGAACAACGCGGGCTGTTCGTGAACTCTACAAACAGAGAAGAAGGGAAGAGCACTCCCAAGCGGCGATGACGACCCAAATCCCGCTCTTAGGAAGAATGGTCCAGTCAATTTGGATGATGATAGACAAGCATTCCGTCCCCCCGACTTAGACGAGGTGAAGATAGCAATATCCAAGCTGAAGTCGAACAAAGCTGCTGGAGCGGACGGACTGTCCGCAGAACTATTTAAAGCAGCTGGAGATGACCTGGTTGGGCGCATTCACCAGTACATCTGTAAGATATGGTCGGAGGAAAGCATGCCCGATAAGTGGAATCCCAGCGTCGTTTGCCCGGTCCACAAGAAAGGAGACCCCTTTGACTGCGCCAACTACAGAGGGATTAGTCTCCTGAACATAGCATACAAGATCCTCTCTGCCGTATTGTGTGAGCGTCTGAAACCGTTTGTCCATGACCTAGTAGATTACTATCAGTGTGATTTTACGCCAGGGAAGTCCACAATCGACCAGATCTTTATATTACGGCAGATCCTGGAAAAGACCCAAGAAATGCAAATTGACTCTCACCACCTATTCGTCGATTTCAAGGCTGCATATGACAGTGTGCATAGAGACGAGCTATACAGTGAGATGTCTAGTTTTGGCATTCCTCCAAACACGTCAGATAGTGTAGGATGACGATGGAGAACTCTCGCTGCTCCTTCAAGGTCGGTACCGAACTCACCGAGACCTTCAATGTCAAAAAAGGTTTTAGACAAGGCGACGCACTGTCATGTGACTTCTTTAACATCATCCTCGAGAAGATCGTGCGTAACTCACAAGTCAACATCGGAGACACGATCTTCCAGAAGTCAGTTCAATTGTTAGCTTACGCTGATGACATTGACGTCATTGGACGAACACAGCGAGCCTTCAATGAGGCGTTTGCT
Source organism: Eristalinus aeneus (assembly GCA_955652365.1). Classification (NCBI taxonomy): domain Eukaryota; kingdom Metazoa; phylum Arthropoda; class Insecta; order Diptera; family Syrphidae; genus Eristalinus; species Eristalinus aeneus. Next base: position 74,216,242 of record OY019131.1, read on the forward strand.
GGCATTGAGGCGTAAGCGGCTAATATGGGTCTAGTGGTTAATGAGGGCAAAACGAAGTACATGCTGTCATCAAGGAAGGACACACAACATCGACGTCTCGGACGGAGCGTCACACTAGGCAGTAGAAACTTCGAGGCAGTTAAGGTATGTCTAGCTCGGCTCCGCGGTAAACAGGGACAACAACATCAGTACCGAAATCAAACGCAGAATCACTCTTGCCAATCGCTGTTTCTTTGGGCTCAAGACGCAATTGAGCAATAAAGCCCTCTCTCGAAGGACTAAGCTCGCTTTATATAACAGCTTGATCATCCCCGTCCTACTATATGGCGCAGAACGCCGTTATGGACGTTAGCAAAGGCGGATGAGGAAGCCTTTGGTCTTTTCGAGAGAAAAGATTTGCGTGCGATTTTTGGTGCTGTTTGCGTGGATGGCATCTGGAGAAGATTTAATGACGAAATCTTTAGGCTGTACAGCGACATGCGCCTGGTCAAGCGTCTACGAATACAACGCTTAAGATGGCTAGGCCACGTAGAGCGTATGAACACCACTGCTCCGGCCCGAAAAGTCTTTGAATCTGAATCATTGGGACAACGCAACAGAGGACGACCTAGACTAATGTGGCGCACACAGGTGGAGAAGGACCTCAACCAACTTGGAGTGCGCAAATGGAGACAGCTGGCGAAAGATCGTGCTGGCTGGAGAGGCGTGTTGGTGGGGGGGGGGGGAACGAAACATGGGTTCACCACTATGAAAGAAGACAAGAGACCATGCATTGGCATAAAAAAGGAACAGACCCCCCGAAGAAGTTCTCACATCAGGTGTGTTGCTTCTTCATAACAACGCTCCTGTTCACACGTACGAGTTTTCGAGGCTGCTGCGCGAGATTGTGGTTTCAAAGATATCCAACACCCACCCTATAGTCCAGACTTTGCCCCTAAATACTATTTTCTGTTTCCGGATCTAAAAAAAATGTTTTCCTGGAAAAAGATTTTCTGATGTTGAAGAACTGAAGTCGGCAATAAATGGGCATTTTGCAGAGAAGGAGGATATATATTTTTTTGAGAGTTTATCTCACGATGTAACAAATGCATTAATTTGAGGGGATTATATTGATAATAAGGAAATTATGTTAAAAAATAAAAACAATTTAAGTTAAATTCGCATTTTCCATCATATCGATACCAAGTATATATTGAGCGCCCCTCGTATAACCAAACAAACATGTTCGATGAAAACTAATAAGAACCTTGAAAATGTTAGATCAAGCAAAAGAATATTTGTTGTCATAAATTTGATAAATGTAACAAATCAGAATTATTGCGATTTTAGAAACATAACTCTTGAAAAAAATATATTATTAATAGCCAAAATTGAAATAATAAAAATAAGTAATGAAGTAATACAAAACAAGGAAATAAATTATATACTTCAGCACAACTAGAAGGAAATGTAATGCAATGTGTGAAACAGTTAAATATTTTCTACTTTCAATAATTTTTTCGGAGAAAATTTTGTTTAAGCAAGAAGGAGTTTTTGGTCTTAATTCCATACTCCGATGCAATATTGCCTGTGTTCACACATTTCGTCATTGACTCATTACGGTAGCAATCATCATCATCACTTTTATCTTGGCCAATAAAAGTAACAATGTCCTGGAACGAAAATTCAAAGCAATAGATTCAGTTAATCTATTGAGAAGGTAAAGTAATTGCTTTGTTTGGGTATAACTTCTTCTAGCATTCGTAGATTTTCGTAAGTTAGTTTAAGGAATAACTCAACGCTGACAGACAGCGGCCGTGTTATTCAAAATAAAGAAGTAGAACCTGTAATAGAAAACATATAATAATATATTTAAAATAGAAGTAAGCTTCCTTTCATTTATTTCACGTAATATGACTCGAGCTGCAGAGAAGCTATCAGTTTTAAAGAAATAGGCTTCCGGACTTATAAAGCTAACCCTAACTGCTATAACTGCTGTACGTTAATAAGACGTGTTAAACTTGTTTTCGATCATGAGTTGATACAAAATGTGCTGCATTGTCCCAAGAGTAGAAAAAACTTTTAGTAATTCATGAAACACGTAAAGAATTCCTCCGCGCTCGCGCCCCAACAGAGGACAAAAAATATACGATCGATACCCCAGCTACGACACCAGTATCGTTCTAGGACACATTAAACGCTAAACTGGGAAAGAAGGACATCTTTGCTGGAGTTATCGGAAAACACAGCCTGCACGACAAGACATCCGGAAACGGACTTAGGCTTTTGGACTTCGCCTCGGGGCGGAACCCTTCCTGTGGCTAGCACCAGGTTCCCTCATCTGAACATTCACAAAGGGATTTGGCGATCCCGTGATCAATCCACCGTCAACCAGATTGATCATGTTGCGATCGAAGTCAGAAACTTCCGAGGTGCAAACATCGAGTCGGATCATCACCTTTTTGTAGCCAAGGTAAGAACCCGGATATCGAGAGATCAAGACAATACGGTTTGACGGCGGAAAGCTGCAATTGCAACTGATTGCTGGGAACTTTGCCGACCGAGTCTCCACGAAACTCGCTTCGATTTCGGCGCTGCCTGCACTAACCATAGAAGAAGACTGGAAACGTCAAGAACCCAACGAGGGATGTTCGTGAGCTATACGAACAGAGAAGAAGGGAAGAACGCCGGCTTCTCAGAATGTTAATGAAGAAGCATGAGAAGCGCGAGTTACGTCTGCTACCTGTCCCCACCTTGCTACTTGAGCCATCAACGTTACACGTGCCGATACTTCGTCGCTACCCACCGGATGCAGTGTCAGCGGATCAATATTTATTGTATTCTTATGAAAATCGATGTGATTGCACTGGTGATCGCATGAATTGCAGATTTGCGAACTCAGCGTCTGGAAGCTTTCCGCTCCGAATAAAGTTCATGCAATAACACCTGCAAGAGATTGGTTTCATTAGAAATTGTACGGGTGCAGTCGCATAATAAATAATAAAATTGTTTTGCTTTAAAGTAATGCAGAATCTTATTTAGCGCTGTCGATAGGATACGACCGGCTAATTTGCACAGTGCAAAAATCAAAAGAAAAGCATTAGAAAAGAAAAAGAATCGTATAAACTATGAAACTGCGAAACTCAAGCGGTGGGTCTTAACCCTTTACCACGTTAACAAAACTCATTGAAAAATGGACCCTCATATGATGGGCATGGTGTTGCTGATTTGCTGCTTGTAGGAAGAGTTGTTGTTGTTGTTTCATTATATACATATTAGGCAATATAGTGTCTAAGATAGTATGAAATACTTAAATTTAAATGTCAGAAAAGAATAAAACAAAAAAAAAAGATTCTTCCCGCATATTTTAAGGCATCTGTCGAAAAGCTTAAACTTCATTCCAGAAAGCGAGCTCCGAAGCAACATCGGAAGCCCCTTCACAACCTTAATTTCTTCCTTGAACCAAATTGGAATACTTACCGAAACAATAATTCAACTCCCAGCCCTCCTACAGTAGTCGTCATGAATCACAACGACAAATTTAATTCCTTCAGAATACCCAATTAAGGATCTTCCTTCATTCGATGGAAATCGTCGGTTACTTTACGAGTTCCTCAATAACGTAGAGAAAATTTTACTATATATAAGACGAACCGACAATACTTCATACTGGCAAATTCTTTTAAGGGCTATCCGGAACAAAGTCATAGGTCAAGCGAATGAAATTTGGGACAACATAAAAAGAAATCTGATTTTGCACTACGAACGGAAACGTGGCTCATTACAGACTTACATAATTTAAAACAGAATTCAAACACTGTAAAATGCTTCTATGGAGAAATTATCGAACTACTTTCGGCTCTTTGTAACACAATTCTGATACACGAAAATGATCATTATATTATCACAGACATGCCGCTACATGTCTTAATTAATTTTTGTGTAGAGTGAGAGCAATGCAGTCTGACTCACTGTCGTTGCACTTACTCTCTCCTGTCTCTAGAATAAATTGATTTAGAAAAAAAGACTTTACTGACTAAAAATTCAACAACCCCCTTGAATATCAACAACCCGTAAACAAGCAACAAGGTACTATTCTCCTGAATTCAATCGAAATTAAACCTTTTCTTGTCGTAAGTGAAGGTCTCTATGAAGCGGAAAATGGGCACAGCACAGTGGAAGTCGTTAACTACTCCGATGAAGAACACTCATTCATGATCGAGACCGAACTCGGTACAAAATCATACAATCCCTTAGATTTCATCGAAATCACTCACTTCAACACGGAATCAGAGGAAATTATGTTTCAGAAGAATATTGCAGAACTAATCAGGACAGATAATATAAATCCAGAAAAAACGTAAGGAAATATTAAAAATCTGCAAGGAGTACAAAGGCATAATATATATGGAAGGTAAACCACTCACATTTACAAACCTACAGGTACCCCTTCGTTACATTATTAGACATAGCTATTCTCCCGTTTGAATTGTTCCAAAAATCTGTACGCCAATTATCAATTATAGAAAAGTGAACGAAAAAACAATCTCTGATCGCTACTCTCTCCCCAACATTTCTGAAATACTGAACAAGTTAGGGAAATGCTTATACTTCACAACCCTCGACTTGTCCAGCGGATTCCACCAGATAGATATGGACAGCAAACACATACCAAAAACTGTGTTTACAGTCAAAAAAAGGACATTATGAATATTTCAGAAAGCCCTTCGAATTTAAGAGTGCCCCATTAACTTTCAAAGAGTAATGGATAAAGTATTGAAAGAACTGGTTGGAAAAATCTGTTTTGTCTATATATAATAGTCTTCTCTACTTTATTACAAGAACATTCAAAAACCTTAAAACGCGTTTTCAGTAGACTCCGGCAAGCAAACTTTAAAATAACAATTATAATAATTGTTGTCGCTACATTGCAAAGGGGGACCAGGGCCTACCTTGCTCATCAACTAGTCGTGTTGTGCGCGATACTGTTCTCTCACGAGTAGAAGGGACCTACAGTTTTTTGCGACTCCGAGGGGCGTAATTTTAGAAGCTTAGCTTTGAGTGTTGTCCGCAGCTCAAAAGAGGTGGTGCCGTGAAAAATTCGAAAAATTGGTGTTGAGCTGGAAGTCGAACCAGACCCTTCGGCGTGTGAGCGTCGCACTTTACCTACTACGCCACGGCGACCACAAAGTTTAAAATACAGATAGATAAGTGCGATTTCCTGCAAAAGGAAATTGCCTTAAAAAAACCGAACCCCGCGAAAATTGAAGCTTTCAAAACCTTTCCTATCCTAAAAACCCTAATCGAGATACTCGTAAAATTCTTTTTAAGACTAATCAGTTACTATCGTAAATTTATTAAGGATCTTGCTAAACTTACTAAACCCTCAACAAACTGCTTAAAGAAAGGATCGGATATAATCTTAGACTAAAATGACCGTAATTCTTTTGAATTCATTCATCTTATAGTATCCGTACCTTAGCAAACCATTCACCCTCAGAACATTGCACTCGGAGCTGTATTGTGCCAAGGACAATTCGGCAACAATAACAACTTCGCCAGTCGTACACTCTCCACCGCCGAATGTAACTATTCAACGATCGAGAAAAAACTATTAGCCATCATCAAGGCCACTCGATACTTTCGACCTTACTTATTTGGGAGAACATTTCAAATAGCAACCGACCATAGGCCCCTCACGTAGTTAATGAGTCTTAAGGAACCGAAATCCAAACTTGAGCGTTGGCGTCTTAATCTCGAATAGTTTGAATTAGAAATCATCTATAAACAGGAAAGGCAAACACAAACGCTGATGTACTAAGTCGCGTCAAGATCACAAACATCGATTATACAACGATGATGATGACTTGGATACAATTCACAGTGCGCAAGAGAATTTAAATGACGGGATATATATATCCGAAAAACCTTTAAACGAGTTCAGTATACAGGTAGTGTTGCCGGCAGTGGCGAAGGCTGCCCGATGACACTCAAAGGAATATTTCAAAATAAAGAACGGCGTGTTATACGTAGACCCGTCTTCGATGAAAATGAAATGATAGACATTTTCAAGAGATTCTTTACATGTAAAAAATTAACAGCTATATATACAAATGGCCATATCTTCTCAGATGTTCAATCAACGTTTTGGAAATATTTCTCTCATAGTAAAACTTTCTGCCTCATACGATGCACTGAAGTCTTGACAGATATAAGAACTGACGATGAACAGGAAAAATCATTCGTGATTACCATTAGAAGTCAAACTACAGCGGCATAAATGAAACATACCTTCATTTGAAGCGTGAATGTTTCCTCCCAAACATGAAAAATACAGTCACGAAAATTATCAATCATTGTGCGAACTTCTCAAATATGATCAAATCCAAATTCAGAAAACCCGAAATTCCTTAAAACCTTTAGAAATTATTCACATAGGTACCTTGTCAAAGAAAAAAGACCAAAAGGTTTCAAGAGGACACTAGGAAATAATATCAGAAACCCTCATCACGTATAACAACGCCATTCACTCAAGCACAAACCCTTATGAAATATTTGTCGGCAGACCTTACAAATTTTATAAAAACTTGGATTTTTGAGATCAGCATGATTATCTCACTAAGCTAAACGAATTTCTTGATGAAATATACCTCAAGATTCATGAAAGAGTAGACAAACTAAAAATATCCAGGGAAGGTTGTGGAAGATGAGGTCGTTTTTAAGAAAGAAGCCACGCAAAATAAACTTACGCCTCGGTTCTCGAAGCACATAATAAAAGAAACGATAAATTCATCATAAATAAAGGAAAAGAAACAAATTAACATAACAAAAAATAATACAAACCAAACATGCAAATGGCCGCTAAGGCGTAGTGGGTAGAGTGCGACGCTCACATGCCCAAGGGTCTAGGTTCGATTCCCGACTGAACATCTTGAATTTTTCACGGCACCACCTCTTTCGAGCTGCTCACAACACTCAAAGAATAATAACTGTCTAAGAAAGCTTCTCAAATATCGCCGTTCGGAGTCGGCAAGAAACTGTAGGTCCCTTCTACTCGTGAGAGAACAGTAGCGCACACAACACGAGTAGTTGACGAGCAAGCTAGGCCCTGGTTCTCTGTGGACTGTAACGCCAACAATTATAAACATACAAATTTGAATCAAAAAATAATATGTATGGTAGTGTGTATGTTCACTGAATATGAAGGTTAACACGATGCATTTCCCAGCCAGCGGAAAGGGGAGCTGTCCTCTTGAACTGCCTGTGCAATACGACACCTCTCATGCGCGAAAAAACATAATGCGCGTGTGTGCAATACGACACCTTTCATGCGCGAATCAACATGATCCAGCATAGAAACGTTCCCAGGCACCAGAATGCTGACACACCTGCCCTTGCACGCGCAGGCTGCCCAGCGAATGTGGGCAAAGGTGTAATATTACTTTAAGCTAGATTTTAAGTGCATTCTGCGAGTAACCGCGAACAAATAAAGTTGTCAAGCTAAAAATTGTTTTCTTTAAATAGGTATAAGTCGGATCGTTGCCCCTCTATCCGCTTTTTTTTATGAATCCCCTCAAGGGATTCGTTAACTGGCGTCCGAGCAGGGACCGGTCTAAAAATTGATTCATTTTTTTTGTGTACCGTAAGTTACACGTCCTTTCATACAGGACGAACGAGTCAGTACGCTCTATCTAAGGGCACGTTGCTGTTATCATGGGAACACAGCTAACCATTCTGACTGCGATGTAACAAATTCCGGCATATCCATGGGAACATGCGCGGAGATCGGTTACATAAGTGGAACAATTGTGAAGTCACCCGTACCACGAGTAGGTCGCCTACAAGCTCAACGTAGGCCTCCAAAAGGGAGAAACACGGAACTTCCAAGACGCGTCCTAAGAAAATTCGGTTCGGTTTTAAGTAATCGATTAACTCCTCTTTAGATTATTTTGGGGATCGAATATTAAAATTATGATATATATTTTGTGAGTGAAAAATGAATAAAATACAAATTTTGATTAATTGAAAATGCAAAAAAATAAATCAATCAAAAATTATAAAAGGAAATATATATATAAATATATATATAAGGAAATTTGTGCTAATTTAAAATTATACAAAAAGAGCTTTGAAAAATAAAAAGATATATAACGAAACGTGTGCTAATTTAAGCAAGAAAAAAAAGAAGAAAAATAATATATATATATATATTAATAATATTTGGTGCTTAAAAGTGTGGAAAGGAGTATATATCTATGTGTTAAAAAGTGCTATACATGTTAATAATCTTTGGTGCTATTGAAATTGGTGCTAAAAAGTGCGGAAAAGAGTATACATCTTGGTGCTAAAGGTGCAAAATATGTATGTGTTAAATAGGTTAAAGGAAGGAAGAATTATATATTTATATAGAAATCGGTGGCAAAATTGTGCTATTAAGTTGTGCTACTAATTCAAATAAGAAGTAAGGAAAATACTTGGGTAAAACTTGAGGTAGGTGACCTTTTGTTAAATAAGTATATTTGTTTTTACCGCAATGGACCAACTAACTAATTCCGTGACTGAGTTGACTGGAGCGGTCAACAATATCCTTGCTCAGATCAAGGGAATTGAAGGCCGGTTGAAAGCAATTGAGACTAGGCAGACGCAATGCCAACCGGAGTATGTCGATACAAATCAAGCAGCTCAAATTGTACCATCCTCTCCACCGCAAAGTGAAGCTGACCTGAAGGAGATCACCCGATTACCGGACTGCGTGAATGAATTGCAGGTGTTCGACGGAAACCCAACGCAGTATGTATCGTGGGTACATTCTGTGGAGGCTATCCTGAAAGAATTTGATATCGTAAATTGAAACCCCATATAGCGTGCAATACTCCAACACGTTCAGGGAAAGGTCCGCTGTCAGCTAACTCTGCTTTAGTTTCATATAATATTTTTGATGGTGACTGGTCAGAAATGAAATGAAAAACTCTCTGCACTTTGCAGACAAGCGGAGCATGAGAACCCTGGAACACCAGCTTAACCAACTTTGTCAAAAAAAATAGTAGGATCGATGAATTTTACGCGGCTGTTAATCATCAATTGTCATTGATGGTCAATAAGCTGAAGACAGAGTCCTACAGCGAAGAGACTGCTAAGACATTAGTAGAGACCTACCGAAACAGGGCCTTGGATGTATTTGTTCGTGGCCTTAACGGCGACATTTCTAGAATGATCATTATCCAAAGACCCAGGACTCTCCCGGAGGCATACTCTACTTGCTTAGAGATACAAAATTTAAGCTTTAGCAGTAATACCATCCATTCGTCTACTGGTCCGAACCTGATCAGTGCTCTTATTAAATCAGAAACACTGAAGTAAGACCTACTTTTCCGTCAAAGAAGTCCTACCAGGGTCCTCCAGGAAAATGTAGATATTCCTCCTGGAATGCCTCCTCTCCTCAACACGCTCATGCAAGCCCACCCAAACCTGGCCCGAAACCATTGGGAAAAATGGATGTAGATAGGAGCATCCAAACCCGTCGAGTAAATTATATGAATTTTTCGAAAAAAAGGGAAATAACACCCCAAACAAATTCTACATCCTACCTGGACTCAAATCTTTTGACGGTATCATTGGGGATGATACGTTGAAGGAATTTGAGGCCATTATTGACAGAAAGAAGAACACATTAACGTTGAAGACAGACATAAAGCTACCACTAAAGGAAAAACTGTCGAAAGAAGTGAATGTGATTTTGTATGAGAAACTTCCCTCCTAGGTCAAACAAGCATTGTTGTCGTTAATCAATAAATACGATTCACTATTTGGTCCAATCAGTGTCGGTGAGGTGGTCGACTCTTCAATTTAGGCCGAAATTAGAACAAGCACAGATGAGCCAATTTACACGAAGAGCTATCCGTACCCAGTTTGTGTTAGAGATGTAGTAGAAAAAGAAATAGCGAAGCTCTTGGATGAAGGAATTTTCAGACCTTCCAAGAGCCCGTACCACTCGCCAATCTGGGTCGTGCCAAAACAGCCGAAACCAAATGGCGGGAAGCAGTACAGGATGGTCATATATTACAAAAGGCTGAATAGTGGTAGTATTGCGGACGCGTATCCCATACCCGACATCAATGCAACACTTGCTAGCCTCGGTAAGGCTCAATACTTTGCTACCCTAGACCTAACATCAGGGTTCCACCAGGTACATATGAAACCCTCCGATATACCCAAAACCGCGATTTCTACAATGAACGGAAAGTATGAATTTCTGAGGTTGCCCTTCGGCCTAAAGAACGCCCCTGCTTTTTTCCAGCGGATGATCGACGATGTGCTGAAGCCATTCATTGGCAAGATATGTTATGTCTATATAGATGACATAATTGTCTTTGGTGCCACCCTGGAGAATCACCTACAAAACCTCGATACCGATCTGCAAAGTCTGAGTCGAGCAAACCTGAAGGTTAACCTGGAAAAGACGCAATGTATGGACACCGAGGTGAAATTTCTTGGATATGTGATAACGCCTCACGATGTATGCCCAGACATGAAAAAAGTTGATGCTATATGAAGTATTCAACCTCCTAGCAATCTAAAGGAACTCAAATCCTTTCTCGGGTTAACTTCTGATTATAAGAAGTTCATCGGGGACTATGCAAAGGTTGCTAAGCCGCTTATTAATCTCACCCGGGGAGAAAATGCTTCAGTGAAGGCCAATCAATCTAAGAAAGTTGCCATTACCCTAAACGAAGAGGCTCTTAAGGCTTTAAACGACCTTAAGATACTTTTGACTTCTGCAGAGATACTCTCATTTCCAGATTTCGGCTTACCATTCAATCTTACCACAGACGCCTCAAATATAGCAATCGGAGCCGTGCTATCTCAGGGTGAATTAGGTAAGGATAAGCCTATTGCTTACATTTTACGGTCGCTTAACAAAACGGAGGAAAATTACGCAATATAAATTACGCCAATAGAAAATTGGCAATAGTTTGGGCGCTGGAAAATCTTCGTTCTTATCTGTATGGGGCAAGGAAAATTCGTATATTTACCGACCACCAGCAACTAACCTTCGCATTACGGAATCGAAATTACAACGCAAAACTAAAGCGTTGGATGGCCAGAATTGAGGAGTACAACTGCAAATTGGTATACCGACCAGGTTAATCTAACGTCGTGGCTGATGCTCTCTCAAGACTTCCTATTGGTAACCAAGACTTGCCCGCTCAAGCGAATACTGAAACGGAATGCCAGGTGAACACGTTAAACTACAATTCCACAACAGAAACTGCTTTCAATAATAGTTCTTCAACAGAAACATCTTCGGAAGGCAATTCCTCAACGGAAACCGCCAAATCTGATGCAGCGACAATTGCGGAGCATGAATCGTCCACCGAAACAGTCGTTGATGATACAGATTCAACTGAATCTGTAACCGAGACAATGCATAGTGCTGCCCAAGATTCGACGGACCTAATTCCGCATGTAGAAGCACCTCTAAATGTGTTTCGAAATCGAATAATAATAAGTCTGAGAAAAGGTCTTATCATTTATGAAGAACCACATCCTGGCTGCTCAAGACATTATGTAGCAATGGAGAAACTAGATAAGTCCACACTTATAGAAATTCTCAAGGCAAAACTAAAACCAAATGTCATAAGCGGCATCAAGATCCCTGAATGCTGCATTGAATTGGTGCAAAATGTGTATCTGGAGAATTTCGCAAGCTACAAGATCAGGCTAACTCAAAGAATTGTGGAAGATGTCTCTAATGAAGATCGGGTGTGGGACCTCATTTGTAAAGAGCACAGGCGAGCACACAGAAATGCTCGCGAAAACAAGGAACAACTTCTTGAAAAATACTACTTTCCGAGAATGAATAGCTAGATCAGCCGTTACCTAAATTCTTGTGACATTTGTTCGGCTAATAAATATGATAGACACCCTGCAACTCAAGAGTTGCAGCCTACCCCGACTCCATCATATCCATGTGAGATTGCACATGGACATTGTGGAGATACGAGGGGAAAAGTTCATCCCCTGTTTAGAAAAATTCTCGAAATTTTACAAGCTATTCCACATAAAAAACAAATCTTCCTTTCACCTCAGAGATAAATTGATAAAAGTCCTTCATTATTTCACGGTACCAAGAATGATAGTCACAGACAACGAAAGAAGCTTTATTAGTCCAATCATGAAGAAACGTATGGAGTGTCAACGGATTGTCTCACCATGGGAAGTATGACGGTGTGCAAAAAAGAGTCGCTTAAAAAAATTAGAAGAAAACGAATGTATCGCCCGTCTGCTGAAAGGAGGACATGCGGGATGCACATTTCGCACAAACACAGCAGAGATCGTCGAATCAATTAATGAAGACACCATATACGTCACCAACTTTACCGGAGAACTTACCAGCGAAGGAACATCAAGAGAGCTATCTGGAACCTACCTGATCCACATTAACAACGAGACGATACGCCTTAACAACAGGAGATTTACCAGTCGTATCACTACGTCACTACAAGCTCTATCTACGGCACTGACAAACATTACGGCAACCAAGCACAGAATCGATGTGAAATATGTACATAATACCAGCATGAGTAACGTCAGAATGTTACGTAGCCTGACTGACAGAATGGTATCATCAGCGGTGACTGACGTCGCCCTGTTCTTAATTATAATCTGCGCAGCCATAATCCTCTGGTGCAAGATGACCAGGAAAGTTAACCTACCTAGGATTCAGCTGCCAGAAACACACCCCCCTGGCGTTTCCTACCAGCACTAATATCTACGGGACATAGATTTTCAAGGGGATGGCAGTTAACACGATGCATTTCCCAGCCAGCGGAAAGGGGAGCTGTCCCCTTGAACTGCCCAAATGCGCGTATGTGCAATACGACACCTCTCATGCGCGAAAAAATATAATGCGCGTGTGTGCAATACGACCTTTCATGAGTGAATCAACATGATCCAGCATAGAAACGTTCCCAGGCACCAGAATGCTGACACACCTGCCCTTGCACGCGCAGGCTGCCCAGCGAATGTGGGCATAGGTGTAATTTTACTTTAAGCTAGATTTTAAGTGCATTCTGCGAGCAACCGCGAATAAATAAAGTTGTCAAGCTAAAAATTGTTTTCTTTAAAAAGGTATTATTCGGATCGTTGGGGAGAGGCTTTGCCTCTCCATCCGCTTTTTTTATGAATCCCCCCAAGGGATTCGTTAACTTGAACCTAGACAACCTAAAAGTAAGTAAAAGTGTTAGTTAGTTAGTGTTACAACATATGATAACGGAGGCTATCCAATTTTTTCAATAAAAGGATACTGCGTTTAGCATCCTTCTAACCTTTATCCCTTTCCAGTTTCCAATCCATATCTTTTCAAGTAATCGAAATCTACAACAAACCTAAAATCAGAAGCATATTAACACTCCAACTAGGACCTGCAATAACTGTCTCGAACTTCCACAACATTATTCACGTTGTTAACCTCAAAGAATACAGCAACAGTATACAAGACATGTTAAGATTATTAAACCTTTTAAAAAAGAGAGCCAGAATAAACACCGATACTGACGTTATCTCCTTGAAACTCAAGGAGTTAGAAACTAAATTACTAGCAATATACCTTACCATCCGGAACAAAAGAGGTTTGTTCAATGGACTGGAATCCGCCATTAAAACTATAATCGGAAACCTGGACCTCCACGACGCCCACAATATTATCAAAAAAAAATTTAAGACAAAAAATCAAATATAAATAATCTTAATAACATAATAATTGATCGAAATACTCTCAATTTCCATATGATAGAGCGATTTAGAAGTATCACTAACCACATTAAAAAGAGCAAGAAACCATTGATAAATACTTCGAGCTAACATCCAAGGTACTCCAACGTGAGGAAGATACATTATTGGAGATGCAATTCCTTAACCAAATTAACTACAATATTGACCTACTAACTAACCTGACTCGCTGAAGCGGTAATCTTAAGTAAAATTAATATCATACCAAAATTCATACAAAACCCAGATGAGTTAAAATTAATTGAAAAGAAACTAGAACAAAATATTAAAACAATTTCTACCGAACAAATTACTGAATTCCTAAGATTACACGCCTTTTAAAATATTCAAAAAAAACTTAATATAAAATATAAAGACCACACCTTACACCAAAGAACCATATTTGAAACATTCAAAACTGTTCATAATCTCATCACATTGAGTGACGGTTCGCCTACAGTTTTTAGCACACGAAATTCTTTTTCGGTCATCGATGTCACGCTTGCAATATCGGATCTATCACCTTATCTACAATGGAAAGTCCTGTCTCATGGTGTAAGTAGGGATATGCCCATTTAAATTCGCACCCCAGGACAACGATCTAAACCCAAGTTTAGTCCAAAACATAAGGATAATCTGGCAAATTGGATAAAAATCAAGAAGAAACAAAAAACTGAGTGCCCAAGTAGTCTCTTCAGCCAAAGTCAATCAAGAAGCTTCAAAGCTGAAGAAAATTATTCGAAGTTCAGCACCAAAATCCATTCCCATGACCCATCCTAAGCCCACAAGGAACAACCCAATGTGGTTTACAAAGGCATTAGCTACTTTAGCCAAATTCAAAGCCTGGAAGAAAGCTCGTAGGTTTCCCACAACGGAAAACTGTGTTGCCTACAGAATCAATTCGTTGTAAAAGATCTTTATGGGACACATTTATGAATACAATGAATCCTGCTCTTGACATGAGAACGCTTTGGGGTCGCATCAAAGCGATAATTATGCCATGCACAGACAGAAAATTAAATTCCATGACAATGAAAAATGATATCCAAATAGCAAACTCATTCGCAGCAAAATGGGCATCATACAGCACAGATAGCACATATAATGATAATATTATAGCAAAAAAGTTAAACTTTAACCTACAAACCCTTCAGTGAAACCAACACAGTTGTGATTTCCTTAAAGGAAAGGAAGTTGTCCAGGTGAAGATAAAATCACATAAAAGATGGTTGAACTAAGCGATACTGACCTCAAAATTAAAATATATGCGTTGTTTAATAGTATTTTATCGACTGGAAATTTTCCACATGACTGGACAAAAGCCAAGCTCAAGCCTTTTACTAAAAGTGCAAGAAATATCCATGACTTTAATAAATACCGACCAATATATCTTCTTCCCGTTCTCTCCAAAATTTTCGAAAAAAATTATTGCGAGACGAATAAACTGAACAACACGCTTACAGATAGAGAGGTTTCAACAGTCTTGCATCTACTGGAACGCAAGCTTTCAGAAAACTTGTCAAGAACTAAACATAGTATAGTGAAGTCATCTGACTTAAAAAAACATTCGATAGAGTCAGCACAGTTCCAGTAATCGAGCAACTCCACAAATGGGGTGTATCTAAGATATTCCTAAATATAATTTTATCTTTCATGACAAATAGAAGTTTTAAGGTTAATGTTGATGGATATAATTCAACACTAATGAAATTAGACAATGGTACACCACAAGGATCACCATCATCCTTTGTAATGCATGCTTTGATTCCTTGATAATTGAACTTTCGCACTCAAACTGCAGCCTCGATTTTATCGGAGTTCACGCCGATAACATCTATGTCGTTGCATCAGGCCTCCCTAATCTGGTTAAAGATACTCTGGAACAAGTAGACTTGTCAATGCATATTTGGTCCGAAAAAATAGGTGCTATCATTCCCCCAACGAAAATTTAAATGCTATATCTCTACATTAAAAGGAAGTGCATAAACAGTTCACTTGTTTTACGTAACATCACCATTTCCTATAAGAAAAAAATTAAAATTCATAGAACAATTTTTACAAGCAATTTAAAATGGAATAAGTACATCAAGAAGGTTTCAACCGTTTATTAAAAGTAATTTATTCAAAACGAAAGGGACCACATATCGAAACATCTCTTCGAATCGCCAACGAGTGCTTTAGAACTGCAACAGGTGCCCTTAAAACGACAATATGTAAGACCTAACAGTCGAAGCAGATTACATATCTTTTGAAGAGACAGCAAAAAGAAGGGCAAATAATCTCATGAGCAAGGCCAATGTTAACATTACAGATCTTTTTTTTCACAGTTATGCATATAATTCTTACCTCAGCCAAAAACGCGCTCGGTATCTGCACTAGAAAACATGACCTTGATACTGCCCAAAATTACTATTGATATACCATAAATATCACCGAAAATATTACTTCATGGAAACGCAAGTCTCCCCAAATCAATATCAGTCTCTCAAAATATAAAAAAGTAAATATTTCTAACACAGCACCATGCAGAATTAATAGCTAAAAATGAGAGTGGACTTTGATCTGTCAAAGCAAGTGTGTTTGTTTAATTTGAGCTCCGTAAAAAAGTTGTTAATAAAATAGTTTAATCACTCTTGAGCGTTTGGAACACATTTTAAAATACAAACCAGTGACTGCTTTTTCTCGTAAAGAAAAAAAGAGTAATTTTAAAGTATTAATCTGGAAAAGAAAAGTTGTACTTTCATGCTCATACAACCTAACAAATGAATAAAAGAGTGGTGTTCGAAACATCACCTGAGCAACAACGCGAAGAAAAGCGCCTATACCTCCCTTTAACAACCTTATTCAAAAGTGAAATGGCCCCGCCTGAGTTACTAACAAAGGAGAACCTTATAAAAATTCTTCGGGAGAACAACAAAGAACTTTGTCAAGTACTGCCCTCGAAGGCCGACATTCAAGAGCTGCATACCGAAATTGCAAATCTAAAAGTGGAGAATGAACGCGTTTCAACTAGAGTACTAGAGCTAGAAAAGAAAAATAATTACCTACAAAACCAGTTGGAAAAATTGATGCAAAAAGGTACCGAAACGAATGTTGTAGTGCATATTCCCTCTATTGAAAATGTTGACATGAGTGAGAAGGCGAAGTCCATTTGTGGGTCTTTGCTTTTTCCCGGAGATGGCTCGGAGATTGAGTATGCTCGAACAATATCAGCTAAGGACTCTCGTTCTACAATTATTGTCTTGAAAATGAAAACCCGCATTGCAGCCTGGAAAGTTCTCAAAAATGCGAAAAACTTACGGGGATCTCAAATTTACATACATAAAGATCTACCATATAAAACGAGATGTAGAAGAAGTAAGTTGATTTCAATTTACAGATTTTTACGAGCCTGCTTCTCGCATATTAAAACTCAGCTGAAGGACGATAAATTACAAATATCAAACAAGCTCTTCACATGGGACTTAGGTCAAGGTTTAAAGTGCGGGGAGCTGAACCCCATGGAAGCATTGAGGACAATTTACGGCGGAGACTTTGTCTTCTTTAATAACCGAGAAGTCTTTATGAATGAAGTGCAAAAAGTAAACAACGGCGTAGGAGGAGTGTACAACGTAGCAGAATTAAAAAAAAAAATTTTGTAATGAATGCTAATGGAAACGCATGTATTAGAAAATAAAATAAACAAATCTGTAGGCATTTTCATTAGTTATAAGCTTAAATGGATACCAGCGGTGAAAACAAATGTATTTGAAAGAGGATGCGGAGGGGAACTGCATGGTTATCGAAAAGGTCTTGATGGATTATCGTTCAATTTTGTTCACAGGGAAGGAATTGATATCTTGGAGGTCATTAATAATGATGGTGCTGCGTATATTATCCCGGTTTGCAATCACTGGCAAAGGGACTTCGACAAACTTTGTGACGGGATTACTTCTTTAAACTGTAGATTTATTGCTGGTTGGTGACTTTAACGCTAGGATTGACTGCTCACAGAACATTTTTTTAAGTGGATCTGCTGGTGTTATATTCAATTTAACTCGTAGGTCAATGGATGATTTTGCGATGGTAAAGGAGCGAAAATATTGGATTCTGCGGACTCGTTGGATGCTAGATTTTTTAATGGAAGCTGCGATGGATTTGTAGCTGGAAGATGGAATGTCCTGTTGTCGAATTTCAAAGTAGGTCAGCACATTTTGTCTGATCATATGCCACTAGAAATTTCGCGCAAATTTGGAACAATAGAGGAAATAACCTGTTCAAGACCACTAGAACTATTACCAAAGCTACATTGGAATAAAAGCTCGATTTTTTTAAGGGCTTACCAAAATAAATTAAATGAGGAAATCAGAAAACAGAGCATGCAGCACGACGACCTTAACATGTCCATACTAACTGAGATAATGAAAGCGGCCAAAAGGAATAAGCAATTTAAGCAGAAATGGTTTGACTGGGAACGCTTTAAAGCAAGAAAAAATGCATTTACTTTTCTAAATGCGACTCCTCGATTCGCCGTTTTCAGTTGAGGAAGTGCGGATGGCATTAGAGCATACAAAAACCGGAAATTAACCAGGAGATGACAGGATTTCTTCAGAGTTCTATATTTACTATACCTAATGCATTATTCTACAAATTGTATATCTTGGCAGTTTCAACTAAAGTTGTGAATCTACTGAAAGCAATGTTGCTTATGTTTGGGACGGCAAATATATATCGAGCGATTTTGAAACGCAAATGGAAGTAAGGCAAGAATGCGTACTTTGCTTTTCATTTTCTTTATAAACTACATTTTGGAGGAAGTTGGTGGATGACATCTTTTCCGATGACATCGTTCTTCTTGCGGATACAGTAGCGGGAATGCAACTGATGATCAACCGTCTAGAACACTACTGTGACCGTTGGAATCTAACGGTGAATCTTAAAATATTAAAAATTATGATCTTCAGGGAAGGAGGTGGTAGATATGCGAGGAAGGAAAAGTGGAACTATAAAGGCCAACATTTGGAAATTGTTTGAGTGTGTAAGTACCTCGGCATCGTGATCTGTTCGTACCTTAACCTTAAAAAGCATTTTGTGGGAAAATTGACTGAGGCGAAAAGAGCTATATCATCAGTCTGGGGCCGTTGCATGGAAAACAGGTTTGTGGAGCATAGCGCAAGGATCCAGATATTTCGTACTACTGCTTCCTCCATTATGCTGTATGGTGCCCAGTGTGGGGGTGTTGGAAGTTCGATGCCACGAAACAGTTTCTAAGGTACTTCCTCAAACGAATTTTTCTGCTGCCGGTCAATACACCAAACTGTATGGTTTATCTGGAAACTACTATGTTACCGTTATATATAAATACATCAAACATGCACTTCAACTAAATATCGAAAATCTTAGAAATGGATGAAGGAAGATTGCTCTATCTTGTACTCAAAATAATGATCACCTTAAGAAGCAGCCTCGTGAAAAGGTAGAAGGAAATAGCGACCGAGTGTGGGAAAGGTTCCAAATTCAAACAGACATTAGACATGTCATTCTAAGAAATTGGTTTCGTAGGATATTGGAAGCTGCAAGCATTCTGGCTCATAGAAATTATGTTAAAGAAGCCCAATCTTCCCAGTATAGATCGATTTATAGCCAACTCAACTATAACTTGCAAGATAATTCTTATTTCCTAAATAGCATTATATTGAAACTAAGGGGTAAAATCATAGACCTCAACTACATTCCGCACCGCCCTGAGCTACCTATACTGTGTGATATATGTAATCTCTAGGAAAGAGAAGACGTTTTCCATTTCATTACTAGTTGCCGATTCTAAAAGAGTTTAGTGTGATATTTTTCGGTAAATCCATCCTCGATATAAACGAAGCGCTATGTATTTTGAATGAAAGTCTCGGCTGGTAAAAGTTATATAAATACTCGAAATTAGCACTGAGTTATAGATCCCGAATAGTCGACTTTTAAATCGAATATATCTATTTGTCAACATTAATTAAACTTAAAGTTATTATAAAGTCCTTCTGGTAGACGGCCATAGGCCATACAATATTATACATTTTGTGAATATAAATAATTGTATTATGTATACGATTTTTTATAAATAAAGTATATATCTAACTAACTAACTAATAGGTGAAATTAAAGCAGACAGAATTTTTTACACCTATGGTTCGCAAAAGGAGGTCTTTTGGTGTACCTATGCGGCAGTAGAATATCAACCCGACGAGCAATTTTCTTCTATTCAACAAGCTCATCTTCCGGATTATGCAGACAGCTACACTGTTGAACTAGACGCAATTTTTAAAGCTATTTCGGTAGCTCCTTGATTCAAACAGATAGCCTTTGTATACTGAAGTGTAAATGTTATGTGCCAAATAAATGGCCATCTCTCCAAATTTTAAGCAACTTCTTGTACCACCATAAAAATAATATTCTTGCTTGGATACCTGGACACTGTAAAATTGAAGGTAATGACGCCGCTGACCTCGCAGCGAAAAACGCTAGTTGATACCCACATATCACCGAGCAACCGAAACTGCACCATCTGTTGAAAAAGGCGTTTCCATATCTTCAAAAACAAAATACTTTGCCCCAAAGTAGGAGGTACATACTATTGCCCCCAACAATAAGACGGAGAAGAAGTAACTGCATCCGAATGTCTGGGGCATCTCATGAGGAACAAAGCCGCATATTGTCGACTAAATGATGTGGGCAAGATCGGGAGTATTTCCGACCGGGGTCGAATTTTATATTATAACTAATGTAGAGAAAACGCTAATCGAATCTACTTGAAGCACTCAAGCTACAACCATAGAAGGCACAGTGCTTCTCCATTTTCAGAATTGCACCGTCACAATCAACGGCATGCGGATTGTATTCTTACGAAAATCGATGTTAATACACAGGTGATCGCATGTATTGCAGACTTCCCAACTCAGCGTCTAGGAACCTTCCGTTCCAAATAAAGTTCATGCAATCACCCGTGCAAAAGTAAGCTCTCATTAGAAATTGCACAATCGAATTAATCAGTCAATTGGTTGCAGTCGCATAATAAAGTTATATTTTTTTCTTTAAAGTTATATAGAAACCTATTTCGCGCGATCAAGGAAATGGAAAGGTGGAAGTCCGAAAGTTTAAGTGAAAGGTAAAACAACTATCCGAAGGATGCAAGGTTTGGACCGAAGCCTGTCGGGACCAGAATGAACAACTCGCAATCTGTACTGAGAATCTGGAAGATCATTCTGTAGACTCCTTAACGACAATGACGGTCCAAATTCCGCTGTTAGGCAGAATGATCTACTCAATTTGAACGATCATAGACAAGTATTCCGTTCCCCCGACTCAAACGAGATAAAAATGAAGAAGAAGCTGCTGAAGCGGATGGACTACCCGCAAAACTATTTAAGGCTGATGGAGATTACCTGGTTGGGCGCATGCATCTGCTCATCTCTAAGATATGGCGGAAGGAAAGCATGCCCAATGAGTGGAATCTCAGCGTCGTTTGCACAGTTCACAAGAAAGTCTTCTTTGACTGCGCTGTCTTCTTAACATCTTATACAAGCTCCTCTCTGTTGTATTGTGTGAGCCTCTGAAACCGTTTGTCCATAACTAGATAGGTCCCTATCAGTGAGGCTGGTGGAAGTCCACGATAGACCAGATCTTCACTTTACGGCAGATTCTCCATAGGACCCAAGAAATACAAATCAACACCCACCACCTTTTGTTTTTGTTTGTTTCTGTTATTATGGTTGCTGACAGATGTAGTTTTATTTAATTCACATTCTCCCTGTCCAAATGTATTGTCCCCACAACGTTGTGCCGACAGCTTCATAGCATATTCGGTGGTGAAGAAAGAGAGCGGATCCTCACAATAAATATTTAATTTTCTGCGTGAGTAGTGCAAATCCATTCGCAATTCGTTCCGATTTTGCCTTTATTTTCTTGTCGTCGAGGTCGAAGGTATATTATAAAGATCTTCAATCGCAGTAAGTGCAGAAGCTTAGAAAGCTGCTAGATAATTTAAGGTCAATATTTCCATGATGAGAATCAAGGTAGATAGAATAAAGTTCAACTTTGAATCGGAACTGGAGAAACAAAACCGGTAGCTTTCAAGTGTTTTTCTATGTCCAGCCTGACGAGTGGCCTCTGGTAAGTGGAAATCGGAAAAAACAAACATTGTAACTAAATCTGAAAACAAATATGATTTTGAATTGAAAAATTGAATTGAAATATAAATTGACTTATATATCATTTACAACTATTATTTTAGTGCACTCATGTAAAATTTTATATAAATTTAATTATTAACTCGCGTTTTATCTCTAGTTAAACAGAATCGTAATTATAACTGAGACGATGATGGTGAAAATTGAGCATCGCGCTATAGTTAAATTTATCACTAAGCAAGGAGAAAAACAAAAAAACTATTCACGAAGAGATGGTGGCTGTTTACCAGATTTCAGCACCTTCATTATCATTGAAGACGAACCCCGCTCCAGCGCCCGTGCTACTGCTTCTACGGAAGAAAGCATCAAAGAAGTCGAAAAAGCTGTGAAAAGTATTTCAAAAGAAGCGAAAATAGCTTGAAATAGCGGTCACTGCTTTAAAGAGAAGTCAAACATATGAGACACATCACAAATGACAAAATACACACCGATGTAGCGAAGATAACAGCAAAGAATTGGTACTAGCTACGAAGCTCTTTGGGATGCTAAAAGCGATTCGTACAAGGACCCGCATATAAGGCGCTTAGCTTGTTTGAGCCAGTGCGCCGCTCATACGGTATTCATTTACCATAGACGGCAACACACATGCTTGACGATGACAGTTGATTTAGTTTTGAATCATGAATGGTATCTCGTCGGCAGTGTAAGCCGATAATTCTTACGGCGATCTATCACCTCATTTGATATCATAAAAATACGTATCCTCAGTCACATGAGCATTGGGCACTGGCAGCATGAGAAGTATACCATATATGCGAGTTTTTAGAACGGCGACAGTGAGCCGTGCGCATTAGTACACTGCACCGATCACCGATTCATCCTTAATGAAGCACAGCCTTCAATATATTCCCGGTATCGGGGTGAAGCTGTGAAAATATATTCAAACAAACATTTTGACTCATTCTGAAAAATAAATATAAATTTGAATGAAAAAAAAATACCAAAAATTTTCTGCAGAAATGCCCTTAGAAAGATTCGCGGAAAAAAACAAACATTGTAACTAAATCTGAAAACAAATATGATTTTGAATTGAAAAATTGAATTGAAATATAAATTGACTTATATATCATTTACAACTATTATTTTAGTGCACTCATGTAAAATTTTATATAAATTTAATTATTAACTCGCGTTTTATCTCTAGTTAAACAGAATCGTAATTATAACTGAGACGATGATGGTGAAAATTGAGCATCGGGCTATAGTTAAATTTATCACTAAGCAAGGAGAAAAACAAAAAAACTATTCACGAAGAGATGGTGGCTGTTTACCAGATTTCAGCACCTTCATTATCATTGAAGACGAACCCCGCTCCAGCGCCCGTGCTACTGCTTCTACGGAAGAAAGCATCAAAGAAGTCGAAAAACTTGTTCTTGAGGATGCTCAAATAAGGGTGAAAATGATGGCAGAGATTACCAAGCTTTCAACGGGTAACATTCACACCATTCCTCACGACCATCTAAACCTTTCAAAGGTCAGTGCAAGGTGGGTGCCACAAATGCTCACAGCGCATCAGAAAAAAGTGAGAATCGGAAGGTGCTATGATCGAATTGTTACTGGGGACGAAACATAGGTTCACCACAGTGACCCTGAAAGTAAACAAGAGCCCATGCAGTGGCATAAAAAAGAAACAGACCCCCGAAGAAGTTCACAGTCTCACCGTCTGCCGGAAAGCTCATTGCCAAAATTTGTTGGGACTCGAAGTGAATCTTGCTCATTGAGTTAAAAAAAAAAAAGTGAAACCATCAACGCCACACCCTACGCTTCCACTTTGCATAATTTGCGGGAAGAAATTAAAAAGAAAAGACGGGGTAAACTCGCAGCGGGTGTGGTGCTTCTTCATGACAACACTCCTGTTCACGCAATGCGAATTTCCAAGCCTGCTGCACGAGATTGTATATATAACATTCACCCTTTAGTCCAGAACTTGCTCTTAGTGATTATTTTCCGTTTCCGGATTTGATTAAATGCTTTCGTGGAAAAAGATTTTTAGATGAAGCAGAAACTCAAAGAAGAGAGAAGAACTCAAGTCGGCATTAAATGGGTGTTTTGCAGAGAATAAGGAAATTTATTTTTTTAAGGGTTTAAAAAGATTATCTAAAAATGTAACAAATGAATTGTTAATAAGGGAGATTATATTGAAAAATGAAACCAATTTAAATTGATTTCGCATTTTCCTTCATATCAATACCGAGAATATAATGAACGCCCCTCGTATTTTCCAAATCATGCTGTAATCGGTTTAAAGTCCATTTTGATTGTTCTAATATAGAATAACTTTTTTTCATTTTTTTTTATTTTTCTTTGTATTTTTTTTTTTTTTTTGTTTGTTTGTATTTTTTTTGTAGTTGATTTATTGTGGAAACAATATTACAATGGCTGTACATTACACTACTTGTTTACAGAGATTCGGTGTTTTTACCATACTACTAAAATATTAATAGAAATTTTTAAAAATTATACCACATATGTAATTTGAAGGAAAAGCCACTAAAAACCTTCAGTAAAAACATCTGCGTCGAAAGAAGGAAGAGAGATGTGTATTTAGAACTTGACTTCAAAAAGCTTAACAGCAGTGTCGCATAGTACACAGAGGAAAAAATAAATAATTAAATAAATAGGACTATGTACGAATAAATAAATTAATAAATAAATAAATAAATTCGTAAATAAATAAATAAGTTAATAAATAAATAGATAAATAAATAAATAAATAAATAAATAAATAAATAAATAAATAAATATATAAGAATAGATATAAATATATATGTAAATAAATAAAAAATAATTATGAGAATAAATAGAGAAAAAATCAATAATGTATAAATCAATAGATACTCGAATAAATAACTTCAATATATTTAATAAATAAATAATAATAATAATAACAAATAAATAATATAATGAATTAATCAGTGAAGAACTAAGTATTGCACTTTTTACAGAGCTAGATTTTAAATCAAGTTATTTTCGGATGATATGTTATACTTTTTAGTTTTTCAATTCTAGATATAACCATTTCTATGTTAGCCCTTTCATGAAGTACCTCTGTAGAGGTACGTAGTAAATTGAAAATCAGTTTGCACTTTTGCCCCACACGGGAGATCCATAGAAAATGAGGGCTTGGAAAAAAGCTTTGAAAATTAATTACTTGTTGTGAATGTCCAGGTGTGAATTTCTGCAAATAAATGGATAGAGGATCCTCACCGTGACATTCACTTTCTTAACTATTTCTTGGACATGTTTATTGAAAGTTAAGCGTTTATCTAAGTAAATGCCTAGGTACACTTTACTTCCACTTGATCTGAACGCTGTTGAGTAGCAGGTTCTTGCTTGGAAGAAAACAAAATTTTCATTTCCGCGTAAAGAAAATAGCTTGGGTCTTCGGAGCATTAAACTTAATTTTCCAGATGTTACAATATTCTTTGAACGTATTTATAGCTGACTGCAAGTTAGTTTCAACACAGAAACCAGTTGAGTCAGATGAATAAATACATGTATCGGCTGCAAATAAGGCTATATAACAGTTACTAAATCTTGGAATGTCACATGTGTATAAATTAAAATGGACTGGTGAAAGGACAGATCCTTGTGAAAGGCCTGCATTGATTTGTTTTTCATCTGAAAAATGATTATTGAGAAACACCTTAAAACTTCGTGTTGAGAGAAATGACTGGATAATTTTTATAAAGTACATAGGGAGATTAACCTTTAGTAGCTTATGTAACAAGCCATTATGCCAGACCGTATCAAACGTTTTTTCTAGGTCCAGCACAACCATACCTGTGCTTATGCCTACTGAAAGATTTTGCTTGACATGATTGGTGATGCAATATACTTGGTGAACAGTGCTATGAAAAGCTCTAAAACCGAATTGTTCTGGGGGTAAAATATCATTTTCATTAACGAAAGACACTATTATATTTTTGATCAATTTCTCAAGGTATTTGCTAATAGGGTTCTGCAGGCTACTAGGCCTATAGCTGCTTGGCAATTTAGACGGTTTACCGGGTTCCAGCATAGGGATTATTTTTGCGGCCTTCCAGATTTTAGGGAAGTAACCCAGTCTAAGACAGCTGTTAAAGATATCAGTTAGCTGCATAATGGCAGAGCTGGGAAGATTTTTAAGAAAGTCATTTTTGATTCCATCAAATCCAGGGGATTTTCTTGTTCTTAAATTTTGAATGATATTTTTTACTTCTGATGGTGTTATTAAGCTGATATTACTTGGGACCGGACCTGAAATAATAAAGGCGATTGATTGCTCGACCGAGACTTGGACGTGAAGGGGTGGAATGATGGTATAAGCAATAGAATAGTTGTTTGAAAAGCTGTTAGCCAGAGCGTTTAACAAAAATGGCAACACCGCCACCACCTCTCTCTTCCCTATCCAGACGATAGGTTTTCTAACCGGTGATTGGGAGACGATCGGTTGAGTTCAACCATGTTTCTGATAAAAGAGCTAAATCTTTATAATAAGTATTAAGAAAAGAACTAAATTCAGCTTGTTTCCATCGAATGCTTCTAGCATTTCAACAAACAATGTGAATGTTATTAATAATCATTTGATGTGTGTTGGTAGCTGTAGACCATGCATTTGACGTCGAGTGTGCCGCGCTTACCGCCGGTTTATGTTGTGATGGAAGTGAGGGAAAGTCTATGACGTTTGGTGCAAATGTTGGTTGTACGCTTTTAACACGATGGTTTTTGTTTTTGATCGAAAGCTTTTCCCTCATTTCTAGAAAGCTTTGACGGCTGATGCAATTAAGGTCGGTAGATTTGTGAGCACCACTGCAATTCGCACATTTTATATTTTTTGAGTTGCACTCGTTAGTTTTGTGACACTCGGAGCAGAAAGCGCAATGAGTTTTTATATGACAATATTTTTCCCCGTACATCTCGCAATTATAGTACTACGTATCTCGGTTGTGCTGCCTTCTTGAGAAGTCCCATTTAACTTGTGTTTTAAATACAGCTCTGAAGTTTTTCTTCAGTTCCGCCAAACGTATGGATCTGACTTAAACACTAAGTAAATCACACCAGTGAAATGTTCATATTGTTTTTTGATTTGCTTAATTTTATGACACTTCAGACCAAGTGACACTAGTTCATTTTTGAGTTCATCTGTTGAAAGTTCCTCCAGTTCATAAATGAACTTGACTTAGGCAGGTCATGAGTGAAAAATTGAAGGTTTCTCGATTTAAGAATCGCGGATAATTATTTATGAGAATCACAATTAATTTCAATTCCAATGCTCATTTTCTTAAGACAGTAGTTTTCAATTTTGATTTCTCGAAGTAGAGCATGGATTTCACCAGCACTTTTCTGTAGAACACACACCGATGGAATTATTATTATTTTTTTTTGATGTGCCTCGACTTAGCACTTCATCACATTCGTGATGTTTGTGTTTGTTCAGTGCGGCGCAAACTGCAATACACCATCATAGTTTTTTTACGGGAACAGCTTTCCATGAGAGCTGAGCTGGCGTGAAGTGCGAGAAAGTAATAACATAGTTGTGTGTGCAGCGAATGGGCATCAGGATGCAAGCAATTGAACGAAATTGTAGGTGTGGTAAAAGTACGTTAATAGTCTTATATACAGATCACAATACCATTTCATGTGAATTCAAGGTTTTACTAAAAATGAAAGATGTACACCATCCGCAAAATAACATAGTGGCTTGCGGATGATCTCATAAGAGAGATTTTGGACAGATAAAGTTTGCAGTGAGCAAGCTAAAATAAAAGTTATACTTAGAGCGCATGGCTTGGACAGATTAAATTATGGACTAGATAAAACCGGATTAACAGCGCAGGAGACTCATCTTGGATTGATCAAATTTAATCATTTAGGAACATTCGCGGACATATTTATCATAGAGTGGGCAGATAACTAGATTTTTGGGCAATAGAAGTGCTTGGTGTCATGGAAAACACGTGGCCGAAAGACCAATGGCTTGAGTTAAACATTCAAAAGACACACTTTCGTGATTCAAGTGATGGAAACGTCATCACAATTTCCATCAACAGATAGTTAAGCCCTAACAGTCAAGAAAAACGACGCTGTAGAGATTTCTTCAACTTGGAGAAAAATTGAGTAAGTGTTCCCTACTGAAAGAGCAGTACATACGTTTGGAATCCTAAACGAATCTAAGTTCAAACATATGGTAAATCAATCATCAAATGTCTTAAAAATGTTCGATATTTCTCGTGACACTCTTATGTAAGCTATATTCATTCTTTAAAACCGAATTGATGTGTTTCGAAACGAAGTCAAGCGTTATCGAGTTTGAGTGTTATCAGCAGATAGAAATTCCAGGTGTTCAGCTGGGAATCAAACCTTTCGGCGAGTGAGTGTCGCACACTATCCACTACACTACGGCGGTGACTGACAATGTCGATACGATAACTGAAGCATTTGCATAAGCATGAATGAATGTTGACGAAGTCTCGATTTTATCGGAGTTCACGCCGATAATATCTTAGTCGTTACATTAGGCCTCAGAATCAAGTTAAAGATACTCTGGAACAAGTAGACTTGTAAATGCATATTTGGTCCGAAAAATTAGGTGCTATCATTTCCCACCGAAAATTGAAATGCTATATCTCTACAGGAAAAGGAAGTGTTTAAGCAGTTCACTTGTTTTACGTAACACCACCATTTCCTAAAACAAAGAAACTAAAATTCACAGAACTATTTTTACAAGCAATCTAAAATGGGATAGGTACGTCAAGAATGTTACAACCAATTAAAAATCTCTGAATAATTTATTCAAAACGAAAGGGATCACATATCGAAACATCTTTTCAAATCGCCAACGAGTGCTTTAGAACTGCAACAGGTGCCCTGAAAACGACAATGTGTAAGCTCTAAGAGTCGAAGTAGTTTACATATCTTTTGAAGAGACAGCAAAAAGGAGGGCAAATAATCCCATGAGTAAGGTCATTGTTAACATTACACATCCTTTTTTCAAAGTTATGGATATAATTTTTACCTCAGCCAAAAACGCGCTCGGTATCTGCGCTGGAAAACATGACCTTAATAATACACAAAATAACTATTGATATACCATAGATATCACCGAAAATATCCCTTCATGGAAACGCAATTCTCTCCAAATCAATATCAGTCTCTCAAAATATAAAAAAGTGAACACTTCTAACACAATCTACGAAAAGCTTCATGCAGAATTAATAGCTGAAATTGATTCAGACAGTATTTTTTACACCGATGGTTCGCAAAAGAAGGACCTTTGGTGTATCTATGCGGTGGTAGAATATCAACCCTATGCGCAATTTTCATCTATTCACCAAGCTCATCTTCCGAAATATGCAGACAGCTACACTGTCGAACTAGATTCAATTCTTAAAGCTGTTTGGGTAGCTCAACAAAGTTCTGAACGTTCCTTTATTCAAACAGATAGCCTCGGTATACTGCAGGGATAATGTTTTGCGACAAATAAATGTCCATCTCTCCAAATTTTAAGCAACTTCTTGTACCCCCATACAAATAATATTCTTGCCTGGATACCTGGACACTGTAGAATTAAAGGTAATGAAACTGCACCATCTGTTGATAAAAGCGTTTGCATATCTTCAAAAACAAAATACTTTGCCCCAAAGTAGGAGGTACATACTATTGCCCCCAACAATAAGACGGAGAAGAAGTAACTGCATCCGAATGTCTGGGGCATCTCATGAGGTACAAAGCCGCATATTGTCCACTAAATGATGTGGGCAAGATCGGGAGTATTTCCGACCGGGGCCGAATTTTATATTATAACTAATGTAGAGAAAATGCTAATCGAATCTACTTGCAACACTCAAGCTACAACCATAAAAGGCACAGCGCTTCTCCATTTTCAGAATCGCTCCAAATAAAGTTCATGCAATCACCTCTGCAAAAGAAAGCTCTCATTAGGAATTGTACGATCGAATTAATCAGTCAATTGGTTGCAGTCGCATAATGAGGTTATATTTTTTCCTTTAAAGTTATAAAGAAACTAATTTCGCGAGATTGAGGAAATGGAAAGGTGTTATGGCAGGAATGAAGTGCGAAAATTTTAGGGAAAGGTAAAACAACTATCCGAAGGATACAAGGTTCGGACAGAAGCCTGCCGGTACCAGAATGAACAACTCGTGGTAGAGTCGCAATCTGTACTGAGAATCTGGAAGATCATTCTGTAGACTCCTTAACGGCAATGACGGTCCAAATTCCGCTGTTAGGCAGAATGATCTACTCAATTAGAACGATCATAGATAAGTATTCCGTCCCCCCGACTTAGACGAGATGAAGATGAAGTAGAAGCTGCTGAAGCGGATAGCTTCTTTAATATCGTACTCTAGAAGGTCGTGTGTAACTCACAAGTCAACACCAGAGTCACGATCTTCTAAAAGTCACTTCTGTGATTGGACGTGCACAGCGAGCCGTCAATGAGGCGTTTAGTGGCATTAAAGCGGAAGCGGCTAAAGTGGATGTGGTATTTATTGCGAGCAAAACAAAGTACATGCTTACATCATGAAAGGACACACAACATCGACGTTTCGAACACAGCGTCACATAAGGCAGCAGAAACTTCAAGGTAGTCAAGTGCTTCGTCCCCTCTGGCTCCGCGGTAAGTAGGAACAATAGCTTCAGTACCGAAATCAAACGCAGAATCACCCTTACCAACCGCTGCTTCATTGGGCTCCAGCAATTGAGTAATATAGCCCTCTCTCGAATGACAAAGCTCGCTTTATATAACTGCTTGATCATCCCAGTCCTACTCTATGACGCAGAGACCTGGACGTTACCAAAGGCGGATGAAACAGGCCTTAGTCCTTTGGAGAGAAAAGTTTTGCGTGCTACATTCGGTCCTGTTTGCGTTGATAGCATCTGGAGGAGAAGATGTAATGGCGAACTCTATGGGCTGAACAAAATATTATATTAAAAATAATATATTATATTGGGTAGAGTGGCCATGTAGAGCGCATGAACACCGCTGCTCCGGCCCGAAATGTATTGTTTTGGTTTTTTTTTTGTTTTTTGTAAAAAAAATATTCTCAATTAATTTTGTATTGTTACTGTTATTATTGCTGACAGATATAGTTTTATTTAATTCACATTCTCCCTTTCCAAATGTATTGTCCCCACAACGTTGTGCGGACAGCTTCACAGCATATTCGGTGGTGAAGAAAGAGAGCGGATCCTCACAATAAAAATTTAATTTTCTGCGTGAGCAGTGCAAATCCATTCGCAATTCGTTTCGATTTATTTTCTTGTCGTCGAGGTTGAAGGTGTATTATAAAGATCTTCAATCGCAGTAAGTGCAGAAGCTTAGAAAGCTGCTAGATAATTTCAGGTCAATATTTCCATGATGAGAATCAAGGTAGATAGAATAAAGTTCAACTTTGAATCTGAACTGGACTGAAACCGGTAGCTTTCAAGTGGTTTTCTATGTACAGCCTGAAGAGTGGCCTCTGGTAAGTGGAAATCGACAAACCCGACACAGAAAAGATAGCCCTAGGTATAGACGACGACTTCTGGTAATTTGTGGTGATGCCATTCAGACTTCGTAACTCACTAGCATCATTTGACCGGCTTAATGAATATGTGCTCTTTTAATTGAAAGATCTGCTTGCTATACCTAAACGACATCCTCGTAATGTAAATAGACTTTAACGACCATCTACGAAAGCTGTAAAAAGTATTTCAAAAGAAGCGAAAATAGCTCGAAATGGCGGACACTTCTTTAAAGAGAAATCAAATATATGAGACACATCACAAATGACAAAATACACACCGAAGTAGCGAAGATAACAGCAGCGGATTGGTACTAGCCACAAAGCTCCTTAGGATGATATAGGCGATTCGTACAAGGACTCGCATATAAGGCGCTTAGCTTGTTTGAGCCAGTGCGCCGCTCATACGGTATTCATTTACCATAGACGGCAACACACATGCTTGACGATGACAGTTGATTTAGTTTTGAATCATGAATGGTATCTCGTCGGCAGTGTAAGCCGATAATTCTTACGGCGATCTATCACCTCATTTGATATCATAAAAATACGTATCCTCAGTCACATGAGCATTGGGCACTGGCAGCATGAGAAGTATACCATATATGCGAGTTTTTAGAACGGCGACAGTGAGCCGTGCGCATTAGTACACTGCACCGATCACCGGTTCATCCTTAATGAAGCACAGCCTTCAATATATTCTCGGTATCGGGATGAAGCTGTGAAAATATATATTTAAACAAACATTTTAACTCATTCTGAAAAATAACTATGAATTTGAATGAAAAAAAAAAAAAAATACAAAAAATTTTCTGCAGATAGGCCCTTAGAAGGATTCGCAGAAAAAAACAAACATTGTAACTAAATCTGAAAAAAAAATATGATTTTGAATTGAAATATTGAATTGAAATATAAATTGACTTATATATAATTTACAACTATTATTTGAGTGTATTCATGTAAAATTTCATATAAATATAATTACTAACTCGCGTTTTATCTTTAGATAAACAGAATCGTAATTGCAACTGAGACGATGATGGTGAAAATTGAGCATCGCGCTATAACTAAATTTCTCACTAAGCAAGGAGAAAGTCAAAAAACTATTCACGAAGAGATGGTGGCTGTTTACCAGAGTTCAGCACCTCCATTATCAAGAGCATTGAAGACGACCCCCGCTTCGCCGCCCGGGCTACTGCTTGTTCGGAAGAAAGCATCAAAGAAGTAGAAAAACTTGTTCTTGAGGATGCCCAAATAATGGTGAAAATGATGGCAGAGATTACCAAGCTTTCAACGGGTAACATTCACACCATTCCTCATGACCATCTAAACCTTTCAAAGGTCAGTGCAAGGTGGGTGCCACAAATGCTCACAGCGCCTCAGAAAAAAGTGAGAATCGAATGCTCTAGAGAGTTTTTGTAGATGTGTTGTGAGAACTTGGAAGGTGCTATGGATCGAATTGTTACTGGGGACTAAACATGGGTTCACCACAATGACCCTGAAAGTAAACAAGAGTCCATGCAGTGGCATAAAAAAGGGAACAGAGCCCCGAAGAAGTTCACAGTCTCACCGTCTGCCGGAAAGCTTATGGCCACAATTTTTTGAGACTCGAAGTGAATCTCGCTCATTGAGTTCAAGAAAAAGGTGAAACCATCAACGCCACACCCTATTGAAAAATGAAACCAATTTAAATTGATTTCGCATTTTCCTTCATATCAATACCGAGAATATAATGAACTCCTCTCGTATTTTTCAAATCATGCTGTTTGATGCAAAACCAAATTTTATTACCCCAAATTTGTCACCCGTGCAGTTTAAAGTAATTTGTTTACAGTCCATAGAAGAACTGCTTTTTATATTTTTATTTTTTTTAGTGTTAGAGATTCGGTGTTATTAAAATACTACTAAAATATTAATAAAAATTCTTAGAAATTATATCACATACGTAATTTGAAGGAAAAGCTACTTAAAACCTTCAGTAAAAACATCAGCGTCGAAAGAAGGAAGAGAGAGGTGTATTTAAAACATGATTTCAAAAAGCTTAACAGCAGTGTCACATAGTACACAGAGGACAGAATAAATAATTGAATAAATAGGACTTTATACGAATAAATAAATTAATGAATAAATAAATAAATTAGTAGATAAATAAATAAGTTAATAAATAAATGAATAAGTAAGTAAATAAATAAAGGAATAAATAAATAATGAAATAATATATATATATATAATATACATAAAAATAATATATATATATATATATAATATATATAATATATATATATATACATATATATATATATAATATATCTATATATAATATATATATATATAAATAAATAAATAAATAAGTAAATAAATAAATAAAAAGTTAATATGACAATAAATAAAGGAAAATCAATAATATATAAATCAATAGATACTCGAATAAATAACTCGAATATATTTATATATAAATAATAATAATAATAAATAAATAATAATAATAATGAATTAATAAGTATTGCACCTTGTACGAAGCTAGATTTTAAATCAAGTTATTTTCGGATGATAAGCATGATATGTTATACTTTTGGCATAGTTTTTCAATTCTAGATATAACCATTTCTATGTTAGCCCTTTCATGAAGTACGTCTGTAGAGAATAGCCGTGGTAAATTGAAAATCATTTTCAGAACTTTGTTTTGAGCTATCTGAAGCTTACGCAGATGACACTTTGCACTCTTGCCTCACACGGGAGATCCATAGAAAATGAGGGCTTGGAAAATAGCTTTGAAAATTAATAACTTGTTGTGAATGTCCAGGTGTGAGTTTCTGCAAATAAATGGATAGAGGATCCTCACCGTGAAATTCACTTTCTTAACTATTTATTGGACATGTTTATTGAAAGTTAAGCGTTTATCTAAGTAAATGCCTAGGTACTTTACACTAGACTTCCACTTGATCTGAACGCCGTTGAGTAGCAGGTTCTTGCTTGGAAGAAACCAAGATTTTCATTTCCGCGTCAAGAAAATAGCTTCTGTCTTCGGCGCATTAAATTTCATTTTCTAGATGTTACAATATTCTTTGAACGTATTTATAGCTGACTGCAAGTTACTTTCAACACAGAAACCAGCTGAGTCAGATGAAAAAATACATCCATCGTCTGCAAATAAGGCTATTTCACAGTTAGTAAATCTCGGAATGCCACATGTGTATAAATTGAAAGAGACTGGTAAAAGGACAGATCCTTGTGAAAGGCCTGCGTTGATTTGTTTTTCATCTGAAAAATGCCAGTTCCAATGACTGGAGATTATCATTTAGTAGCTTATGTAAAAACCCATTATGCCAGACCGTATCAAACGCTTTGTCTAGGTCCAGCACAACCATACCTGTGCTTATGCCTACTGAAAGATTTTGCTTGACGTGATTGGTGATGCAATAAACTTGGTGAACAGTGCTTTGAAAAGCTCTGAAACCGAATTGTTCTGGGGGTAAAATGTCATTTTTATTAACGAAAGACACTATTCTATTTTTGATCAATTTCTCAAGGCATTTGCTAATAGAGTTCTGCAGGCTACTAGGCCTATAGCTGCTGGGCAATTTAGACTGTTTACCGGGTTTCAGGATAGGGATTATTTTTGCGGCTTTTCAAATTTTAGGGAAGTAACCCAGTCTTAGACAGCTGTTAAAGATATCAGTTAACTGCATAATGGCAGAGCTGGGAACATTTTGAAGAAAGTCATTTTTGATTTCATCAAATCCATGGGATTTTCTTGTTTTTAAATTTTTAATGATTTTTTTTTTACTTCTGATGGTGTTATTAAGCTGATATTACTTGGGACCGGATCTGAAATAATAAAAGCGATTGAATGCTCGACCGAGACTTGGACGTGGAGTGGTGAAATGATGGTATTAGCAATAGAATAGTTGTTTGAAAAGCTGTCAGCTAGATCGTTTAACAACAATGGCAACACCGCCACCACCTCTCTCTTCCCTATCCAGACGATAATTATTGTAACCGGTGATTGGGAGACGATCGGTTGAGTTCAACCATGTTTCTGATAAAAGAGCTTAATCTATATCATAAGTATTAAAAAAATAACTGAATTCAGCTTGTTTCCCTCGAATGCTTCTAGCATTTCAACAGATTATATGTTCATTTGTTGTGTGTTGCTAGCTGTAGACCATGCATTTGACGTCGAGTGTGCCGCGGTTTGTGTTGTGATGGAAGTGAGGGAAAATCCATGACGTTTGGTGCAAATGTTGGTTGTACGCTTTTAACACAATGGATTTTGTTTTTGATCGAAAGTTTTTCCCTCATTTCTAGAAAGCTTTGACGGCTGATGCAATTAAGGTCGGTAGATTTGTGAGCACCACTGCAATTTGCACATTTTATATTTTTGGAGTTGCACTCGTTAGTTTTGTGACACTCGGTGCAGATAGGGCAATGAGTCTTTTTTTATATGCCAATTTTTTTCCCCGTGCCCGTACATCTCGCAATTATAGCACTACGTATCTCGGTTGTGCTGCCTTCTTGAGAAGTCGCATTTAACTTTTGTTTTAAATACAGATCTGAAGTTTTTCTTGAGTTCTGCCAAACGTATGGATCTGACTTTAAGAAACACTAAGTAAATCACATCAGTGAAATGTTTATATTGTTTTTTGATTAGCTTAATTTTATGACACTTCAGACCAAGTGACACTAGTTCATTTTTGAGTTCATCTGTTGAAAGTTCCTCCAGTTTATAAATGAACTTGACTTAGGCAGGTCATGAGTAAAAAATTGAAGGTTTCTCTATTTAAGAATCGGGCATAATTATTGATGAGAGTCAGCGCTATCACAATTAATTTCAATTCCAATGCTCATTTTCTTAAGACAGTAGTTTTCAATTTTGATTTCTCGAAGTAGAGCATGAATTTCACCAGCACTTTTATGTAGAACACACACCGATGGAATTATTTTTTTTTTTTTTGATGTGCCTCGACTTAGCACTTCATCACATTCGATGTCTGAGATGTCCGTGTCCGGGTGGGTTTGCAAGGGAAGGAAAAAATTTTCTCTAGGATTTTTGTCTCTAGAACCCATTTTACGTAACTTTGGGTTGGAAGACATATAGTCTTCAACATTAGATGACCGGTCGCGTTTTAAAATTTTGTTTGATATGTTTTGAACGATCGCTTAAGGGAACTGGCGTTTTTCGATCAAAGCTCCGAACAGAACTGAATAGAACAACTTTTGCACCAAAATATTATACATTGATCACAAAATTTGGTGCTTCGGGCCCGATGAAAGAGCCAGTATGCGTTGAATATAAATATATTTGTGTTTGTTCAGTGCGGCGCAGACTGCAATACACCATCATAGTTTTTTTACGGGAACAGCTTTCCATGACAGCTGAGCTGGCGTGAAGTGCGAGAAAGTAATAACATAGTAGTGTGTGCAGCGAATGGGCATCAGGATGCAAGCAATTGATCGAAATTGTAGGTGTGGTAAAACTACGTTAATAGTCTTGTATACAGATCACAATACCATTTCATGTGAATTCGAGGTTTTACTAAAAATGAAAGATGTACACCATCCGCAAAATAACATAGTGGCTTGCGGATGATCTCATAAGAGAGATTTTGGATAGATAAAGTTTGCAGTGAGCAAGCTAAAATAAAAGTTCTACTTAGAGCGCATGGCTTGGACAGATTAAATTATGGACTAGATAAAACCGGATTAACAGCGCAGGAGACTCATCTTGGATTGATCAAATTTAATCATTTAAGAACATTCGCGGACATATTTATCATAGAGTGGGCAGATAACTAGATTCTTGGGCAATAGAAGTGCTTGGTGTCATGGCAAACACGTGACCGAAAGACCAATGGCTTGAGTTAAACGTTCAAAAGAGACACTTTCGTGATTCAAGTGATGGAAACGTCATCACAATTTCCATCAACAGATAGTTAAGCCCTAAGGGTCAAGAAAAACGA
The DNA here is from genome assembly GCA_955652365.1 of Eristalinus aeneus. NCBI lineage: Eukaryota > Metazoa > Arthropoda > Insecta > Diptera > Syrphidae > Eristalinus > Eristalinus aeneus. The sequence continues at coordinate 74,253,667 of OY019131.1, forward strand.
CGCTGTAGAGATTTCTTCAACTTGGAGAAAAATTGAGTAAGTGTTCCCTACTGAAAGAGCAGTACATACGTTTGGAATCCTAAACGAATCTAAGTTCAAACATATGGTAAATCAATCATCAAATGTCTTAAAAATGTTCGATATTTCTTGTGACACTCTTATTTAAGCTATATTCATTCTTTAAAACCGAATTGATGTGTTTCGAAACGAAGTCAAGCGTTATCGAGTTTGAGTGTTATCAGCAGATAGAAATTCCAGGTGTTCAGCTGGGAATCAAACCTTTCGGCGAGTGAGTGTCGCACACTATCCACTACACTACGGCGGTGACTGACAATGTCCATACGATAACTGAAGCATTTGCATAAGCATGAATGAATGTTGACGAAGTCTCGATTTTATCGGAGTTCACGCCGATAACATCTTAGTCGTTACATTAGGCCTCAGAATCAAGTTAAAGATTCTCTGGAACAAGTAGACTTGTAAATGCATATTTGGTCCGAAAAATTAGGTGCTATCATTTCCCACCGAAAATTGAAATGCTATATCTCTACAGGAAAAAGAAGTGTTTAAGCATTTCACTTGTTTTACGTAACACCACCATTTCCTAAAAGAAAGAAACTAAAATTCACAGAACTATTTTTACAAGCAATCTAAAATGGGATAGGTACGTCAAGAATGTTACAACCGATTAAAAATCTCTGAATTATTTATTCAAAACGAAAGGGACCACATATCTTTTCAAATCGCCAACGAGTGCTTTAGAACTGCAACAGGTGCCCTGAAAACGACAATGTGTAAGCTCTAAGAGTCGAAGTAGGTTACATATCTTTTGAAGAGACAGCAAAAAGGAGGGCAAATAATCCCATGAGTAAGGTCATTGTTAACATTACACATCCTTTTTTCAAAGTTATGGATATAATTCGTACCTCAGCCAAAAACGCGCTCGGTATCTGCGCTGGAAAACATGACCTTAATAATACACAAAATAACTATTGATATACCATAGATATCACCGAAAATATCCCTTCATGGAAACGCAATTCTCTCCAAATCAATATCAGTCTCTCAAAATATAAAAAAGTGAACATTTCTAACACAATCTACGAAAAGCTTCATGCAGAATTAATAGCTGAAATTGATTCAGACAGTATTTTTTACACCGATGGTTCGCAAAAGAAGGACCTTTGGTGTACCTATGCGGCAGTAAAATATTAACCCGACGCGCAATTTTCTACTATTCATCAAGATCATCTTCCGGAATATGCAGACAGCTACACTGCCGAACTCGATTCAATTCTTAAAGCTATTTTGGTAGCTTAACAAAGTTCTGAACGTTCCTTTATTCAAACAGATAGCCTCGGTATACTGAGGGATAATGTTCTGCGACAAATAAATCTCTCCAAATTTTAAGCAACTTCTTGTACCACCATACAAATAATATTCTTGCTTGGATACCCGGACACTGTAGAATTAAAGGTAATGACACCGCTGACCTCGCAGCGAAAAAAGGTAGTTGCTACCCACATATCACCGAGCAACCGAAACTGCACCATCTGTTGAAAAAAGTGTTTGCATATCTTCAAAAACAAAATACTTTGCCCCAAAGTAGGAGGTACATACTATTGCCCGAAACAATAAGACGGAGAAGAAGTAACTGCATCCGAATGCCTGGGGCATCTCATGAGGTACAAAGCCGCATATTGTCCACTAAATGATGTGGGCAAGATCGGGAGTATTTCCGACCGGGGGCCGAATTTTATATTATAACTAATGTAGAGAAAATGCTAATCGAATCTACTTGCAACACTCAAGCTACAACCATAAAAGGCACAGCGCTTCTCCATTTTCAGAATTGCACCGTCACAATCAACGGTATGCGGATTGTATTCTTACGAAAATCGATGTTATTATACAGGTGATCGCATGTATTGCAGACTTGCCGACTCTAGGAGCCTAGTCTAGGAACCTTCCGCTCCAAATAAAGTTCATGCAATCACCTCTGCAAAAGAAAGCTCTCATTAGGAATTGTACGACCGAATACATCAGTCAATTGGTTGCAGTCGCATAATGAGGTTATATTTTTTCCTTTAAAGTTATAAAGAAACTTGTTTCGCGAGATCGAGGAAACAACTCGTGGTAGAGTCGCAATCTGTACTGAGAATCTGGAAGATCATTCTGTAGACTCCTTAACGGCAATGACGGTCCAAATTCCGCTGTTAGGCAGAATGATCTACTCAATTAGAACGATCATAGATAAGTATTCCGTCCCCCCGACTTAGACGAGATGAAGATGAAGTAGAAGCTGCTGAAGCGGATGGACTACCCGCAAAACTATTTAAGGCTGATGGAGATTATCTGGTTGGGCGCATGCATCTGGTCATCTGTAAGATATGGCCGAAAGAAAGCATGCCCAACGAGTGGAATCTCAGCGTCGTTTGCACAGTTCACAAGAAAGTCCTCTTTGACGACGCTGTCTTCTTAACATCGCATACAAGCTCTTCTCTGTTGTATTGTGTGAGCATCTGAAACCGTTTGTCCATAACCAGATAGGTCCCTATCAGTGAGGCTGGTGGAAGTCCACGATAGACCAGATCTTCTCTTTATGGCAGATCCTCGATAGGACCCAAGAAATACAAATCGACACCCACCACCTATTCGTCGATTTCAAGGCATATGACAGTGTGAAAAGAGACGAGCGTTATAGTGTCATTTGTTCTCTTGGAATTCCCGTCAAACTCGTCAGATTGACGATGGAGTATTCTCGCTGCTCCGTCAAGATCGGTATTGAACTCACCAACACCTTCAATGTCAAAAAAGGTTTCAGACAAGGCGACGCATTGTCATGTAGCTTCTTTAATATCGTACTCGAGAAGGTCGTGTGTAACTCACAAGTCAACACCAGAGGCACGATCTTCTAAAAGTCACTTCTGTGATTGGACATGCACAGCGAGCCGTCAATGAGACGTTTACTGGCATTAAAGCGGAAGCGGCTAAAGTGGGTGTGGTGTTTATTGAGAGCAAAACAAAGTACATGTTTAAATCATGAAAGGACACACAACATCGACGTTTCGAACACAGCGTCACATTAGGCAGCAGAAACTTCAAGGTAGTCAAGTGCTTCGTCCCCTCTGGCTCCGCGGTAAGTAGGAACAACAACTTCAGTACCGAAATCAAACGCAGAATCACCCTTACCAACCGCTGCTTCATTGGGCTCCAGCAATTGAGAAATATAGCCCTCTCTCGAATGACAAAGCTCGCTTTATATAACTGCTTGATCATCCCAGTCCTACTCTATGGCGCGGAAACCTGGACGTTACCAAAGGCGGATGAAATAGGCCTTAGTCCTTTGGAGAGAAAAGTTTTGCGTGCTACATTCGGTCCTGTTTGCGTTGATAGCATCTGGAGGAGAAGATGTAATGACGAACTCTATGGGCTGAACAAAATATTATATTAAAAATAATATATTATATCGGGTAGAGTGGCCATGTAGAGCGTATGGACACCGCTGCTCCGGCCCGAAATGTATTGTTTTGTTTTTTTTTTGTTTATTGTAAAAAAAATATTCTCAATTAATTTTGTATTGTTACTGTTATTATTGCTGACAGATGTAGTTTTATTTAATTCACATTCTCCCTTTCCAAATGTATTGTCCCCACAACGTTGTGCGGACAGCTTCATAGCATATTCGGTGGTGAAGAAAGAGAGCGGATCCTCACAATAAAAATTTAATTTTCTGCGTGAGCAGTGCAAATCCATTCGCAATTCGTTCCGATTTTGCCTTTATTTTCTTGTCGTCGAGGTTGAAGGTATATTATAAAGATCTTCAATCGCAGTAAGTGCAGAAGCTTAGAAAGCTGCTAGATAATTTCAGGTCAATATTTCCATGATGAGAATCAAGGTAGATAGAATAAAGTTCAACTTTGAATCTGAACTGGACTGGAACCGGTAGCTTTCAAGTGGTTTTCTATGTACAGCCTGAAGAGTGGCCTCTGGTAAGTGGAAATCGACAAACCCGACACAGAAAAGATAGCCCTAGGTATAGACGACGACTTCTGGTAATTTGTGGTGATGCCATTCAGACTTCGTAACTCACTAGCATCATTTGACCGGCTTAATGAATATGTGCTCTTTTAATTGAAAGATCTGCTTGCTATACCTAAACGACATCCTCGTAATGTAAATAGACTTTAACGACCATCTACGAAAGCTGTAAAAAGTATTTCAAAAGAAGCGAAAATTGCTTGAAATGGCAGACACTTCTTTAAAGTGAAGTCAAACATATGAGACACATCACAAATGACAAAATACACACCGAAGTAGCGAAGATAACAGCAACGAATTGGTACTAGCTACAAAGCTCTTTGGAATGCTATAGGCGATTCGTACAAGGACTCGCATATAAGGCGCTTAGCTTGTTTGAGCCAGTGCGCCGCTCATACGGTATTCATTTACCATAGACGGCAACATACATGCTTGACGATGACAGTTGATTTAGTTTTGAATCATGAATTGTATCTCGTCGGCAGTGTAAGCCGATAATTCTTACGGCGATCTATCACCTCATTTGATATCATAAAAATACGTATCCTCAGTCACATGAGCATTGGGCACTGGCAGCATGAGAAGTATACCATATATGCGAGTTTTTAGAACGGCGACAGTGAGCCGTGCGCATTAGTACACTGCACCGATCACAGGTTCATCCTTAATGAAGCACAGCCTTCAATATATTCTCGGTATCGGGATGAAGCTATGAAAATATATATTTAAACAAACATTTTAACTCTTTCTGAAAAATAACTATGAATTTGAATGAAAAAAAAAAAAAAAAATAAAATATTTTCTGCAGAAAGGCCCTTAGAAGGATTCGCGGAAAAAAACAAACATTGTAACTAAATCTGAAAAAAAAAATATGATTTTGAATTGAAAAATTGAATTGAAATATAAATTGACTTATATATAATTTACAACTATTATTTTAGTGTATTCATGTAAAATTTCATATAAATATAATTACTAACTCGCGTTTTATCTTTAGATAAACAGAATCGTAATTGCAACTGAGACGATGATGGTGAAAATTGAGCATCGCGCTATAACTAAATTTCTCACTAAGCAAGGAGAAAGTCAAAAAACTATTCACGAAGAGATGGTGGCTGTTTACCAGAGTTCAGCACCTCCATTATCAAGAGCATTGAAGACGACCCCCGCTCCGCCGCCCGGGCTACTGCTTGTTCGGAAGAAAGCATCAAAGAAGTAGAAAAACTTGTTCTTGAGGATGCCCAAATAATGGTGAAAATGATGGCAGAGATTACCAAGCTTTCAACGGGTAACATTCACACCATTCCTCACGACCATCTAAACCTTTCAAAGGTCAGTGCAAGGTGGGTGCCACAAATGCTCACAGCGCCTCAGAAAAAAGTGAGAATCGAATGCTCTAGAGAGTTTTTGTAGATGTGTTGTGAGAACTTGGAAGGTGCTATGGATCGAATTGTTACTGGGGACTAAACATGGGTTCACCACAATGACCCTGAAAGTAAACAAGAGTCCATGCAGTGGCATAAAAAAGGGAACAGAGCCCCGAAGAAGTTCACAGTCTCACCGTCTGCCGGAAAGCTTATGGCCACAATTTTTTGGGACTCGAAGTGAATCTCGCTCATTGAGTTCAAGAAAAAGGTGAAACCATCAACGCCACACCCTATTGAAAAATGAAACAAATTTAAATTGATTTCGCATTTTCCTTTATATCTATACCGAAAATATAATGAACTCCCCTCGTATTTTTCAAATCATGCTGTTTGATGCAAAACCAAATTTTATTACCCCAAATTTGTCACCCGTGCAGTCTAAAGTAATTTGTTTACAGTCCATAGAAGAACTGCTTTTTATATTTCTATTTTTTTTTAGTGCTAGAGATTCGGTGTTATTAAAATACTACTACAATATTAATAAAAATTCTTAAAAATTATATCACATACGTAATTTGAAGGAAAAGCTACTTAAAACCTTCAGTAAAAACATCAGCGTCGAAAGAAGGAAGAGAGAGGTGTATTTAAAACATGATTTCAAAAAGCTTAACAGCAGTGTCATATAGTACACAGAGGACAGAATAAATAATTAAATAAATAGGACTTTATACGAATAAATAAATAAATTAGTAGATAAATAAATAAGTTAATAAATAAACAAAAAAGTAAGTAAATAAAGAAAGGAATAAATAAATAAATAAATAAAGAAATAAATAAATAATATATATATATAATAAAAATAAAAATAATATATATATAATATGTATATATATAATATATATATATATTACTATATATTTATATATATATATATATAAATAAATAAATAAATAAGTAAATAAATAAATAAAGAATTAATATGACAATAAATAAAGGAAAAATCAATAATATATAAATCGAACTCGAATAAATAACTCGAATATATTTATATATAAATAATAATAATAATAATAATAATAAATAAATAATAATGATAATGAATTAATAAGTATTGCACTTTTTACGAAGCTAGATTTTAAATCAATTTATTTTCGGATGATAAGCATGATATGTTATACTTTTGGCATAGTTTTTCAATTCTAGATATAACCATTTCTATGTTAGCCCTTTCATGAAGTACGTCTGTAGAGAATAGCCGTGGTAAATTGAAAATCATTTTCAGAACTTTGTTTTGAGCTATCTGAAGCTTACGCAGATGACACTTTGCACTCTTGCCTCACACGGGAGATCCATAGAAAATGAGGGCTTGGAAAATAGCTTTGAAAATTAATAACTTGTTGTGAATGTCCAGGTGTGAGTTTCTGCAAATAAATGGATAGAGGATCCTCACCGTGAAATTCACTTTCTTAACTATTTATTGGACATGTTTATTGAAAGTTAAGCGTTTATCTAAGTAAATGCCTAGGTACTTTACACTAGACTTCCACTTGATCTGAACGCCGTTGAGTAGCAGGTTCTTGCTTGGAAGAAACCAAGATTTTCATTTCCACGTCAAGAAAATAGCTTCTGTCTTCGGCGCATTAAATTTCATTTTCTAGATGTTACAATATTCTTTGAACGTATTTATAGCTGACTGCAAGTTACTTTCAACACAGAAACCAGCTGAGTCAGATGAACAAATACATCCATCGTCTGCAAATAAGGCTATTTCACAGTTAGTAAATCTCGGAATGCCACATGTGTATAAATTAAAAGAGACTGATAAAAGGACAGATCCTTGTGAAAGGCCTGCGTTGATTTGTTTTTCATCTGAAAAATGCCAGTTCCAATGACTGGAGATTATCATTTAGTAGCTTATGTAAGAACCCATTATGCCAGACCGTATCAAACGCTTTGTCTAGGTCCAGCACAACCATACCTGTGCTTATGCCTACTGAAAGATTTTGCTTGACGTGATTGGTGATGCAATAAACTTGGTGAACAGTGCTTTGAAAAGCTCTGAAACCGAATTGTTCTGTTGGTAAAATGTCATTTTTATTAACGAAAGACACTATTCTATTTTTGATCAATTTCTCAAGGCATTTGCTAATAGAGTTCTGCAGGCTACTAGGCCTATAGCTGCTGGGCAATTTAGGCGGTTTACCGGGTTTCAGAATAGGGATTATTTTTGCGGCCTTCAAGATTTTAGGGCAGTAACCCAGTCTAAGACAGCTGTTAAAGATATCAGTTAACTGCATAATGGCAGAGCTGGGAAGATTTTGAAGAAAGTCATTTTTGGTTCCATCAAATCCATGGGATTTTCTTGTTTTTAAATTTTTAATGATTTATTTTTACTTCTGATGGTGTTATTAAGCTGATATTACTTGGGACCGGATCTGAAATAATAAAGGCGATTGAATGCTTTACCGAGACTTGGACGTGGAGTGGTGGAATGATGGTATTAGCAATAGAATAGTTGTCTGAAAAGCTGCCAGCTAGATCGTTTAACAACAATGGCAACACCGCCACCACCTCTCTCTTCCCTATCCAGACGATAATTATTGTAACCGGTGATTGGGAGACGATCGGTTGAGTTCAACCATGTTTCTGATAAAAGAGCTTAATCTATATCATAAGTATTAAAAAAATAACTGAATTCAGCTTATTTCCCTCGAATGCTTCTAGCATTTCAACAGATTATATGTTCATTTGATGTGTGTTGCTAGCTGTAGACCATGCATTTGACGTCGAGTGTGCCGCGTTTACCGCCGGTTTGTGTTGTGATGGAAGTGAGGGAAAATCCATGACGTTTGGTGCAAATGTTGGTTGTACGCTTTTAACACGATGGATTTTGTTTTTGATCGAAAGCTTTTCCCTCATTTCTAGAAAACTTTGACGGTTGATGCAATTAGGGTCGGTAGATTTGTGAGCACCACTGCAATTTGCACATTTTATATTTTTGGAGTTGCACTCGTTAGTTTTGTGACACTCGGTGCAGATAGGGCAATGAGTCTTTTTTTATATGCCAATTTTTTTCCCCGTGCCCGTACATCTCGCAATTATAGTACTACGTGTCTCGGTTGTGCTGCCTTCTTGAGAAGTCCCATTTAACTTGTGTTTTAAATACAGATCTGAAGTTTTTCTTGAGTTCTGCCAAACGTATGGATCTTACTTCAAGAAACACTAAGTAAATCACATCAGTGAAATGTTCATATTGTTTTTTGATTAGCTTAATTTTATGACACTTCAGACCAAGTGACACTAGTTCATTTTTGAGTTCATCTGTTGAAAGTTCCTCCAGTTCATAAATAAACTTGACTTAGGCAGGTCATGAGTGAAAAATTGAAGGTTTCTCGATTTAAGAATCGCGCATAATTATTGATGAGAATCAGCGCTATCACAATTAATTTCAATTCCAATGCTCATTTTCTTAAGACAGTAGTTTTCAATTTTGATTTCTTGAAGTAGAGCATGAATTTCACCAGCACTTTTCTGTAGAACACACACCGATGGAATTATTTTTTTTTTTTTTTTTTTGATATGCCTCGACTTAGCACTTCATCACATTCGATGTCTGAGATGTCCGTATCCGGGTGGGTTTGCAAGGGAAGGAAAAAATTTTCTCTAGGATTTTTGTCTCTAGAACCCATTTTACGTAACTTTGGGTTGGAAGACATATAGTCTTCAACATTAGATGACCCGTCGCGTTTTGGAATTTTGTTTGATACGTTTTAAGCGATCGCTTAAGGGAGATGGCGTTTCTCGATCAAAGCTCCGAACAGAACTGAATAGAAAAACTTTTGCACCAAAATATTTTATATTGATCACAAAATTTGGTGCTTCGGGCCCGATGGAAGAGCCAGTATGCGTTGAATATAAATATGTTTGTGTTTGTTCAGTGCGGCGCAGACTGCAATACACCATCATAGTTTTTTTACGGGAACAGCTTTCCATGAGAGCTGAGCTGGCGTGAAGTGCGAGAAAGTAATAACATAGTAGTGTGTGCAGCGAATGGGCATCAGGATGCAAGCAATTGAACGAAATTGTAGGTGTGGTAAAAGTACGTTAATAGTCTTATATACAGATCACAATACCATTTCATGTGAATTCCAGGTTTTTTTAAAAATGAAAGATGTACACCATCCGCAAAATAACATAGTGGCTTGCGGATGATCTCATAAGAGAGATTTTGGACAGATAATGTTTGCAGTGAGAAAGCTAAAATAAAAGTTCTACTTAGAGCGCATGGCTTGGACAGATTAAATTATGGACTAGATAAAACCGGATTAACAGCGCAGGAGACTCATCTTGGATTGATCAAATTTAATCATTTAAGAACATTCGCGGACATATTTATCATAGAGTGTGCAGATAACTAGATTCTTGGGCAATAGAAGTGCTTGGTGTCATGGCAAACACGTGACCGAAACACCAATGGCTTGAGTTAAACGTTCAAAAGACAGACTTTCGTGATTCAAGTGATGGAAACGTCATCACAATTTCCATCAACAAATAGTTAAGCCCTAAGAGTCAAGAAAAACGACGCTGTAGAGATTTCTTCAACTTGGAGAAAAATTGAGTAAGTGTTTCCTACTGAAAGGGCAGTACATACGCTTAATACAGAATTATAAAGCACTGAGCATTCTTTATTCCTGACTATTGCGTAAACAGGAAATTCCACGCTGTGTTTGACATATCATATAAAACAGACAGCGGAGTTTCTTTGAATGATGTACAATTGGGACAAAAGATTAGGACAACTTGGCTATACTTCTAGCATTTTTTCGATGCTCTAAATTGCAGTTACAATGGAAATCGAGAAAATCAACCAAGCTAGTGGAGTTTGCAGCTAATGAGAAATATCAAGGGGACGAGCAAATATCGATGACAATCATCTTCGACTGGGAATCATTTTGATATCATTAAGCACACTTAGAGCACATAAGAGCACCTAAGTGGTTGGGTACGGAGGATGTGAGCGAGCTAGAATCTCTTAGTTTTACTGACATAAACTAAACATGAGTACTTATTGTATTTCTTTTTATTTAGTACTTTTACATGGAGCAGCGACTTCTTTTCTTTGCTATAACATGTGTTTCTATTTATAGTTTGGTATACTAGGCTACAATTACTGCTTTTTCTTCTTCCCTCTGTATTCGAAATGGGATTGGATATATATTTTCTGGGAACTTAACTTGTTCTTTCTTGTTTGAGATTCTTTCATTTGTGGTTCAATTTTATTTTAGTCCTCTACAACTACTTATGTTCGGATTTTGAAGTTTCTCCAATATTTTAAAAATTATATTTCAGGATTGTTGTTAAAATAAAATAAAAAAATTCAATCGAGAACAGAACGACAAATTAGCAAAAATCGAGAATTAATTGATTGTGGGCGTAGACTTTATGATAGTATCCAGCATGGGATAGCACCCAACCTAACCTTGATTGCCATGAAAAATTCCAGGTGTTCAGCTGGGAATCGAACCTTTCGGCGAGTGAGTGTCGAACACTATCCACTACACTGCGGCGGTGACTGACAATGTCCATACGATAACTGAAAATTTTTTGATGTTGACGAAGTAGTGCCACGGCGACAACTTGAAAATCTACTTCTTTTTTGAAAATAGGCCTAACTTGTAGACCACTCACAATAGCGGATATCAGGCGAACCAAAATTCTCCTTGCAATCTCGTATGGCATTAATATTGTCGTTAAGACATTAATGTCTCATTTAGGCTATATATATATTCCTGGGTCTTATCACTGATGACGACTATCGTGCGACGTTATCGTTGAAACGAGAGTTCTGCATCGCGTAAGCAAAAAAAAAAAAAACGATATCGCCAAAACGATATCATTTAATCAGTAATTACAAAATGTTTTGGATATAATCATCAGTTTAGGGAAATAAGAATGTACATTCACAATTGTTTCAAAAAAAATATTTTCTGAAATCAAACTTCAAACATTTTATGCGCTCCTCTGGCACAGCCGTGCGCTCATTCGTAATGCGTACACACACAAAAAAGCAATGAAAACTATCAGGCAGTTGTTATTCATTATTTTGTTGTGTAAGTACAATTATGACAAGAGATAGTTACGGTCGGTTGTGCTCAAATTGTGTATAATATAGACCGTAGGTGAGACGATAGTGATTGGGTTATGTGATGCAAATTATCGACGATAGGGTTGAAGGTAAATGGTCTGTTTTCGTGGAATCCCGACATTGTTTGCCCAAATTATAAACACAAAATTGGCCAGAAAAGCTAGTTTTCAGTATAATTTATTTTAAGAACAAGAACTTCGTTTTAATAAAATTGTTTACCAATTTATTGAGAAATATTTGAACATTTCACATTTTTTACGATTTCACTTCTTTCTCAGATAATATTCTGCTCGAATTTATTTATTTCAACGTGAATATATTTAAATTATGCTTCCGTGGAGGTAAAGTAAGGTAAATCTCTACAGCTTCCTATCACAAAGCATGCATATCTGATCAAATATTTTTATTTGAGACCACTATATTTATATTAGTGTTATTTGTTATATTTTTATTTCCAATAGTCTCTTCCAACACGTAGCCTCTTCCATTAAATTAAAAGTATGAGTCACCATTTGTGACACCATGTAACATTAGTTTTATTATGCGAGTATAAGTGTATAACTTTGTACAATTTCCGTGTGTAACATCCCATTTTATAAATAGAAGACAAAATATACGCTTTTGACAAAATGTTACTCTTTTGTCTTCTCCAATTTTTAAATAAAAAAAAAATGCTATTCCTGTTCGCACCGCCTACCAGCCACTGTGGGACTGTCTATAAATGTGTCGTAGGCAGGGAAAAATCCGACTTAATAATATTCTCATTTTATAAGGAAACTTAAGCACCTGTTTACGTACGTACTCAAAAAGATTAAAATATGCATACAAACCTGTATAAAGTGAAATTAAAATTGAAACTGAAACTGAAATACTTTCAGTCTCAGGCACACAATTTAATAAAACGCGATGATTGTCTTTAAGTATAATTTTAACACAAATAAAAAAACCTCAACAAAGATGCTTTTCTTACCATTTCTCTGATACACTGTATCATGTTTCACTTGCATAGGAAAATTTCCAAATATAGATTTTGAAATACCCACTTCAGATGATAGATTCTTCACGGTGGAGCCAAATTCCAATTCACCTAAGTAACGCATTCGAAAGATGGTTTGGTCTTCCTGAAGCTGTTGTAATAATAAAAATAAGTATTATTGAAATATTTCAAAGCCATATATCGAATTCCGAGTCATTACCATTATGAGAGAATCAATTATCCCGTTTTCTTCAAAGCTTCGAATTCTTAACGTGTCACATAATGGTCGATCACGAAAGGTGCACTGTCGTTGTAGAACTGATAACTGTATTTGTAATTCTTCCATTCTTGTAGCTGCTTCTTGTGATATTTTCAAAGCACGTCCTACAGTCTCCTGAAGCATCAACACACGATTTATTAATTCAGCGTTAGCTAAAATAAAGTTCATAGATTGCCTTTATTTCATCATAATTTATTTAACATACCAGTGCTAATCCCATTAAGCGAGTCATATGCCAATTCAATACCCGTATTTGCAGACAATTCTATACGAATTGACTCTCCCAAAAGAACATCAACGTCTGTGATGATAACCGTGTAATAGTAAAAGACAATAAAAAAGAGCAACGACATATATAAGAGTCCATGTAATACATGCTAAAAAAACAACCTTCAAGATCCTTAATAACTTTTTCAATTGCAGTGTGAAAACCGTTATCTAGTTTATGTTTTATTTGCAAATGCGTATCTTTTAGGAATACCTCCATATCGTGTATAGTGGATTTTATCATCTCGGGTGTCATTTCAACTGTTGTAGCCAAGCGACTATTGGCGTAGAAGATGAAAACATCACTTAATCTTTAAAAAAAGTTATAATAAGTAAGCCTCAAGAAAAAAAATACCCTCACGCTAAAATAATAAAATAACAAAGTAACGATTATTTATTTCAAAACAATGC